>JAQQTO010000061.1:71642500-72242500 GCA_029884595.1 Ormosia semicastrata
AAAGAATTACTAAAAGTCAGATTTGAGTAATTGGAAGTAATAAACGCATCTAAAATAAAGCAATTCTAGCAAATCTGGGTTACAACATTGCGACATTCAATACAAGCGTCGTGACATTCAAAATGTTCATGTAACGCCATGACGTTAGCATTCAACGTTGCGACATTCAAAGTAGTTCATCATTACGTCGTGACATTCATGACCAACGTCGCAATGTTCAAAGTAGTTCATCATAACATCGCGACATTCACCATCAATGTTGCAACGCTCACCATCAATGTCGCGATGCACAAAAACCCATTCACCCCAAGTAACGGAGTCAAAACCAGATCAATCCATTTTTAGGCATTCCAGGCAGAAATTTATGCAAAAACTAACAAAAACTATGAAAATCCTAACTCTAAAACAAAAATTCTTCACAAAAACAAAAAAAAAAAACATAAAAAATGATAAAATAGAACAAACCAAGAAAAATGTGCTATTAATTTTCAAAAATTTAAAATAAATATGAAGATACCTTAATTGAAGCAGGCATAAACTGAAAGGGAGATGGAAGGGAAGGGGAGACGAAAACTAAAGAGAAAAGGAGTGAAAGCAGAGGAAACGAGAAAGAGAAAGGAGTTGCAATGTGAGGCGCTCCAAACACCGCAACACATAACCCTAACTGCCGCATCGCGCTGCGGCGTTCACTTAAATACACCGCAATGCTCATTAATTCCCTCCAAAATTAATTATTTAAATAATTACTATTTACTATTAACTATTTACTTTTTTTAAACATGCGTGTAGGAACACCGCAATGTTCTAGTGTGATATGTCGCAACGCTGCGTTTTCTAGATTTTGGCCCATAGCACCATCACGCCGCGACGAGTCAAGTTTGACGCCGTGACGTGAGGAGTCTAGCTGTAGAATTCTACAACAAATTGAGTTCTACTGGGACTTATAGCCAAAATAGGTCTCCAGCACCTGCAAAACATGCCTATAAGGTCAAATTACCAAATGTAGTACATAAATATATTAAAACCTAAAAATCAAAGTATTGACATATTTAAGACATTAAAATAAATAACTTGGGTTCCCTCCCAAGCAAGGCCTAATTTATAGTCTTGGCAGGACTATGCAGGTCTCAAGTTGGGGCTGCTAAAACGAAGGAAGTCTTCACCCGATCAATCTCTCTTCTAAAATAAGATTTTAGGCGTTGGCCGTTAACCTTAAAACTTGATGATCGATCCAGTGGAGCCACCTCCACAGCTCTGTGGGAAAACACTTTTATTACCACCAAAGGCCCTGACCACCTCGATTTGAGTTTTCCAGGGAACAATTTGAGCCTAGAATTGTAAAAAAAGACTTGCTGGCCTTCTTTAAACCTTTTCTACACAATTTTGTGGTCATGCCAGAATTTCACTTTGTCCTTATACAATTTTGCATTTTTGTAGTCTTGCAGCCTAAATTCATCCAACTCATTAAGTTACAAAAGCCTATTCTCCCCAACAGCTTACAAATTGAAGTTAAGCTGCTTTATTGCCCAATAAGCATTATGTTCAAGCTCAACCGGCAAATGGCATGCCTTCCTAAATACCAATTTGTAGGGAGACATACCAATGGGGCCCTTGTAAGCAATTTTGTAGGCCCACAGTGTGTCATCTGGTTTCTTTGACCAATCCTTTTTGGTTGGACACACTGTTTTTCCAAGATCTACTAAATTTCGTGATTAGATACCTCCGCTTGCCCACTTGTCTATGGGTGATAAGTAGTGACAATCTGATGCGTCACTCCATACTTAGCTAGGAGGGCTTCAAAATACTTGTTGTAAAAATGTGACCCTCCATCACTGATTATGGCCCTAGGTGTTCCAAACCTGGTGAAGATCTATTTTCTCATGAAGCTAATCACTATTTTTGAATCATTAGTAGGAAATGCACATGCCTCCACTAACTTGGACACGTAGTCCACAGCCACTAGTATGTACAAATTCCCAAAGGAGGGAATAAAGGGGCCTATGAAGTCTATGCCCCATGCATAAAAAATCTCAACCTCCAAAATGGAATTTAGGGGCATCTCATTCCTTCTTGAGATATTCCCTGATTTTTGGAATAGATCACATCTTTGCACATAGAAATGCGCATCTTTGAAGAGTGATGGCCAATAAAAGCCAGACTGGAGTACTTTTGCAGCCGTCCTCTCACCACTATAGTGTCCACCATATGGAGAATCATGACATTGGCTTAAAATTTGTTCCACTTCCTCCACAGGCACACACCTCCTCAACATATGGTCCGAGCACTGTTTAAATAGCAATAGCTCATCCCAGATGTAGTGCCTAACATCATACAAGAATTTCTTCTTTTAGTGAGAGGTTAGATCAGGTGGCAGCACACCACCCACAATGTAGTTCACCATGTCAGCATACCATGGACATGGTTGAGTGGTGGTTGCAAATAGTTGCTCATCAGGAAATGTTTCCCTGACTATAATCAGTTCAACTTGGAAATCTTCATTTTTAAGTCTCGAAAGGTGGTCTGCTACTTGATTCTCTACACCTTTCTTATCTCTGATCTCCAGATCAAACTCTTGTAAAAGCAAAACCCACCTAATCAATCATGGTTTTGCATCCTTTTTGCTCACTAAGTACTTTATTACCGAATGATATGTGTACACTATCATCTTCATGCCCACCAAATATGCTCTAAACTTATCAAATGTGAACACAATGGCCAGCAGCTCTTTTTCCATTATTGTGTAGTTCAGCTGGGCATCGTTGAGTGTTTTACTCGCATAATAAATGGAGCAAAACACTTTGTATTTTCTTTGTCCCAACACTGCACCCACAGTATAGTTGCTGACATCGCACATGAGTTTGAACAATAAATCCCAATCTGGAGTGATTATAACTGGAGCTGAAACGAGTCTCTTTTTCAATTCCTCAAATGTAACATGACATGACTCATCAATGGTAAACTGGATATCTTTCTCCAGAAGGTTGTGAAGAGGCTTGGCTATCTTTGAAAAGTCTTTAATAAACCTCCTGTGGAAACTCGCATGGCCAAGAAAACTATGGATTCCTTTCACCAAGTTTGGTGGAGGGAGCTTGTCAATCACTTCTATCTTTGCTTTGTCTACCTCTATCCCTTTTATAGAAACCTTGTGGCCAAGAACTATGCCTTCTTGGACCATAAAATGGAACTTTTCCCAATTCATGATGAGGTTAGTCTCCTCACACCTTTTCAACACGGATGATAAAGTCTATAAACAGCTATTGTATTCATCCCTAAATATTAAAAAGTCATCCATAAACACCTCTAGGCCATGTTCAATCATATCAACAAAGATGGCCATCATGCAACGTTGAAAGGTTACAGGAGCATTTCATAGCCCAAAAGGCATCTTTCTGAAAGCAAATGTACCATATGGATAAGTAAATGTTGTCTTTTCTTAGTGGCTGTGCTATGGCAATTTGGTTATATCTAGAATAACCATCCAAGAAGTAATAATAGGCTTTCCCTGAAAGTTTATCCAACATCTAATCTATAAAAGGAAGCGAGAAATGGTGTTTCTAGGTGGCCTTATTTAATTTATGGTAGTCCATGCACACCCTCCATCCAATGACCTTACGTGAGGGAATAAGCTTATTGTTCTCATTTGTGACCACCATCATGCTACCTTTCTTCGGCACACATTAGATTGGTGATACCCAGGGGCTATCAGAAATAGGATAAATAATGTCTGAATCCAGCCACTTGATTATTTCTTTCGTCATCACCTCTTTCATAATTAGATTCAGCCTCCTTTAGTGTTCCACAACTTCACTCTGATTATGCCCTAACAAGATCTTGTGCATATAGATGGAAGGGCTAATGCCTTGAATATCAACAATAATCCAACCGAGAATATGCTTGTATTTCCTAAGCACTTAGAGAAGCTTTTCCTCTTGATCATCTAAGAGGGATGATGATATGATTACTGGTAGGGTAGATGTTGCTCCTAAATAAGCATACTGCAAATGGTTCAGTAGAAGCTTTAACTCAAGCTTTAGGGGTTCCTTAATGGAAGGCTTAGATGTATCTTTTGTTACATCGGACTCCAAGGTTTCAAACTTGGGCGAACGATATTGCTTAGGAACCGCATCAAGGTGTTTGATGCAATCAGATACATCGTTTCTAGAATCTTCATCATCCTCAGTTGATGAAGTCAATGCTAAGGCAAGGGGATGTTCAGAATTGTTAGCTTGAAATGCATCATTAATGATATTATCCAACAGACCAAGATAAGAACACTTTTCCTAATCTTGAGGAAACTTAATTCCTTTAAAGATATTAAAAGTCACCTCTTGATCTTGAACTCTTATAGTCAGTTCACCTTTTTGGATGTCTATGAGTGTTCTTCCTGTGGCTAGAAATGGTCTGCCTAGGATCAGTGGCACCCTTTGATCCTCTTCCATATCCAGAATAACAAATTCTGCAGGGAATATGAACTTATCCACTTTCACTAGGACATCTTCCACAATTCCCTTCGGATATGTATATGAACGATTAGCCAGTTAGAGGGTTACAAATGTAGGCTTGCATTCCCCTAATCCTAGCTTCTGAAATATGGATAGGGGCATAAGATTGATGCTTGCCCCCATATCACATAATGTTTGTCCTAATAATTTATCGCCGATGGCACAAGGAATTGTAAAGCTTTCTAGATCCTTTAACTTTGGGGGAACCTTTTATTGTAAGATAGCAATGCATTCTTCTGACAAAGCTACAATGTCAAACTCGCCCAGCTTACGTTTCTTAGATAATATATCCATCATAAACTTAACATAGCTGGGCATTTGTTCCAATGCTTCTGCAAAAGGGATGTTGATGTGAAGTTTCTTGAAAATTTCCAAAATTTTCTTAAACTGCTCATCCATCTTGTGTTTGATTTGCCTGCTTGGGAAAGGCAAAGGACGTACATATGGTTTATTCACCACCTTCTTGTCTTCAGCCTTCTTGTGGTCAATTTACTTATTCACTTCATTGTCTTCGACCTTCTTGTGGACCTCCTCTTCCCATTTCTGGCTTTTTCCTACCTCATCCTCCATCAACTTTGTCTTAGGGTTTCCCTCAATGTCTTTCCCACTCCTCAGTGATATGACCTTATAATGCTCATTAGAGGCACCCATAGGATTGTTAACTGTGTTAGTTAGGAAGGTGCTACGGGGCCTATTATTGATTGCATTGGCTAACTGCCCCTCTTGAGTTTCTAAAGCCCTCAGAGAAGCTGACTGGCTCTATATCACTGAGTCGTTCTTAGCCAAATGAGCATCCATCTTCATCATGAAGGAATCAGTTTTCACCATTAACTACATGAACATCTCTTCAATAGATGGTTTCTTTTCTTGAACTGGCTGTCTAGACTGGGAGGGGAATCCAAGAGGATTGTAAGGTCGCTCAACTTCAAGTGCTGAGGAGGAGGCCCCTTGATTATCCCTCCACAAGAAGTTTGGATGGTTCCTCTATCTAGGATTATACTGGTTTGCGTATGGGTTATTTTGTAGTGATCGGTAGTTCCCCAAATAATGTGCACTTTCAAAAGTGGAAGGGCACCTGTCACTTAGATGATTGTCACCATATTTGTCACACAACACAAATGGGCTCTGGTGAGCTTGTTGTCCCATACCATCCATTTCACTTGCCAATGCTGCAACCTGAGCTGACAATGAGGTTATAACATCTACTTCATGCACTCCAGCTACCCTTCGTGGAGTGTTTCTTGCTGATGGCCATTGATAGCTATTAGCAGCTAATTCCTCTAACAGTTGGAAGGCATCATCAAAGTATTTGCTTAACAAAGAGCCTCCAGTTGTTGCATCTACTATTGGGCAGTGGTGCTATAGCAAGCCCTTGTGAAATGAGTAGATTTGGTGCCAAGGTGGTATCTCATGATGTGGGCACCTTCTCAAAAGATCCTTGTACCATTCCCATGCTTCATGCAAGGATTCTAATTCAGTCTGAGTGAATGATGTAATATCATTCACTATTTCTACAGTCTTAGCAGGAAGGAAGTATTTGTTCAAAAACTTAGTACACACCTCTGCCCATATTGTAATTGATCTCGCTGGAAGAGAATGTAACTAGCTTTTGGCTCTATCTCGTAAAGAAAAAGGGAAGAGCCTTAGGAGAATAACATCATTGGATACTCCATTGTGCCTAAACGTGTTGTAAATCTCCAGGAAGTTTGAGAGATGTTCATTGGGATCCTCATTGGATAAGTCGCCAAACTGTACAGAAGTTTGAATAATTTAGATGATGGTCGGCGCTATCTCAAAGTTGTTTGCACGGATGGCAAGACGTCTAATGCTGGATTGCAGATTATCCATTTGAGGAGTAGCAAACTCCCTTAATGGTCTAGTGCGACTATCGTCCTCCACCTCATGCGTATCGTGTTCTTCTGCCATTTTATAATCAATCACCTGAAATAATTAAAGAATTAAGATTTAAATCAATATGCACAATAAATAAAAAAAAACTTGAACTAGAGTTACTTAAACTGATTGTAAATATTAGCTCTATTGAATTTAAACCGTAGTCTCCGCCAATGGCGCCAAAAACTTGTTCCCTCTTTTGCTTACTGCAAGTGCACGGATCGCACTTGTATTATAGTTAGGAGTCAGATATCGTTCCCACGAAGACTAAGATTTAAATTAGTGCTAAATATAAACCAAAAGTTTATGAGTTTCTATCCAAGGACATATAAATTGAGAGATGCGTGTCTAAACTAATTGAAGAAACTTAAAAGCTTTAAGTTGAATTAAAGTTGAGAATTAGAGAATAGGGAATCCTTTTTCACCTCCTACTTCAATTGATAACAAGTAATCCTTATGAGTAATATAAACAAAATGAGTAGATTATCTTGAGAATCTAAATTAGTTAAAAGCCTATGTCTAGGTCAATTAACCACGCTTTAGTTACCTAATTCACTATGTTTCCATAAGAACTAGTAAATCCACTCATTAAGATATATTCCCAATAATTACCATACATAACCAATAGGTATATTTCTATCCTATTAATGAATCATCTCACCCAAACTAATTAAATGAAATAGAACATGCATTAATCATATATACGATCTTAAATCCAAATTCTTATGTCTAGGTTCATTAGATTTTAACAAATCAATTAAAAGCTGATCAAACAATCAAAAGCATTAAGCACTATATGATTAAACAAAACCACGTCATGTATATAAACTCAAAGGATTACAATATTATTCAATATTCATAGTGTTGGGAATTGCGGATACATCACGCAGCGGAAAAGTAGGATTCTCACCGAGGATCCATGCAAAAAAGCCATAATCCGAGTTTTTTTTAAAAATTATTTACCTCTTGAAGCGTGATCAAAAGGACGTGAATCACCAACACCATAATAGAAACGATGTCTCTGCGGTATCCACATGAACAGACTCATGAACGTCCAATGTCCGTAAAGAGGAGCCTCACGTCTCTCACACAGTGCTAGCTGCGAAGAGAAGAGAAGAAACTTGTCCCTCTCTCACTCACTTTTCTGTAGATGCGGCTAGGGTTCTGAAAATTGTGTTTATTAGCAGTCCTTTAGCAGTACTATTTATAATAGTAACTGTCTTAAGTGAGTGTGAGCAGCAGCAAGGTAAGCTGTGCAACCCTAGACTCATCTCTTATGAGTCTGGCCCATATTTGAATCCGAGTCAAACTTGGATTCATTGCTCTAATTTTAGTCTGCTCTATGTGTGTGACCTTGCAGGTTCTTATTATGTTGGCAGTAATATTAAAATCCCATTTTAATATTATAAGCAGTGAGCGGTATCTAGCAACACATCGCTGCTACCCAAGTAATAAGAATGTCAGTGATTTGACATAACCTTTCTGTGACCAATATTTCCGTGTCATTTAGTCCCTTTGTCAAGATATCTAGATTGAACACAAGGCATGGAATGCGTCACCCTTATATAGTCCAATCTTTCGTTTCCTGATACTCAAGTAGACTTTGTAATAACAAATGAGATCAATATCCCATATTGATTCATTTGAGCATGACCATGCATTTCGTAATCTCACTCAATCAGGGGGCCCGAAGATATCGCTCCTGTTATGTAGGAGTGACAAATCCCATCTAGGTCACTCACATCCCTCTACATGATTCGCGGTATGTCCAATAACTAACTTTATAATCACCTTGTTACAGATGACATTTGATGGCATTAAAACACACAACTCCTCATGTAGGAATCGTAGTGATTTCAGGTCAAAGGACCACAGACACCATTGTCACTATGAGAATCGCTTATGACACTCACGTAACGATCCATGTAGCATTCTTATGGTGGGTCAGTCCAGTATATCATTGCTCTAATATATACCTATGTGAAGACTTGATATCTCATATTCATGACCCGTGAGATGTGGTCATCAGTCTATACACATACTAGTCTCAATGCATTATTGTTGTCTTAGTTAACAATAATACTTGACTAGGGACATTTAAGAATAATATTATAACCAAAAGGATCTCACGATCAAGTCATCTACTTGATGTCCTATGGCATCAAACTTACTATTCTAAGGACTTTATTATGTTTATAAAAAAAGAACACAATAAATGAAATGCCTCATATATAAAATAAGCATAATAGAATGTATGTAAATACAGACAAATGTATCAGCCTCTAGGGCATACACCAACACATAGGAGGATCCAAAGTAACCCTTCACACAGCTTAGCCAGCCATGAAGCACAAAAATATAGCAAAACACATCATGTTCATGGAAAGAAAATGAGAAAGTAGAAGATAGAGAAAAGGAAGCTCAAGGTTGATGATCCTCCAAGCTTCAATCCTCCTCTAAGGTGAAGAAAGCCTACTAGTTGTTCTTTAAAAACATCAAAAACTCTCGTGCAAAATGGATATAACAGTATTTATAGGCTGAATAAAACAGAGTCACGCCGCAGCGTTAAATATATCACGCCGTGACGTGCGTACAACTAGGTAACAGATGTCGCAACTTCCATTTGCATTACGTTGTGGCGCTTCAGCCACAGGTTCTAATACTATTGCAGGGGAATCACCACACGATGCGGCATTAACATGCTTGCACCGCGGCATTGCTTGCTGATCTTCAATTTTGGCTTTCTCTTGGGCTTCCTAGTCCAAAGATATTCCAAATTCTTTATTTTCCTGCTTTATTGAAGCCCTGTATGTAATAGAGAAATTACCATTCTAATACCAAATGCAAATGTACTCAATTCATCATAGTTTTTGAAGTATTGGCTCAAAATCATAATGGAAGTCATCAAGATAAAATTAGATGAATATGATGCTAAAGTCTTCCATTCATGCATACAAACAAGGACTAAGCAACCAATATAGCACATATATAGGGCACAAATAACTACACTTTATGGAGTTATCGCATCCCACACATCAATATCAATAGCTTCAATAAAAAATTTTACCCTCTCTTTCCAATAAGCATAACCATTCCTATTGAAAAAAGGAGGTCTATTTATAGAAGAACTTTCATTAGAAAAACCATTTGAAGCCATCATTTCTCTTGAAGCTGCTAAGCTCTTTATACAAGAGTCTATCTCTAATACTACTTATTACCAAGTGACGTCAAAACTCAAGAGGGAGGTGAATTGAGTTTATTAATTTTTTTCACAAATCTTTCGAACAACTCTTGATTACCAATTTTCGTTGAAGCTATTAATGGATGAAAGTGAATGAATCGATAAGATAATAAAATAAAGCACAGCAATGAACCAATTCAAAAGAGAAATATTCAAGCAAGAAAATAAACCAATGATTAGAATCAAACACAATAGTTTATCCTAAGATGACTTATGGGCAATTAGTCAAGATTTTCTACTAAACACTTGAATAGTTTATAACCTTTACAAAGTGGAGCACTCAACACTACCTTGGGATACCTCACCTTTTGTATGAGCCTCTTCAAACAAAAGATTATGTCAATTTGGAGGGATACCTTACCTTCTTCTATAGAATAATCAAGGTTGATACAACAAAACTCTCACAAGAGTAATTGATACAAATTGAAGCTCTAGAATGCTTTCCAAAGATATCTTAAGGATTTTTAGAAAAATAGAGTAAGAATGATTTCAAGAATTGATTCACATATTAAAGTGTTAAAAAGATGTTTTAAGTTCAAGGTCAGCCATTAATGATGCCCCAACATAAGTATATAAGCTATTTTTTTATCAAAGGAGCCATTGGGGGCTTTAATGCCTAGCATTTAATGCACCTAATATAGTCGTTGGGCAATGTCAGACAAGTGGTAATCGATTACACACTACTGGTAATCGATTACATGGCTGTTTGAATGTGTTCTTGGCTTTCTGGGAAGGATGTAATCGATTACCAGCCTTGTATAATTGATTACATGGCCTTTGCTAGACTTGTAATCGATTACAGCCTCAGTGTAATCAATTATAAGGCTTCTGCCATGCTTGTAATCGATTACATACTCAATGTAATCGATTATAAGGCCTCTATTTAGCTTGTAATCGATTGCAACACATGTGTAACTGATTACCTTGTCTTTTAAACACATTTTTCAAGCCCAATTAAGTGTATTAGTCATTTCTTACTTATAAAAGCTTGGATTTTGACAAGATTTACATTTGAATTATGAAATCCAAGATTGAAATCAACATGATCTTAAAAAGATGAACTTTGAATTATAAGTTAATTTAAAAGGATCTTGAAAAACTATTTGAAGATAATTGAGATACCTTAAGGGCATTTTACATTGATATTCTAAAACCTATATCTATATACATCTTGGTTTCCTTTTTTTGATCTTGGTCTTCTCTTTTGATCTTGATCCTCATCTTTGATTTTGTTATCATCAAAAAATCATTTGATATGCTTCAAGACATAAGCATTCACAAGGCCAAGCTAATTTGATTTCAAAAAGGCATGAGTTAGTTCTTCAAAGGTTGAAAACAAGAAGAATTTCTAGTTTTGGTGATGAAATAGCCACCTATAAGGAGCAAACAATCAATGATTTATTGTTTGGAAGAGTTCTGATTGATTTTAAGGTTATTTGGTGCTCTTTGGATCACACAGATAACCGATTATGAAATGAGCAGTACCGATTATTCACTCTTCACAGATGCCACGTTCTTTTAAGCCTAAAAAATAACTGGTTACATAACTGATTATTTCCATATAACAGAGGCCACTCATTTCAAACCCACGAAAATAATCAGTTAAAAGAAATTAATAATTGGTTATTGACCCCCATTCTAAAATGCCAAACAGGAGTCTTCCCTCCCATTCACAAGCCCCTTCAACCATTACTGCCCTCTTCATCTTCTTCCTCGTAACCTTCTTCTCACACCCACCCCCTCAATCATCTCACCCACCTCAAAACTCACCAAAATCCTCTATCCAAACACCATTTTCTCTCATTACCCACCATTTCCACCATTTGAAACTCACCATTTTCTGTAAATTTTTCACTCCCCTCACCTTTCTCTTTCTCCTAAACAGTGCCCTAACACCCATCTTCCACCATGGCCAGCAGTTCCTCTCACCCCAAGCATTCACGCTCCAAAAATCCCAATGTACCCAAGCAAACACCTACTCCTCCCATCAACCCAATGATACCTTTAAGCTTGGACCAACGACGCTTCTTCTCTCATGGGGTTCAGATAAACAAATATCGCCTAGAGTTTCAAAGGAGAAATCTTATTCAGCCAAAGTACATGGACTGGGATTTCTTTGTTTAAGAAGGTCTCACATCCCTCACAGAGCTCCTATAATTTCAAGGGTTGAAGAAATTCGTCACCACTCAATATGACTTCTATCTGGAACCCACTAAGGCATTTTACTACAATCTAAGTATTAGTGGTGCAAATTTGGTGTGTAAACTCAAAATGCATAGACTCATTCTGGAACCCAGTAAAAGGACTTCTCTATTTGATCTCAATTACTTAAGGGAAAGGTTTATAGAGGACAATCACAAAACATAGGAAACGTTTAATAGAAGAGCAGCAATTAAGAGCATGAATTAGCCTGGGTTTGCAGTGCCTGACATAACCTTCACTGTAGGTAATATGACTCCTCAAGACCGTCTTCTACATTTTGTTTTGATTCACATACTGGTTCCAAAGGGAAGTAACTTTGCCTTGGTTGAGGAGGAAGACATCTTCTTAATCTGGGCTCTTAAACAGTGTATGCACATTAACTGGCCCTTTTACATCATGAATTAAATGATGAAGGCCAAAGGGAAACTAACGATGGATCTTCCCTATGCCATAATCATTGCTAAAATTCTGGATCAGTACAAGTTATCCTTACAAGATGATGGTGTCATTAACATTACGGGTCACCACAAATTTGAAAAAGCCTCTTTCAATCGAATGCAAATCAAAAAGGTAAATGTTGAATGGGACTATGGAAGAAGATATGAAGCAGTAGCAGCAGCAACTGGAGGTGCTAATGAGCATATGAAGGATGCCCTTGTCAACATCGCATCCTAACTGCTATTGCCGATATACAAGCCAATTTACAAGCTTAGATTACGAACTTGAAGGTCTATCAGGAGCATACAAATGGGATCATATATGACCACCTCAACTCCTTAGATGCTCGCTTGGATAGCATTGAGCATCACTTTCAATAACCAAAGGATTATGGGGCTTGAGCATAGATTCAACTTTATCTTGATAATATTTTTTTTCTCATATAACTCTGTTTTGCTTTGACAATTATTAGCTTATATAGTGAACAATTTCTCTATAATGCTTTTAATATGCTTACGATATAACAATACATGTTTTGGTTTTGAATGATGCTATTGGTTAATATTATTCTAGAATATTTGGATTTTTTGTGCACTTGATATTGATCTCTTTTGTCAAACAATATTGTATATTTTTTTTATCATGACAAAAGGGAGAGAAGTCTTTGGCTCATAAGGCCTTAAGAAAAAGTAAATAAAAGGTATAAATCCAATGATTATGGGATTCCAAATATTAAGGGGGAGCTGTGCAAACTCTGAACTAATCACCTCTTGAAAAATAAAGGAGGAGTAAATCTCAAATATCTTTTGTGAATTCCAATTTAATTGAACTAATACTTTTCTCAATTGATTGTTTGCCATCATAAAAAAAGGGGAGAATGTGAATGGCAATAGTCTTGGAATTGATGATTAACAAACAAAAAGGATTATTTATGCGAAGATCAAGTTCCTAGTTTCGTCATGATTAGCTCATAGGTCTTAGGTCTTACGTGTAAAGGTAAATAGGAAACACACGAATCTCAAACTAGTTTTAAACTCCTTAAATGTGTTTCTTGTTTGACAAAATTCCCAAATAAATGTTTTTGAATAACTAGTCTTTGTGGTAGCCTTCTTTGGTTGAAAATTTGTTAACTATACATTTTGCAAAACTGACCTTTACTCACTCATTTGTTCTTTACTTTGAAACCTTTTTGAGTCTTGATCTGAAACTTATTTCTTTTTAAAGTAGACTTAATGATCTCTCTAATGAGTGATCATTTGTTTTAAATGGATAAGTAACAAAGGAGTTATGGTCTTTCAAAGGTCTATTGATCTAAATTCAAGGTGCCATAACCAGTTAGGACATTTCCATAACCGGTTATTCACCAAGTTAGAGGCTTTAGCCTTTTTTTTTTATAAAAGACCATAACTGGTTATCAAAATCTCATAACTGGTTATTTGAAAAGTCAGAAGTGTAGGCTTCTATTTATAAAAGACCATAATCGATTATGACTTTTCTATAACTAGTTATTGGTGCGTTTTAAAAAGCTCCTGATTAAGCCATAACAAGTTATGGAATAGTAATAACCAGTTATTTGAAAACTAGAAATAGATTTTCAATGGCTATAATTAGCATTTAATGCTTCCCAACCACCACCAGCGGCTCTTAAATGCTTTGAGCTATAAATGAAAGTGTTTGTGCAATGATTAAAAGTTGGAAAACATTCTGGAAATTACTCTTGAACATTAAATACAAGTTTCACCATCTTTTCAATCAATACTCTATTTTGAGCTTCAAAATGTAAATCCTTGGTATCCATTGTTCTTCAATTTATATTATCCACTCCGGAGAGAGTTTCCTATCTTCTATAATTTGTATAAACTGTAAAAGAAAGGGTGAGACATCCCTTAAATCTGTAAGGGTAAGGTATCCCTAGAAAGTAGAGGCTCAAGCACAAAGGGTGAGGTATCCCAAGGTGTTGAGCGCTCAAGTTAGTAAAGGTTATCAAGCACCTATTTGAAACTTGAAGTTATAGTGAAAATCTTGGGTGTTTACTTGAGGACTGGACATAAGTCACAAGTGGATTGGTGGCTGAACCAGGATAAAGCTTTGTGTTTGTTTTCTCTAAACTCTACTCTTTACTTTGTGCACTGTTTTATTACATTATTTGAATTCTATCTCTGTTAGTTGATTCATTTAAGAGTGAAAGGTCTCTATCTTCTCTATGCATTCATCTCTAACAAACAATAACTTCAATGAAAATTTATAATTAAGGTTTTTGTGAAAGAATTGCGAAAATATTTTTAAAACTCAATTCACCCCCCTGATAATTACATATTTTATACATTAATGAACTCTCATTTTTATTCATTTGCACTCTCTATGTACTTAATTGATTGGGTTTTGTCATGTTTTATAAGTTTGGGCTCAAATTGGGCTTAATTGATTTTTTCTAGCATCATTGAGGTTTGACACTGTTTATGTATTTTGACCATATCTTGAGTTCTAGATATCTAAAAATTATGTATTTTACCTTGTAGGAAATATGAGAGAGAGCTCTACAACTTTCATGAGAGCTCTAGGGCAGAATCAGACATCTAGTGGAGCTAATTTGGACTGGAAGTCAGAACACGAGTTCAAAGACCCTTTGAGAATGTTTTGTCCATAACCTGAGTTGTAGACCTCCAAATGGCATGGGGTTTAGGCCTAATTACTCATAATGGACCCAGATTTGTAACTAATGGGATTCTAATGATGTGAGGCCAAAATAGGAGTTTGTTTATAGTTGTAGGAAGAGAAATCCAAGATCAGTTTTTCATTCCACACTTTTCTCACCTTCTCTCTCTAAATCTAAATTTTTCTCTCTTCTTCTTCCTTCTTCCTCAAGCTTCTTGGTGGTGATGGCCATGAAGGGCTAAAATTCTGTAATCAATTCAGAGATTCTTAAAGAAATTACGATTTCAATTCTTGAGATCTTGTTTTGTTTTTGTATTTGAATTGCAATTGGATTCTGTTTATGTTTGATCTGATTGAATCTTGATTTAAAATTGAGAATTGTGATGAATTTAGGATTGATTGATCTAAATTAATCATGGAATTAAAGAGGTTAGGTTATTGATTTGTGCCTAGGTTAATTGAATTTGGAGATCAAATTAACATAGATCCTAACATGAATTATATGATTATAAATTTGTGTGTCAATTGTTAATTGAACTCTAGATAATTGTCTAGTATGAATTCTGGATTTTATGCATTGATTTTGGTTGAATCCAAATTAATCATTCAATTGCATTTCAAATGTTTTTTGAAAGATCTATGATATAATAAAACCAAGTTCGGATAGGATTCGAAATTGATTGCTCTTTTAATTGAATTTTTTTCACTTTAATTATGTTATTTTCATATTTTGAATTCTCAAATACTTTCCCCCAATCTCGGCTTGATTTGATTAAATTACATTTACAATCTTTAAGAGACGATCTGGTGTTGTTTCCTATGCTACAAGCCATAGGCATATCTCGGTTACAATTTTGATTGAGTTCGGCGCTCGTCACCCCCTCTTGAGTATTGAGCCCACTTGGTAACAACTGTCATAACTTAGATGATTTTAAAAGTTATGGAATTAATAAGCTATCACAACTTAGTTAATCCTATTTTATTTTTTTTAACATGATTCAATTATTTCATTTTTTATTTCAAAAAAATATAAAGTCAACAACTAAGAAAAGACAAAATTAGCAACATGATTAAAATAAGCATAAACACACAAAAAGGTAAAAATCATCTCAATAAAACCAACAAGAAGGAACTTAAGATAATTTTTTTATTATTATCATTTTTTATTTTTATTTTATTATTATTATTATTTTTATATATGTATATATTTTTTGTAGTTTTGTATTTTTTTAAAAAAAAAGACTAATGCCCAACCCAATAAAATTATGAAACCTCTAAAAAAGGAATTGGACTACTCTACCCAACCCAACTAAAAGGCTACTAAAAGCCCCAAAGAAAAAAAAAAGGTTAACCCAAAAAAGAGAATAACCAATCAGAACTTTTTTTATTATTTATTTGCAGATTTTTTTTAAAATTAACAAGTTATTTTAAAAAGAAAATGAAAGAGGCTTTTAGCCTCTAAAATAGGGAAACGAAACAGTGAAAATGGGTGGGTGTTACGCTGGTGCTTGGAACGGTGGAGACCCATATGACGATTGTTTGGTGAGGGGTCGTGGTGGTTTCGGCGACTTATGCATGGATGTGGTTCACGTGAGGTGGTTTCGGATCCGCTGGTGGTTTCCGACAAGGTGATTCTAGGATCGTGGTGGAGAACGGTGAATCTGCGACGGGGTCATAGGTTCAGGAGCTGGGTCATCTGGTGGTGACGTGGTGTTGTAGAGGTGTCACATGAGGGAGATAACAGTGGTTCTAGGTTGCTGAGCTTGGTTCATGGTGGCTCGCTATTCCGATGCGTGGAGGGGGGCTACATCGTGGTGGCTGGTGGAGATGTTGGTTTGGGTGGCAGATTTGCATACGGGGTGGTTCACAGTAGAGGTGCGTGGAGGGAGACTACGTCGGGATAGATCTGGGCGGTGAGCTTGACGGTGAAGGGCGGCATGGTTTCTTTGATTCTAGGGGCAAGGAGTGCAGATCGAGGTTCGAGGTAGTGGTTGCGAGGTGGTTCGAGTTTGGTGACTTTGGGTTGAAGATGGCTCTACGTAGAGTTTTGTTGGATTGAAATTTCTGGGTTGGGCAAAAATGGCTCTGTTTGGGTATCAAAACTATTATAGTGGAGATTGTGTTTGGTGAAGAGTTGTGTCACTATTGGCTGGTTGGGGTTTGATGGTGGTGGAGGATGGTAATTCATAGTGGTTAGAATGGTTTTTAAAGGAAGAATGGGGTCAAGGTGTTATCAAAGTTTGATGCTTGTTTGGTTCATTTTTGGATGATGATGGATGTTTGGGTTTTCCAGTTTTTTTGGAGTTACTGGTGTGAAGATTTGGAGGAGGAATGGGTTCAGAATGGAAATTTTGAGGAAGAAGTTGTTGTGATGGGTGTTTACAGGTCTCTGTTCAAGTTACACTAGGAAATTTGGGGCTATTGAGTATAGGTTATAGCTACTTGTTTTTATTTATTTATAGATTTTGTAAAGAAGACTAAGAGAGTTTTGGATTGTGACATTATTTTTGTTATGGTTGAGGAATAGTGGTTGTGTATAGGACAGATATAGAGTTGTTTTGTATAGTTTGTTCATGGCTAAAGGGGAATATGTAAAGATGGGATTTGAGGCAGAGGCCATGGTTTGGGAGTTTCATGGTGTTGGTGATAGGATGAAAGATGGATCAGTAGCAAGTATTGGGGATTTTAGAATTAGGATGAGAATCTCTCCTCCCTCTTAGATTTCTTTCTTTGATTTTTTTTATATTTTCATTCTCCCCCCACCTAAAACCATGGAAGCATTCCTCCTCATTGCTTCACTTTAATAAACCAGAGGAAAAGTTTTCTCCAAGCTGGGTTGAACAGGATCAGACCGTATCGTCTCTTTCTGACCCTATTTTTAGCTTTCAAGTTTCCTTCATTTCTCCTGTAGGGTTGCAACCCTCCCATTTACATTGCTTATTCCCTTAACTCTCTTTTTTCTATGGTTGATTTTGCATGGCTTACAAGTGTTACAGGAGGTGTAGCTGCTCCTTTTCTTTATTGATGTTTCATTCTTTTTGGTTGTTTTCTTTATCACAACATACTTGCATCACGTAAGCTAAAGTGGCAACATATCAATTCTTTTTTTGTGCTTTATCACATGCTTTTGTCGTTAGCCTTTTTTAAAAAAAAAAAAGAAAAGAAATCAATTTTTACCCTTTTTTATTATTTGTTTTTTAAATTCAAAATAAAAACAAGACAAAGGGAGAAAATAAAAATGGACTAAAACATGATTAGAGGATTTGGTCAAGAATGTGGATAATTATTTTTTTATTTTTTTATTTTTTCCTTTTCTATTTTTTTAATTTTTAATTTTTTTTTTTGCGAGCCCGAACAAAATTTTGTGTTCACATTGAGTCATTCTATTGGGAAAAGGAAGAGGAGTGTTGAGAGTAGATTTTTCTATAGAATTTATCATTAACTTCAGATTTTTCTTCGAATTCTCTGCATGTTCTATATTCTGCTGTATTGAATCTTCTGCAAAATTTTGGTTTACTGAATTTGATTTTTCTGCATAATCCTGTTGCACAATCTCTAGTTGGAGTTTGGTCGGACCACTAACTTCTTTGTCACTTCTCAAGGTTATGACACTCATATTGTCTCTTGGATTGTTAATTGTTTGGGAGGGCAATTAACCAGAACCTTGAGTCTTCAACTCATTGATGGAAGTTGCAAGTTGACCAATTTGAGTCTCCAAGTTCCGAATAGTGGTCTTTATTCTCTGTTGAAATTGAAGGTAATTAGTTGCTTACTACTTCACTAAGTCTGCCAAGCTAGGTTCTGAATTGCTACTTTGCTACATAGGTTGTTCCACTAGTTGTTGACATAACATCCTCCCTAACCTATTAGTTTTAATCATAGTTAAGGAAGCTTAGATTCTAGCATAACTGTTGAAATGGCATAAATAAATGTGAAAAATTTATTTATAGGTCACAAATGATTGAAATGAACTATATGTTACCAAGTGGCTTCCAGTACTCAAGAGGGGGGTGAATTGAGTATAAAACTTTTTCGAAAAACCTTTTTTTATCAAAAAAACTAATATTAAAAACTTAATAAATAAATGCACAGAAGGAACGAGAAGAAGAAAAGAAACAATAAAGAGCAGCGAAAAATAAATATGCAGTAAATTAAATTGCATAAAATAAAGAGATTAAGAAGAGAGAAGCAGGCACAGTATTTATCTTAGCTCGACCACTAACCCACTTGTGGTCTACATCCAGTCCTCGAAAGCTGAGATTTTTCACTAAGTATACAAGCTTCAATAGGTGCTTACTACCGTTACACAAAAGAGCACTTTTCACACACAGGAAAACTCTACCCTTGTGCTAAAGCCTCAGCATACAGGGATACCTCACCCTTTATACAAACCTTGAGGGATGCCTCACCCTCGATACAGAAAATCAGAAAATAGATGAAGAGAAACTCTCACTCAGAGTAGGTAATACAAATTGAAGTGCTAATGGAGCTCTCACAGAAATATCTCAAAGTTTTTAATCAAAAAGAGCGTAGAAAATAATTTTCACAGATTAGAGCAACCAGAAAATAGTTCAGAGTTATGGGCAAAGAAATTCGTGACCCAAGGTTGCTATTTATAGGGAAAACACTGAGATAGCCATTTGGGTATAATTAAAACCATTTAAAACTAATTTGAAAGCTTGTCTGTTTCCATATCTGTGATCGTGAGCTTCGTGTTTATTCGAATAGAAGAAAAGCTTATTCGAATAACACTGTGTCTGAAACCAACGTGAAAAGCCATCTGAAATGGGTTATTTGAATAACCAATGTGTTATTCGAATAACTCTGTTAAAATCAGAGTTCTAAAAATGAAGAGGTTATTCGAATAAAAGCTGAAATATCCGAATAAAGTTTAAAAGACAAGTTCAGATAGAAAAGGTTTATTCGAATAACGTTTGAGTTATTCGAATAACATTTGAGTTATTCGAATAACATTTGAGTTATTCGAATAACTTACTTAAAAGCACAGTTCTGAAAGACCTCAGTTATTCGAATAAAAGTCATGTTATTCGAATAACGTTTTTAAACACAGAATCTCGTAAAGGGTTTTATTCGAATAGACTAAGCTCTATTCGAATAAATCAGTGTAAAACAGATTTGGAGAAGATGTTTTAAAGATACTAAGTTTATTTTAAAACAAGTTTTATCTTTTCTTTCAAAAACAGAGAGATATCAAAGTGAGCTCCATACAACAAAACCTAAGTCCTAATGCTAATCAAATATAAACTTGGACTTGGTCTATTTATCATCTTCATTTAGTCTTCCTGTTTGTTATCATCAAAACAAGTCTTCAAAGGTATGCATCCAAACACACTATAGAAAATTTTTTAGGATAAAAGAAATTGGTTTGGTATTTTTAATGACACAAAATATGTGCTAATAGGCCAAATTGAACAGTTAAGTAGCTCAGAAAATCATGAAATTATATGGATATATCAAGTAGAGGATGGAGAATATTTTGGTAAGGAATACCAATTAAAGTGAATATCAGTAGGCTTATTTGCTTAATTCTTAGGTTTAGCCTAACTTAAGAAAGAGTAATAGAGCTTAACGGATAAATAATAATGTATAAAAAATTATGGAATTGTGAATATAAGGATTAAGTAAAATCATAAAATTTTTATAACACTTATGGAAGCTAGAAAACTTAGTTTTGAAAGATTAAAGTATTCCTAAGAGATATAGAAGTTTCGACACAATTTCATCCTTATCTTTTCCCCTACTCCACCGCCTCTCTCTTTCTCCCTTCATCTTTATCTAGTTTTGACTTTTCTTCTCCTTCATTTGGCCTTCATTCCATATGGTTTTTAGCAGCAAAAAGAGAGAGAAGAAGTGAAGAGAAATCCAAGGAAGAAAAGGGAAAGCAACCAAGGCAAGAAGGAAGGAAAGAAAAGAAGAAGAAGCAAGTATCAATAAGCTAGAGAAATTAAGGTAAGGGTTATTGTTCTCTACTTCTTCTCTTCATCTTTTTCTTTTGATTTTTAAGAGTTGATGGAAGCACTTGTTATGAGAAAATGGATATTGTAATTATGTGATGCTTGTTTGATTATAACTATGGTGTTAGACTCATGGTTGGTCTTGAGATTATATAATCTTGTGTTAGGTGCTCTTGACTTTATCAGTTAGCTCCAAATTCATCCAGTAATGAGTGATTAAGCACTCACATTTTAGGTGCCTAAGCGCCCAAGGGCAAAGACTTCCTTATTCTAGTGCAAGAAAACAAGATTCTTAGCTTAATGTGATCTCATTCTATGATATATTATTTGAAATTAAGCACAAATAATGGTATGCTATATAGAATTATATACAAGCTTACTTATCAAGATTGAAATCCTTATGCTTTAATTGCACTTGGACATTAACCTTGTGCATCTTACTTAAATGATTGATGATTGTGAGGTGATCATGTAGTGAGTATACATGTGAAATGAAATAATGAAGCATCTTATTTAACCTTTTGGCATTTTGATTTCTAAGTGAACCCTAATTTTCTCCTTCTCTCTCCTTGTGGATAGATTTTTCAAACTAAAAAATGTGCTTCTCTTGAAGGTAGACCAAGGAAAAAAATTTTCGGGGCCATCAAGGTTTAGCTCCTTCTGTTGAAATTGATCACCTTCATCATTTTCTCTCATGCCCAGGCACTGTAGTGCTGGCACCCGAGGTTTGTCTTATGTTGAAATGGTTTCGTGCAATACAAGTTGCTACATCACCAGAGCACACCACGGCAGGGAAGAAGGGTTCTCGTTGGAGAGAGAAACCACATTTCCATCACGTCGGGATTCCAGTTGGTCAATGAGTATATCGTGAACAATGGAAGATGTAACATCCTCCCAAACTAATTAGTCTTAATTATGGTTAGAGTTATACTATAGCACCCAAGAGGGGAACGAGAAAAACAAAGAACATTCCAAGTGTAGGCACCGATATGGCCCCAGCTTTGATGGCATTGGCTAATGCTATGAGGCAGTAAACAGAGCAGGTAGCCGCTACTGCCAACACAATGAGAGAGCAGGAAGCAATAACTGCTAGGTTGTTGGAAAGGCTGGGACCTCAATAACTAGTACCACCACCAGCACAAGAGGTACTAGTTAGGAGGAAACAAATTTTTCTTAATATTTCAAAGTTCAGAAGGATGGACCATTCGATGTTCAGCGGTGACTACAATCCGGTGAAAGCGGAAGAGTGGTTGGCTGAGTTCAAAAAGATCTATATAGTAATCGTTTGCTCAGATGAGCAAAAAGTTTCCTTCGCTTCCTTTATGTTAGGAGGGGAAGCGAGCAGTGGTGGCAAAGTGCTAGGAGATTGCCAGAGGCAGCAAGGACACTAATCACATGGGAAGTGGTCAATGATACCTTTTTGGAGAAGTACTTTCCAAGAAGCTTGTAGGAGGACAAGGAAATAGAGTTTCTTAGTCTTCAACAAGGGGATATGACAATTGGGCAACATGAGGCTAAGTTTCATGAGTTGTCCAAGTGTTCTACTCAGTTTAGACTTAATCTGAATGAGAACTAGAAGTGTGTCAAGTTGGAATCTAGACTAAGGGGAAATATAAAAAAGGCAGTGAGGCCTTTGGAGATTAAAGACTTCTCATCTTTGGTGAATAAGTGCAAAATCATAGAGTCTAATAATCTCCAACTTCATTTAGAGCGAGGATTGTAAAACCTTCAAAAGAGGCGGTTGGTGGATATGGGAAAGATGTTTCTAAATCTTGTCACCCACAAGAAAAAGACAGCAAGTTCAGAGGGATGATCAAGTTCTAAGGTGTACAAAGTGTGGCAGACACCATGGGAATAAAGTATGTATAGTGGATCAGATAACGTGTTACAAGTGTGGCGAGATGGGACATTACGCTAAAAATTATCCTCAGAAGAAATAGGTTAAACCCAACACCAGGCTTATAGCCTAAAGGAGAGTCTGCATTCTACAAGGCAAGGAGACAACACAGTCTTCAAAATCAAGAAAATGTGATTACATGATTGTACTTATTGGGTAATTTTGTTTACTTGAGATTTGGTTGCACTTGTTGTTGTATTTGAGTTGTTTAGGACTTCTTACTTTAGGTAAACCAAATTTTAGGGACAAAATTTTAAAAAGGAAGGGAGAAATGTAACACTTTTGAAAACATGATAGACTTGTATATGGTTACGAAGGTAGCCTAATACCTGATTATCATACCTATTAAGTTTTGTGGCTTTCTGAGCACGTTTAGTCACTTTGTTGTAACACTATGTGTGAAATATAGCTGTTATTAGTGTAACACCCTGAATTTTTCTAACTTTAAGATAAATGACGGTTACATCCCCAATGTACTGTTTTGTAATTTCTATGAGTAGTAAACTGAATTTGACTGTTTCGTGAGTGTATTTGATTGTTGTATGTGATTTGCTCCGAGCCAGGAAATAAAAATTTTAAATTTGAAAAAATATTATTTTAATTAATTAGAGCCGGGGATCTTACTAAACCAGATTTGATTGATATATATATTAGTTTCATAATTTTTAGGATTTAAGCGTGCAATAAAATTTTTTTATATTATTATAATATTATTTTATGTTACAAGAATTCTTTCGTCTCAAAAACAAGAGAAAAGCTGTTTTAAAATAATCACGGATCTTTAAAAAGCGTAGAACTTTATAAATTTCTAAGCCAATGGGAACAAGTCAACAAAAGTGGCTTGATTATTTTGGACCATTAGATGCAAGCTTGGTGAGCAAGTCTTGATCAATGGTGGAGATGCAAGCTTGGTGAGCAAGCCTTGATCAAATGGCTAGGATGCAAGCTTGGTGAGCAAGCTTTGATCAATGGCTAGGATGTAAACTTGGTGAGCAAGCTTTGAAGATGGCCATAGATCTAATCAATGGATAGAAATTAAAGATGAAATCAATGGTTAGGATTAAGTCAAAAGATGTAGGCTTGACTTTGGGTTAGTAGCTAATTAAGCTTAATTTGACAAGCTTAATTACCTAATTAGTAAACTAATTAAACTAGCTTAGTTATTAAATAATTATAATCTAAATACTAATTAGATGTGTTAATATTGTTTAGAAATTATAAAACATGTAATTATATGTCCAATTAAATAGTTATATAATTAGATAATTAATTAAGATTAATTAGGAAATTAAACCTAATTAATTAGTTACCTAATTAGCAATTAATTAAACTTGAATTAAAACAAATTGAATTCCTAAATGGCCTTGGGCCACACGATTTTGGGCAGCAGCCCTTCATATTCACCTTTAACTTTTATTTTCTCACTTTTCACGTTGAAAGCCTTCCATTTTCTCTCCAAATATACCAAGACTCCATGTACCTTTCTTCTTCTTTTTCTTTCACTCCATTCGGCCAAGCTCTCCACTACACCATCCACCCACCCAAAAATTTTCCTTCTTTGTTTTTCTAACTCTAAACATCTACCCAAAATCATCTCTAGTTGGGAGTTTTTGCAAATTCCATCATTTGCAAGCTTGAAGACTCACCTTGAAGTTTCTTCTTTAAAGGTAAAATTCATTGTTTTTCCTTTCTATTTTCATTTTTAAGTTTCCAAGCCATGATTGATCCATGGTATGGTTTTCTTTTCTAATAGTAACCCTTAGAAAATTTTATTTATTTTCTTAGGTATTTGAAGGAGCTAAAACCGAAATTCCAAAGAAGGATAAAAGAAGAATTTTCTTCATTTTAAGGTAAGAGGAAGACTATAACCTAATTATCCTTGAGTGGTAGTAAGAAAATGGAATTTTGTGTGTAGTAGAATCCATAAGGATTCTTTTATATGTTGATTGTAATGATTTTTCATGCATATTTGGTATTATTAAGTTGACTTGCTAGTGTTTATAATGTTGTAAATATTAGTGTGATGCTAGAGATGCATGAGTATTCCAAGGAATACAACACCCTAGGATTCGGTCATAACCCTGAAAAGTGGATTTTGGATGTTTTTAAATTAAATTACAAAGAGTGTTTAAGGGTATTTAATGGAATTAATAATGTTTAAATGTTGTTAGTATTTAGTAATGCAAAAATATTTTACAGTTACTTGAAAAATATTTTAAGCAGTTTTAAACTATTTAATAAATCTTTCTGTTAGAAAAATAAACTGTTTATTTAAGGAAAATATCGGGATTTTAAAAACGTAATAAAAATTTTACGCTATTGATGAGAATAGCAAATTTTACTGTTGGGCCAAAATGGTGGACCCGGATATGTGGAAAGTTATAGTGCGCCAAGTGGGTGCGTATTGTAACCTGGTTATATGGAAAATATAGTGTGCCAAGTGGGAGCGTACTGTATTTTGAGATTTGTGCCACTGAGGGCATTTACATAATTATTTTTGCCATTGAGGGTATTTTTATAAATAATTGAAGTTCAAGGGTATTTTCGTAAATATTTGAAGTTTGAGGGTATTTTCGTAAATATTTGAAGTTTGAGGGTATTTTTATAAATATTTGAAGTTTGAGGGCATTTTTGTAAATAATTGAGAATTGATGACATTCCTGTAATTATTTGAGACTTGAGGACGTTTTGGTAATTATTGCTTTGTTCATGCACTGAGTCGTGCCAATTGGAGAATTGGTGATTTGATTGACGAGATGAATAACATCGTGTTGTCGATGTGATAAGCGTAGTGGGTTCATTTCTGATATGGACTTGGAGACATTGGTGTGCATTATTCCATATGTGGTCATGGGGTAGCTCCTTCTGGGCTGTGGTACGTGGTAACACACTAGTGTTCTCGACAAGCACTATACTTAATCGAGATTTGAGAGGACTATTTTTCGCTCTGTAGTTACACGATGTTGTATTTGTGTACTACGCCATGATGTTTTAGTGGGCTATAGACACAAAGTATTGACAGTCTGCAATAGCAATCACAACGATCGTTATAGACACAAAGTGTTGACAAGGCAATAGTGGTCGGGGTAGTCAAGCTATAGACACAAAGGGTGGACAGTGC
This sequence comes from Ormosia semicastrata, assembly GCA_029884595.1. Classification (NCBI taxonomy): domain Eukaryota; kingdom Viridiplantae; phylum Streptophyta; class Magnoliopsida; order Fabales; family Fabaceae; genus Ormosia; species Ormosia semicastrata. Next base: position 71,668,425 of record JAQQTO010000061.1, read on the forward strand.
AATAGCTGGCTGGGCAATATTATTAGAACTTTCAGATCATTCTCTCGATATCGTTGTGTGTGTTGTAGCTCCATGGAGTAGGATTGAGTCATTTTATAGTTTTGACATATTTATATCGTGTATTTATTATTTATTGTGATGGATTCTATTCTTTTCCATAATTAGTTATTGTTAATGTTTATTATCTGTGCTGATATTAATTGCTATTCTCGTTGCATTGTCGTTTTCTTATGCACCACACTTGTAATATATTGGGTTGTCTTACCTCTGTGTTGTTGTATGTATTGTTTGTATTATTGTGTTATATATATATAGACGGAAATGAAGAGATTGAAGAATAAGTATTAGGCAATGAATACCATATAGAGGAGGAGCCACAATCTACAGATTTCCAGTCTGAGTATTTGGAGCCTTCAGACCATCCGTAGCGGTTGAATTGACTCAAAGAAGATGACTACGCCAGGATTCTTAGGTTTTGTAAGAATAGAGTTCCATAGAGGAATAGAAGGCTGGCGTACTCGTGAAGAAAGCAATGTTGTAGTGTATATGGGAATTATTACTTTATCTTTGCGTCCGCAATATGATGCTGATCCTGTAGTTACTTTTGACTTGTATGTACAGTTAGAGTTGCCTTTGGAGATCCGACGTCATTGGAATGGACTTTTCCATGTTCCTAATGAAAATAGTGTAGTGTCTACATCTCGGACTCAGTTCGTAGAAACACTCGTATCTCTGTTCGTAGAACTATCTGTGTGAGACATCCCTGGTTATCTGTCACACCGAGGAGTTATCTAGGAATGATTTCCTAGTGAACTAGATATCCATGATGTGCACTTGGGCACTTTTTGCTTTTTGATGTCGTCTTGTATATAAAACTTATGTTTTATCTTTTGCGATTGTTGTAAATGTTTTGGTATGTATTTTCTTTAGTTGTAAATTATTTGTAAATTATTTGCATAATCGATGACAACAAAACCATATGTAAATTATATGTTAGTTTTTTTTTTATATGTGTTTGTTGTATGTATGTAGATAATGCACAAATGAAATATACAGTGAATTAATATGTACGTTAACGCTTATTTGTATAGGTGAGGTGATGTGGTGTAATTTATACGTTTTATAAACAAAATATACGTACTAATTATAATATTTATTTTATAACTTGAATAGTATTTATTATCTTTATTTTATTTTTTTTTACCTTAAAATGTGACATCCTAAAGGGTGTTACAATTAGCCGGAAAAGTGGCTTAAACTACTTAGTTAAAGGAAATAAATATGAGAAATTTGTTTCTTGGTTGCAAATGTTTGAAAAAGAATATAGTTAAAATTTGAGGTTAATTAGAGTTAGTTTGGTATTTTTAAGCATACTGATTGTGTGTTTTAATGTCGAATTGACTACCAGCAAATATGGAATAATGTGAAAATGGTGGAACAATATTTTTGATGAATCTTAGGATTTATTTTGAACTTGTTGAAAGTTAGGAAACTAGGTTTGGTGAAATCCAAGCATTTGTAATAGATCTGGTCTTATGGTGAGTCACTTAAGTGACTTGGTGAGACTCGACTCTTACCCTTTCTATTGCTTTGGTCTATTTAAGGCCAAAATGAGATTTTTGTCTCATTTTCTCTTTTTTCTTTCATAGTTGTAGTTGGAAAGCTCAAAGGCAAAAGCAAGAAACATGGCAAAAGGGGAGAATCATCAACAAAAGAGGAGCTGCTCAACGATTTCAACTTCTGAAGTTTGAGGTAGGGGGAAACCTTGTTTTTGACTCATCTTCCTATTTTCTTCATCTTGTTCAGGAGATTTGGCTTGATGTGTGGATTCAGGTTTTGAGTGCATTTTTTGATGTTTTGGATTGAATCTTGTTGGAGAACTTGAGGATGACTTATTTTTGGTTTGTTGGATGCATGAGGATGAATTTTTCATCACTTGATCACCTTTGTTCCCATTTGAGTTCAAATTGGGGGTTTAGGTTTCAAGAATCAATCCATGATTTTGTGAATTTGATGTAATATAAGAGTTGCAATGAGCTAATGGACCTTGGGGAAGGTTGAATATCACTTAAATTTGGAGTTTGAGTGATTGAAAGCCCATTGTTCCTCCATGGAATAGTGGTAGTTCTGCAAAATTTCATTTCTGTTGGCAAGCGCATAAGCGCCCTTAGTGAAGCGTGTGGGTGCCTATTGCCCAGCATGTTTATGTATGTTGCTGTGCAGCTAGCATGTACACGCCCATGGAGGAGCATCTGAGCACCCATCGCAGGAGAATGCAAGGGAGACTTTTTGCCACCCGAGCACCTAACCGCCCAACAGAGAGCATCTAGGTGCCTGTTTCAGTTTTTGAGAGCATTTTTATTTGGGGAAATGAAGTCTTAAGTATGTGGACTTTTATTTTATGCTTCTTAGTGAGTAATGAGGCTCTAATAGGAGTGTTTATTGAAGTGAGGATGTGTTAAATCAAAAATGATTTGTAATACTAATTATGGGAAATGATTAGACATGAATGTATATTTTGCCTTTACATTGAAAGGTGTGAGCCTCACAAATGAGGGTAATCTATATTAGGCAAGGTGGATGGTATCCTTCCTATTATAGTGACTTTGAGGATGATCTTCCTTATTATTTGATGATGACCGTGTAGTTGATGGATTTCACTACTTGGAGAGAAAACTGCTAGACCTGGGTTCCAGTGCTTGTTCAAGGCTTATGGATGTGATTTCCATTACTTTGTTCAGGACTCACACATATCTTGGCATTACCATGGATTTGGTGTCATAACATTATTCATTTCATACTTAAGTTATTGCATAAGCATAAACATTAGACATAATTTTAGTATAGCATGACGATTGTATGGGCGGTTGCCACCATGACATTAACTCATGACATTGCAATTGTATGAGCGATTGTGTATCTCTAAGATGGAGATGTTGTAAACTTCTATGATTGAAGTGTTATTTTAATAATTGTGTATTCTCTATGAATGTATAAAGTACCAGTTTTAGAATACTTCTACTGAGAATTATGATTTCTCACCCCGATTGTGTTGCCATGTAAATCCAAGTGCAAGCTCTTCAAAAGGGAAGTAGAAGATGTACGAAGACTAGTATAGTTTATATGCTTTATGTAGCTAAAGTTTGTATATTATACTAGGTCTTCTCGTTATGAAAGTTTATGTATTACAATGTCCTATTGAGGTAATAATGTATATATGTAACATTTGTTTTCGTGGCTCTCCATAATTATTTGTACAAATGTTATGGGTTAAGTTTGTGATATGTGGTTTTGAAGTAGCATGCTAGTATTGATTATTCTTATAGATGTCAAATATATCGATAAAGCAATATTAGGATATTACATTATGGTATAAGAGCAGTTCATCCTGTTGAGCCAGGGTATGAACTGACTATGCTTAGGCTTGCAAATAGTTAGTTGTGCATTTCTTGTCTCTTACATGTTATGTTTGAGTGAAATTGCATGACTTGCCTTGTATTATGTGTTGTTATCTACTGTTGCATGATTACATAATATTGAGACTGCAACTTAATATGTGTTGTTTTTGTGTGTACAGGAAACTATGGCAGCCAAGAGGTGAACGAGAGAAACCAAGAACACACTAGGTGAAGGCACTGATATGGCCACAACTTTGATGACAATGGCTAATGCTACAAGGCAGCAAATAGAGCAGGCAGTCACTATTGCCAATGCAATGAGAGAGCGGTAAGCAGTAACTGCTAGGGTGTTGGAGAGGTTAGGACCTCAACAACTAGTACCACCATTGGTACCACCACCAGCACAAGAGGTACCAATTAGGAAAAATAAATTTTTTCTTGATATTTTGGAGTTCAAAAAGATGGAGCCTCTAATGTTCAGAGGCGACTACGATCTGATGAAAGCGGAAGAGTGGTTGGCTGAGTTAAAAAAGATCTATAAGGTAATGGTTAGCTTGGATGAGCAAAGAGTTTCCTTCACTTCATTTATGTTGGGAGGGGAAGCAAAGTGTGTTTGACTTTGCTACAATGAAGTTTAAGTTTTGATGATAACAAACATGAAGATGATGAGAAGACCAAGTCCAAGAACTTCAAAGATTAGCTTTAGGACTTAGAGTCTTTGTACAGAGATCTTTTTGGATATCTCATGGTTTTACAAGATAAAACAAAAACATCTTATTAAACTTATCCCAAAACTATTTTGATCTTGACATTCACTTAAAAAGTTCTGGTGTCCTTGAAAAACCATCTAGGCTGCTTTTTTAAGCATTTACACTTATTTTACAAATTGAGTTATTCGAATAACTCATTAGTTATTCGAATAAAGTTTTAAACTTACTACTGCGGGCCTCTATTTTTAAAAATGTTATTCGAATAACACTCTTGTTATTTGAATAAAACGTTTTCAGAATGGCTTATTTTATATAAGCTATCCAAATAACTGAAGAGTTATTCGAATAGACCTGTTTTCCAGAAATCTTTTTATGACAGTGTTATTTGAATAAACTTAGTGTTATTCGAATAACCAGTTTTTAGAACTGCTTTAAAGATAGCCTTTGTGGCAATGTTATTTGAATAACCCATATGTTATTCGAATAACCAGTTTCAGAAATATTTTGAAAAGAATGTGTTATTCGAATAACTGAAGACATATTCGAATAAACATGGGATTCTGATATAGAAAGAAATGGCCATATTTTTTAATTAATTACGAGATTAATTGCTTCAACGGCTAAATTCCTTTTCGACTCTATAAATAGATACCATGGGTCTCATCTATTGGCTACCCAGCTATCTGATTAATTTACGCTTGCTTTGAAAACCTAATTTATAATTTATGCTTATTTTCTATGCTCTTTTTTGCTAAAACTTTGAGATATCTATAGAGAGCTTCTTAGCACTTTAATTTGTATTATTTACTTTGAGTGAGAGTTTCTCTTCATCTATTTTCTGCTCTTCTATATCGAGAGTGAGATATCCCTCAAGGTTTGTATAAGGGTGAGGTATCCCTGCAGGCTGAGGCTTTAGCACAAGGGTAGAGTTTTCCTGTGTATGAAAAGTGCTCTATTTTGTAACAGTAGCAAGCACCTATTGAAACTTATATACATAGTAAAAAATCTCGAATAGTTTTTTCCAGGACTAGACGTAGACCACAAGTGGGTTAGTGGTCAAACCAGGATAAATATTGTGTCTGCTCTTCTTCTCTTTATCTCTTTATTTAACGCAGTTTAATTTTATTGCATATTTATTTATTTGCTGTTCTTAAAGCTCTTCTTCTTCCTCTCGTAATTTCTCTTTATTTATTTAATAGCTTCAATACTAGTGTTTATTTTAAAAATATTTATAAATAGTTTTTATACTCAATTCACCCCCTCTTGAGTACTGGAGCCACTTGGTAATAAATGGTATCAGAGCTAGACTCTTGTTTAAAGAGCTTAGCAGCTTTAAGAGAACATGGCTTCCTCAAGTGACTTTTCAAAGGGATCTTCCATAAACCGACCACCCTTTTTCATTAGGGATGGTTATGCCTATTGTAACATCCCGAAAACTGTTCATTCATTTATAAAATGTCATTTTATAATATTCTTGATTTTTAGGAATTTTTCTAGAATTTTACGGAAACGTCGAATATTTTAATATATTCCTCGTTTTGCGTGTACAACTGAAATTTGAGAATTTCGAGACCGTGTAACACTCAGAAATTGATTATTTCATCATCAATAGTCATTTTCTAATATTTGTGATTTATGGGAATTTTTCTGGAATTTTACGGAAATGATGAATATTTTAATATATTCCTCGTTTTGCGTGAATATGGAACAGAGTCGTGAAAACGACTGTAACATTTCAAAAACTGGAAAATAACATGACGAATAATCGTTTTACAATATTTGCAATTTTTGAGAATTTTCTGGGAATTTTCCGGAAACGACAAATATTTTAATATATTCCTCGTTTTGCGTGCGTACTGCGCGAAACTGAGAAAATGCGACATTTTCTTTGTGAATCTTGGACTATGGATAAGTCGACGGGGGATCTTACTAAACCCGAGACTTGACACAGTTTACGAGGTTTGCACCATTTTTCGAGAAATCTTAACAGATAAAATAAATTAATACAGCGAAAAATTCATCTGTCAGATTAATTAAATTTTGATTTCTATCAACTGTAACTATTATCTATGGGATAATAGTGTGTAATAAAAATCCTATCACATTATCTTAATGCAATCTACTTTATGTCTAATCCATTCACTTTAATTCAAATTTAATATTAAATAATCAAAGCTTCTTTGAGAAGCTTTGACCAAATAATGACCCAAATGCCCTTAGCTTCCTTTGGAAGCCAAAAATTCTGATCACACTCTCTCCCCCCTCTCACGTCTGCTGCTGCTGTTTGGGAAGGGAAGAAATTGGTTTTAATTAACCAAATATCACAATTACATCATTATCACCCAAAAGCCTATTTTCCTATCTCATTTACGTTCTTCCTCTTCCATTTCCTTCTTCAACATTTCTTTCTTTTCTCTCCCACTCACCTCACGGCAAATCCCACTTTCCCATTTCCCCAACCATCACAAAAACAATACTTGATCATACTTTCTTAATCTCCTACTCATTCTCTTCAACATTTGTGCTTGGAGTTTTCAAGAAAGCTTCCATCTTCAACCTCTTTTCAAGCTTTGAAGGTAAGCTTCCATGGCTGAAAATTTTCAGAATTTAACTCCATTTTCGTTTTCCATTTTCACCTTGATTTTATAGCTATTCTCTTCTTCATTTTCACACCATTACCTTGTCCTAATTCATGTTGCATTTTCTAGGGTTTTTGGAGCCAAAATCTGAAAATCAAAGGGGTTCTTGGAAGTGTTCTTGGTTCTTCTTCTTGGTAAGAGGAAGATTAATCCCCCTCAACCTCTTTAGCAACTAGGGACCTTGTATCTGATTTTTGGAAGAAAAACCACATAGTGGTTATTCTTGAATGTGCTTGTAAATTTGCTTACTTGCTTGCTATCTTAGTTTAGCTTTGAGAAATGGATTGAATGGTTGTTTGATCATGTATGCTTGTGATTGGAATCCATGTTGGCTTGCTGAAAATTCTGGTTGCTAGACATCCATGGTGTGCCACGGTTTTGGGGCTGTTTTGGCTTGGAAAATGCATGATGAATGATGCTTAATTTTTATGAATGCATGCTTAATTTAATCAAGTGGTTAATGTGGGTTTAAGTGGAGTAAAATTCTGGTTGTGTGATCCTAAGTGTGTCACGGTTTTGGGCTGGAAAATGTGGGGAAATTAAGTTAAAATTTTGATCAATGTAAAGCTTAATCAAGACAAGGAATTAAGGGCAAGTTAGGTGAACTAAAATCTAAAAATTTTGGCTAGAAGTTCCATGGTTCTTGGGGCTGTTTTGTGGGCTGAATTTGGATGGAATTTATGTCAAGAATGGTGCTAGGTAAATTGAGTAAAGGAAGGTCAAATTAATGAAAAGAAAATGGTAATCTAGTAACTCTTGAGTGCCACGGTTTTGAGAGCTTGAATGAGGGAAATGATGACTAAAATTGTGAGATACTAAGACTTGAGTTAATCAAGAAATTAAGTAAAGCTTAATAGAAGATAATTTGTAACATTAATTTTCATAATGAATTATAGTTAAGACTTAGGAAATAAGCAAGAATTGGAAGGTAATCATAGTGATCAAATGAATTGGATCAAGTAACACTTAAATGGGACTAATCATGTGAATATGACTTAATTGAGACCTTGGGAAGGCCACGGCCTCTAAGTGAGATTTGGGCTAAAATTCCATAACCCATAACTTGAATTACAAGTATTTAAAGAGTACAAGAAATTAAGGGTTTCATAAATCTTAATGAGCCAATGAGATAATTATTGTAAGACTTGAGGTTACTAGAAGAAAAGAACAAGAGAGTGTGAAACTTGGAGGTTTTGGGAAATCCATAATGAACCTAAAATGTGCTCCGTGACTTTAAATTGATGCTATTCTGATGATGGGTTCTCTTGAATGCTAATTTGCATATTTGTACTCTCTTGGCCAATTATGGCATATTATGTGATGATTATCATATTTTGAATTATCATCATGACGCATAATATTTTATGCATTGAAATGTCCTATGGACTATTGTAAGGCCAAGTTGCCTAGGAGATTGAACACACCTTTTGTGCGGGTGCGAATAGACTAGTGTAGGTCTTTAATGACCTTGGGGGCGTCGGGGTGCGGGTTCCTCGCAATAGGTGGTTGGTAGCTCTTACGCACTGTGGGGTAGACCGATGCAAACGCACCGACGATCCGGACCGAGACACTGTCCTCTATATCGCGATCGAGCGCGGACTGTCTCTGTACAATGCCATGATGTGCACGTGGAAAATATATATATGTTTATATAGCACAAGGCCTCGCAGCCGAGATACAAGTACACGTCTCCGATCTTTCTCTCGACTATTTTGTGTCTAGCTCCATGGAGTAGGATATTGGGCGTCCATGCATATGCATCACATTATCATACATTTATTTATTGATCTTTGTTTTATATACTATGAATGGTTGACTACTCTTATTATTATGGGTATCGGATTTAACCGCTCTGGATTTAAGCGTCGGATATTATGACTTATTCATCATCCCCGTTGATGACGCACCGTGATTATCTGTTTAGAAATTTATTTATTGCCTTTACATGCTACGTGGGCGCTATGCGCCGATTCGGTTCTTGGTTCTTTGTATTGGTATTGATGGTAGGATATCTTACCTCTTTTCTCGTATTGCTATTGTGCACTATTTGTATATACTTTATATTTGTCGAAGACGACGGCAAGGAGGTCGGTGCACCGAACCTTCGAGCGGGTGGCCGTACCTCAACTAGCATTTGCTTGGAGATGGAGGCGCGCATGCACGGACTTCACGGGCGACGTGCGTGCGCCCGACCTTCTTGGGAGGGCCGAATCGGCACATCAACCTCAACTCCGATCGCTGTGTGTACCTCGGCGACGTGTCCATTGCTCTAGCCTGGAGGCGACACGAGATGCCGGTTCTCACCGCCATATTCGACTACGTCTGGAGTTCTATCTACCCATTCGCGAGATGTGGGGTTCTCGTTTCCACAACCCGCGTGAAGACTCATTTGATTCTCTTGCTCGGGCCCCGTCCCGTGCTTCGTGGCTCCGATGGAAGTTTCCTTTCGAGGAGGAAGATCCCGAGGAAATCCCGAGAATATGATCCCGGGAGGATCCTGTAGAGGATCTTGCTACGGTTCCTCCCCATTTGAGGGATTGACATCACCGGTAGCTACCGATGGTGCTAGTCTTTTATTTTGGGGCCACGATGTTATTTTTGTCTTATGGGTTGTATATTTTGTTATTATAGAGTGGTGTTGATGTGTAAATCCATAGGCAGGTATAGTTTTGCTTTTGGATTGATTCCAGGCTTGTAACTAAAACACCGTTATATTTAAGTATATGTATGTATGTTATTCAGGTGAAATTTCGTTTACTGTTTTATTTTACGGTAATTAACATTCCGCATTGTCATCATTTTTATAAAAAAAAATATATATACTGCTATTTTTACATATTAAAGTATTAGGTAATTCAACCTTTAATTATTTAAACCGGGTCTTAAGTGATTAATTATTTAATTTCCGCATTTTATTTTATTTGACAATGTGACGTTCCTTCCAGAAAAGGGGCGTTACACCTATTGGAAGGAAAGAATGAAAATCTTCATCAAAGTTATTGATCTCGATGTGTGGGATACTATCGAAAATGGCGCATTTATACCGAGAAAAGATGTCGATGATGGAAAAACTGAGATACCGAGAAGTGATTGGTCAGATGAGGATAAAAGTAAAGTTCAACATAATTTAAAAGCCAAAAACATCATTACCACTGCTTTGGGGTATGATGAATTTTTTAAAATTTCAAATTATGAAACAGTTAAAGAAATGTGGGATACTTTACTAGTTACCCATGAGGGTACTAGTGAAGTAAAGAGGTCGAGAATAAATTCTCTTACTCGTGAATATGAATTATTCAGAATGAACCAAGGAAAAAGTATTTAGGAAATGCAAAAGAGGTTCACCCATATAGTTAATCATCTTGCATCATTAGGAAAGAGTTTTTCTAATGAAGATTTGATTAACAAAGTTTTGAGATGTCTGAGCAGGATTTGGCAACCTAAGGTAACAGCCATATCAGAATCGAGGGATTTGTCAACCATGACATTAGCTACCCTCTTTGGAAAACTTCATGAATAGGAGCTGGAGCTGAACATATTAAGCCAAAGTGAAGAAACTGGCAAGAAGAAAAAGGGAATCACACTTAAAGGCACCTCCTCCACCATTGATATTGAAGAAGAAAATGATGGAGATGAAGCGGACAACCTTGAGTTGAATGAAGAGAACCTCAGTTTCCTTATAAAGAAATTTGGAAGGTTTCTCAAGAAGAAAGGAACATAAAGAAGATCACTGTTTCCCTAAAAGAAGACTTATTATAAAGGAAAAGGAGCATCATCAACTCCAACTTGCTACGAATGCGGAAAACCAGGCCACATGAAGATGGAGTGCCCAATCTATCAAAAGAAAATGGAGAAAGTTAAAAAGAAACCCTTCAAGGACAGAAAAGGGAGAAGAGCCTACATAACATGGGATGACAATGACATAGACTCCTTTGACAGTTTAGATAGTGAAGAAGCCCATCTATGTCTCGTGGCCAAAGGAGAAGAAGGAGATGAAAGTGACAATGAGGTAAGTTCTAACTGTGACTTATTACCTTCTTATGATGAATTATAAAATGCCTTTGAAGAATTGCATGAAGAATCAATAAGGCTTACAAAATTAATTTCTTCTTCTAAGAAAACAATTTCTTCTCTAAGAAATCAAATTCTTGTTTTAAATAAAGAAATTGAAGAATTAAAAATTGAAAATGAAACATTAGGATTAATTGATGCTTATACAAGTTGTTCTTCTTATATCTCAACTTCTTCATCTTGCTTATCATGTCAAAATCTTGAAAAAGAAATTAAGGACTTAAAGAACACACTTTCTAAATTCACATTTAGAAGATATAATTTAAATATTTTATTAGGAAAATACAGAGCTATTTTTCAAAAGGCTGGGATAGGTTACAACCCCAAAAATCAGTATAAATTTTATAAAAAAATTTTTGTTCACTCAAGTACTTCTAGCAATTCTTTTATTAAATACTTTTATTGTGGGAAGAAGGGACACGGTGCATTAACATGCAATGCTAGGAAAAATATAAATACAAAAAGTGGAATCAAAATGGTTTGGGTCCCTAAGGGTACTATTCCCAAAACTAACACTCAAGGACCCAAGAAAATTTAGGTACCAAAAGTTAAAAATTAAACATGTGTTGTAGGTGTACTTGAAGGCCAGAAGCTCAAATTGGTATCTCGATAGCGGCTGCTTCAAGCACATGACTGGAGATGACTCCAAATTCACGCTGCTTGTTCCCAAGAATCATGGACACATTACATATGGTGATAACAACAAAGGAAAGATTCTTAGAATTGGCAAAGTTGGTAAGAGTCCTAACTCCTCTATAGATAATGTATTGCTTGTTAAAGGACTTAAACATAACTTGCTTAGTATTAGCCAATTATGCGATAAAGGAAATAGAGTTATTTTTTATTCAAATTGCTGCATAATTGAAGATAAAAATGATAAGTATGTTAAGTTCATCGGTCATAGAGTCAACAATATTTATATGATTAGTCTTGATGATATATCTTCAAATGATGCGAAATGCCTTTTAAGTAAGAATGATGATTCATGGTTATGGCATAGGAGAATTGCACACATTCACATGGATCACTTAAAAAAGTTAGTCTCTAAAGAGCTAGTAATTAGTCTACCCAAGCTCAATTTTATAAAAGACAAATTATGTTATGCATGTCAAAAAGGTAAACAAGTAAAGGTCTCTTTTAAAGCAAAAAATATGGTTTCAACTTCTAGACCTTTACAACTTTTGCACATGGATCTTTTTAGACCATCTAAAATGATGAGCTTTGGTGAAAATTACTATGCTTTAGTGATTATGGATGATTTTTCTAGGTTCACGTGGACTTTATTTCTTTCAAATAAAAATGATGTATTTTTAGCTTTTAAAAGACTTGCCAAAGTTATTCAAAATGAAAAAGGTTTTTCAATTTCTTCTATAAGAAGTGACCATGGTGGCGAATTTAAAAATCATGCTTTTGAAACTTTTTGTGATGAACATGACATTGAGCATAATTTTTCTGCCCCTAGAACTCCACAACAAAATGAAGTTGTAGAAAGGAAAAATCATTCTTTAGAAGAAATGACAAGAACTATGCTCAATGAGGCTACTCTTCCTAAGTATTTTTGGGCAGACGCTATAATTACAGCTTGTTACGTAATGAACAGGGCCCTTATAAAGTCTATTTTAAAGAAAACCCCGTATGAATTATACAAGGAAAGAAAGTCAAATGTCTCATATTTTCATGTTTTCGGTTGCAAATGTTTTGTTTTAAATAACGAAAAGGATAACCTAGGCAAGTTTGATGCTAAGTCTGATGAAGGTATATTTCTTGGCTATTTTAATCATAGCAAAGCTTTTAGAGTTTATAATAATAAAACTATGACTGTTGAAGAATCCATTCATGTTGCATTTGCTGAAACTAACCCAAATGGATCGAGAAAGGATCTTATTATTGATGATGTTGCAGAAGCTTTGGAAAAAACCAACTTGAATGATAAGGAAATAGAAGAAAGAAAGCAAAAAGAAAGTCAAGAGGAACCCCCAACTCAAGAGAACTCATAAGTCATGGACCTCCCCAACGAATGGCAAACTTCAAGATACCACCGGCTTGACCAAGTAATAGGTTATAACTCCATGGAATGTAGTTATTTGCATCCTAACCTTGTGATATAAATAATGCTTAGTCCTTGTTTATGAAGCATATTTGGAAGGTTTATTGGTTATATTTGACATATTCTGATTTGGATAACCTTCTATATGTTATTAAGCAAATTGAGCTTAAATTGTTATTCATTATATGAATTTGTAATTGTTATTGATTTGGCGATTTCTCTATGTTAGGAAGGGCTCCAAACAAGCTGATATGTGGAGCATTTGATCTAAAATTGGAAGAGGAAGCCAAATCTTCACTCTAGCATGTCACGCCACGGCGTAAGGTTGTGCACGCCGCAGTGTGGAGGCGTATTTCAACATTTCCATACTTGAACCCGAGAGTTTAGCACCGCAGCCCAGAATAAGGGTGCACTACGGTGCAATGTAACCGATCTAATGGGCGCCGCGACGGAAGGTAGTGAGTGTCGCAGCGCGATGCGACAGACTGAGCCTATAAATTAGATTTTTCATATTTTTTCTCTGAGACTGGGCTGCCTATTTTGGCTGTCTCAGCCATTTTTCTTAGTTTTCTCTCTTTAATTTTAGGTTTTAGGTAGTTTTAGGTTAGAAAGCTTTGGCTAGATCTCCATTGATGGTGGATTGGAGTCTAGGAACAAGGATGGAGAAGAATTCAAGCTTCAAGAGACAAATCAATGAGCTTTCTTTCTCTTTTCCCTTTATCTCTTCTCTTCCTTATCTTCCTTGAATGTGATTTTACTTGTATTTTCATGTTCATTGTATAGCTGAGCTGTATTTAGGGATACTTTGGATCCTTTTATAAATATTAATGATTCGTTCTTCTTTGAGTTTGTGTGGATGTTTGGTTTTGTTCTTCCATAGTCTATGCTTAATGCTTGCTATTGGTTGGCCATCAATTGCATGATCCTAATATTGCAAATGAACTAGACATAGGGATTTGTTAATATGGATATGGTATGGTTGATGCATGTTCGATGAATTCAATTGGCTTGGATGAGTTGATTCATTAATAGGATAGAAATATACCTATTGGCCATGCATAGTGGGAGATTGAGAATAGATCATTCAAGAGTGGATTTTGAGTTGGCTCTCAAGGAAACTTAGTGAGTTGGGCAATTAAAACCAGGGTTAATTGACCTAGACATAGGCTTTTAGCTAATGAAGATTCTCAAGCTAACCTAATCAGTTCATTCATGTTAATGAAGAGGATTGCATGTTGTTGGTAGATGTAGGGGGTGAAGAAGGATTTCTTGAAACCTAACTGTTTATCTTTATTATTTTCTGTCTTTACTTTCTTTATTTTTGTCCATTTTTATATTCTTGAATAGAATTAGGAAAGCTATCGGTTAATACTTAGCATTGGAAACAACTTTATCCTCGTGGGAACGAATTTATACTCTGTATCTGTATTACTTGAGCGATTCGCGCACTTGCGATTAGAAAATGGGGAAACACATTTTGACCCTATCAAGTTTTTAGCGCCGTTGCTGGGGATAAGGCTTTCTATATTGCTAATATTGATAATGAGTTTGTTTAATTCTAATTCAAGTTGTATATAATCTATGTTTCTTTTATGTCTTGTTTTAGTTTCAATAAAGAAGCCGGATGATTTCAATCATATGAGGCCCTTGCGGGAATTCACGACTGCTTGAAAGGATAACCCTTAGATCAAGTTCTTGAGGACTATTCATTCGCAACAAATTCATTTTGGTGACAAAGTCCTGCTAAGACTTTAAACTAGGTCCTTCTTGGAGGAGGAAATCCCAAGTTTATATTACATTCCTGCTTTTACTTTATGCACAAATAGGTAGTATGTTCATGTTTTGTATGTTTGTATATATATGTTCATGTTGATGTTAGTTGTGTTAATATGTTTTTGTTAATATGTTAGTATATATATGTGTTAGTATGTTTGTTCAGTAGTTTATACCATTTGTTAGTTATGCCTTAGTTATGTTAGTTTTTGTTTGTTTATGTTTTAAGTGTTGCTTGTGTTAGTTTTTATATAGGTTAATATATTAATTATGTTAGTTTAATGATTTTGTTTGTTTTTAAGTTTTAAGTTTGTTTTAGGTATTAAATAGGTTAATATGTTGATTTTGTGTTTTATTATGTTTGTGTTGTACATTTTGTAATTTAACTTTTTGAACAAGTTTTGTTGCAGCTAGAGACCCATATGAGCCAATTCCAGTAGCAAAATTGTGTTTGCTGCTAAATTTAGCAGTTAAACCTCTCACGCTGCGGCGTCAGCTTGTTTACGCCATGGCACATGTTCACGTTTTCTGCATAATTCTGTAGCTTTTTGTTACGTAGCGGCTCAGGCATGGGTGCACCGCGGCACAACACCTTGTGTTTGCTTTTTCTGTTATTTTTCACTATTTTTCTTTATTTAATAATGCTCATTATTGGTTAGGCTGCTATTTTGAGAGTCTCAGGTACCATATAGACCATGTTCATTAAGGTTATATTTCATTTTAGTTTGAGGGAGTATCTTTACATGTTTTATTACTTTTATGCTTAATGTTAACATATATTGGTATTTTAAGTATGCAGTGGTGTTAGAAATCATATTTTCATGATTATATCTTGTTTTGACTATCACGAATGCGCTGTTGACAAGATTTTCAATTTTCAACATTAATGCAAATGCTGTTATGCATGCTTGAATTGAGAAAGTTGAATCTATTTGAATGCATGATATGTTGCAAGAATGCTGGTGTTGTTTTGATTGTCCCATGATATGAAAGGTTACTATTTGCCCCCTTTTGAGAGAAACCTTATGTGATCTTGAAGCATGTGAACTAATTTAGTTACTTTTGATGTATGGTTTATATCTCACTTAGATGCAAGTGTAACTTTGAAAATGATAAGAGTGCATGTCTTGAGAATGTTTATGGATGTACATGTAGAGTTTTGATAATCCTAGAAATTGTTTTTGAACTCTCTTGAGGCGAAATCCTAGTTATACATGATTGAGGAAATGATTAGGGCATTGTTTGGACCGTTTGAGCCTTAAAAAGCTTACCTTGATATGATGATATCCCTAGGTCCCCTTTTGAAGCCTTATATTGTTTGGCCTTATTTGTTTTTCATTACCATTGTGTTCGTTAACTTGTTACCCATTCTAATGCATGTGAAAGCATTGCATTTTCTTCATACCATTATTGTTTGCTGAGTACATAATATGCTATTTCTTGAGGTGAGTCTATTGATTAAGGGTGTTAATGAATATTCAATTCAAAATGAGCCTGAAGGAACCAGATGCAGTCAAAGAAAAAGCATTACTTTGCAAAATAAAGAAAATCAAAAGAAAAGAAGAAAGAAAAGAAAAAAAACAAGCAAAACTTAAGTAAAGGAAAGTTTGAAAAGTATCAAAATGGTTCTGGCAAGTTTTCTGCATTCACTATTGAATACCCTGCTAATACTAAGTAGTGACTCAAGTCTTGAAATAATATGTTGTGTTTCTCAATGTTTGTATTGTATCCTTTCCCTTCATTTCTTTCACCCATACCATTAGCCTAACATTATAAGCTAATAAAGTCCCTTTTGATTCTCAATTTTGTATGATTTACATTAGTGGAGAGAAAGTTAATTTACAATCTTGTGGATTCTATGATTCATATGCATATATGCCTACAAACTTATCTGGATGTGTATGATTTGATTACGATAAGTTTATCTTGCGTGTTTGTGAAATATGTGAATTGCATGAAGAGTTGTCTGGATTATTATCATATTAAGGATTGTATATGTGTGGAACTGTTTACGGGGCATTTGCACTTTTTAAGGAATGTTTCAATCATTGCACACTAGTTTTGGTTTAAAGGAAAAAGAAAATTGAAATGATATTTACTGAATGAATGTTTGATTTGAATTGTTAAGCAGATTTACTTAGACTACTTTGTTTTGCTCGAGGACTAGCAAAATTTAGGTTTTGGGGTGTGATAACTCCATGGAATGTAGTTATTTGCATCTTAACCTTGTGATATAAATAATGCTTAGTTCTTATTTATGAAGCATATTTGCAAGGTTTATTAGTTATATTTGACAGATTCTGATTTAGATAACCTTTTGTATGTTATTGAGCAAATTGAGCTTAAATTGTTATTGATTATGCAAATTTGTAATTGTTATTGATTTAGTGATTTATCTATGTTAGGAAGGGCTCCAAACAAGCTAATATGTGGAGAATTTGAGCTAAAATTGGAAGAGGAACCCAAATCTTCATTCTAGCATGTCACGCTGTGACGCAAGGTTGTGCACGCTGAGGCATGGAGGCGCATTTCAGCATTTCCATACTTGAACCCGAGAGTTCAGTACCGCAGCACAGAATAAGGGTGCGCCGTGGCAAAATGTAACTAACCCAATGGGCGTCGCAGTGGAAGGTAGTGAGCGCCGCGGTGCGATATGGCAAACTGAGCCTATAAATTAGATTTTTCACATTTTTCTCTGAGACTGGGCCGCCTCTTTTGGCTGTCTCGGCCATTTTTCTTAGTTTTCTCTCTTTAGTTTAAGGTTTTAGGTAGTTTTAGATCTCCATTGATGGTGGATTGGAGTCTAGGAACAAGGATGGAGGAGAATTCAAGCTTCAAGACACAAATCAATGAACTTCCTTTCTCTTTTCCTTTTCTCTCTTCTCTTCCTTATCTTCCTTGAATATGATTTTTCTTGTATTTTCATGTTCATTGTATAGCTGAGCTGTATTTAGGGATACTTTGGATCCTTTTATAAATATTAATGATTTGTTCTTCTCTGAGTTTATGTGGATGTTTAGTTTTGTTCTTCCATAGTCTATGCTTAATGCTTGCTATTGGTTGGTCATCAATTGCATGATCCTAATATTGTAAATAAACTAGACATAGGGATTTGTTAATATGGATATGGTATGGTTCATGCATGTGCGATGAATTCAATTGGCTTGGATGAGTTGATTCGTTAATAGGATAGAAATATACCTATTGGCCATACATAGCAGAAGATTGAGAATAGATAGTTCAAGAGTGGATTTTGTGTTAGCTCTCAAGGAAACTTAGTGAGTTAGGCAATTAAAACCAGGGTTAATTGACCTAGACATAGGCTTTCAGCTAATGAAGATTCTCAAGCTAACCTAATCAGTGCATTCACATTAATAAGGAGGATTGCATGTTATTAGTAGATGTAGGGGGTGAAGAAGGATTTCTTGAAACCTAACTGTTTATCTTTATTGCTTTCTGTCTTTACTTTCTTTATTTTTGTCCATTTTTATGTTCTTGAATAGAATTAGGAAAGCTATCGGTTAATACTTAGCATTGAAAATAACTTTATCCTCATAGCAATGAACTTATACTTTGTATCTGTATTACTTGAGCGATTCGTGCACTTGCGGTTAGGAAATGGGCAAACACATTTTGACCCTATCAATAGGTGATGTATCCAAAGGTGTAAGTACTCGAAACTCAGTTAGAAATGCATGCAATCATATGGCTTTCATTTCTCAAATTGAGCCTAAAGACTTAAATGAAGCCTTTGATGATGAACATTGAATCTTAGCAATGCAAGAAGAGTTAAATCAATTTGAAAGAAACCAAGTATAGGAATTGGTTGCAAGGCCAAATGATCTTCCAATTATAGGCACCAAATGGGTCTTTAGGAACAAACTTGACGAAGCTAGCTTACTAACAAGAAATAAAGCTAGGCTTTTAGCTAAAGGATATAATCAAGAAGAATGAATAGATTATGAAGAAACTTATGCACCTGTAGCTAGACTAAAAGTTATTAGAATGTTACTTGCTTTTACTTGCATCATGGATTTTAAATTATATCAAATGGATATTGAAAGTGCTTTTCTAAATGGTTTTATTCAAGAGAAGGTATACGTTGAACAACCTCCAAGTTTTAAAAATCATGAATTACCCAACTATATTTTCAAACTTAAAAAGGCTTTATATGGTTTAAAGCAAGCTCCTCGAGCTTGGTATGAAAGGTTGAGTAAGTTCCTTTTAGAACATAGGTTTTCAAGAGGCAAAGTTAATACAACTCTTTTCATTAAAAATAATAAGCTTGACATTCTCATTGTACAAGTGTATGTAGATGATATTATCTTTGGTGCTACTAACGAGTCTCTATGCAAGGATTTTTCAAATATCATGCAAAGCGAATTCGAGATGTCCATGATGGGAGAACTTAACTTCTTCTTTAGATTTCAAATTAAACAAACAAGGAGTGGAACATTCATTAGCCAATCCAAATACTGTAAAGAACTCCTAAAGAGATTCGGAATGGAAAACTCAAAGCACATGAACACTCCAATGAGCACCTCATGCTACTTAAACAAGGAAGAAGCAGGTAAATCTATTGAAATCACTAAATACAGAGGTATGATTGGATCACTACTAGTAAACTTGATATTACGTTTAGTGTATACATGTGTGCTAGATACTAAGCTAATCCTAAAGAATCACACTTAAGTACAGTAAAACGTATTATGAAATATCTTAGTGGCACTTCACAAGTGGGCTTATGGTACCCCAAAGGTCCCACTTGTAGTCTTGTTGGTTATTCCAACTCTGATTTCGCTGGTTACAAATTGGATAGGAAAAGCACTAGTGGAATATGCCATTTGCTTGGAAGTTCCTTAGTTTCTTGGCATAGCAAGAAACAAAACAGTGTGACTTTATCCACCGCTAAGGCTGAATATATTGCAACCGAAAGTTGTTATGCCCAAATCCTATGGATAAAGTAACAACTTCCAGACTTTGGTCTTCATCTTGATCACATCCCTATAAGATGTGATAATACTAGTGCAATCAACTTGACTAAGAACCCTATTATGCATTCAAGGTCTAAACACATTGAGATAAGACACCATTTCATAAGGGATCATGTTCAAAAAGGTGATTGTGTTTTAGAATTCGTTGAAACATCTAATCAACTTGCTGATATTTTCACAAAATCTTTGCCTAAAGAAACTTTCTTTCACCTAAGAAGAGAACTTGGAATTTTGGATCAATCTTGCATTTAAATGTTTATATTTATTGATCTTGAATTCTACTGACTTGAGCGTTGGAGATATCCTCAAATTCCCTTTTTGCAGGTAAAATATCTTCAGGTAAGTTTTCAAATTTGAATTTATATCCTCTGAATGTGTTTTAATGTTTTTTTTTGATAGGTTTATTTGAATAAACCTATGGCTATTCGAATAAACTTCATCTTTTGCCTAGAAAATCTGTTGCACATTTAGTTTTATTTTTATTCGAATAAACTAAGTTAAAGTAACAGTAGTTTTAATTTCTGATATCTGTCCTATTCAAATAACTCTAATGTTATTCGAATAATATGTTTTAAATGTGTTTTTGTCTTCATGTTTTATTAGAATAAACCATGATCTATTCAAATAGACCTAAAATGTTTTCTCTATCCCTGTGTTTTATCCTCTCTGCCTCATTCAAATAACTCACTTTTTATTTGAATAAATGCCTTTTCAAGGCATTTGTTCTACTTGGGTTATTTGAATAACCATAGAGTTATTTGGATAAATCTTTAGCAGACAGCTCTCTCACAGAGCCTGTTATTTGAATAAACACAAAGTTATTCGAATAACTTGAGTTTGAAACGACACGACCTTTGGGTCTCCTGGCTGCTTTATTCGAATAACACCCCTATTATTCGAATAAACACGGGTTTTCTATATATCTATCCCTGCGCTCTTCAACATCTTCTATCTATTTCTTTTTGCTTTCTACCTATTTTATCTCCTTCTCTCTCTCTCTGATCTACGTACCTCTCTCTTTCTACCTTCACCTTCCTCTCCACCTTCTCTCACCTCAAACACCCTTCCTCACCATGCACCTTCCTTCATGGCCTCCTCCTTTTCACATGCCAAGTGCCCACGCATGAAGATGGCCCCCTACAACATCCTTCTGGATCTTAGAAGGTTATCCTCTAACTAAGAGGAACTGGGTCGCTTTGTTATGCACTTTCAGGAGTGTAACCTTGTGCACCTAAAGTACATGGACCTGAACTTCTTCCATAACAAAGTTGTGACTTCCTTTAACTTCTGGCCACACAGGGATGTTCTACCTAGACTTGGTAAAGATGTTCTACTACAACATGAAGATAGTTGGAGAAGATCTACATTCTGACGTCTATGATCAGCACATTGTCATCACTCCCAGTGATTGGCAACAGCTGTTTGGGTTGCAATCTATTAGGTGCAACCTTGAAGAAGATCTAGATGCTCTGGATCTAGAGTACAGGAAGCTTCAAGCTATTGAAGACCTGCTCAAGCCTGGTTTGGTCATAACTCCTAAGGGCGTAAAGGGAAGGATGATGAAGAGCCAAGGCAGGCTCTTACACTATGCCTTTGCTCATATTATAGCACCTTGGGGAGGCAACTACGCCTACCTGAGTGAGGATGACATCTTCATGCTATGGGTCATCAAGAAAGGATATCAGGTCAACTGGCTTGCCTTTATCATGAAGCATATGATGAAGGCAAAAGGCAAAGAAATGTCTGATTTATCTTATGGTTTGATTATCTCTGCCTTCCTAGGCAAGTACCCTCAGATCTTGGAGACTGAGCGGGCGACAAAGTTGACTCACCATCATATCTTTGGCTCCTTTACCCTGAACAAGATGAAGATGGTCAGGACCCCCGATGGCTGGGTGTATCTTGATAAAGTTGGTGATAATGAGAATGACCCTGAAGACCTTCCTGCTAGTCTTGCTACTAATATTCCTACTGCTGTACCTCCTGCATGTGCTGCTGCTGCCCCTACTCCAGTCACCTTGGAGCAGATCATGGCCACCTTGCGTGATAACTGAGCCTACATGGAACACACCTTTTTCTATTCTTTTTGACAAAATAGAAGGTGTTGAACGTGAGGTTGCTGCTTTACGAGCTGTGTCACCTACCCCTGTACCAGACTCTCTTCCACCACCATAAGATGCCTATTTTTAGGCCTTGTTTTGCTTTATTCTGTTTTTGCTTTGTTTTTTTATGTATTTGTTTTTACCCTGATTATGCATGTTTTGGAAAGTTAATATAAATGACATTAATGTTTTACTTCTGTGTTATCTGTTTAAATGAGAAAAAATTATATGTTATTTGTTATATATTTGAATTTACTTTCATGATATATATTTTGCCTTGATTCCCAGTGCTTTGCGATCATGCCAAGGGGGGAGAAAATTAATGACAGGTATTTCTTGAGAAAAGTCAGGTAAAAGTAAAAACAATTATTGGATTCCAAAAGTAAGGGGGAGCTGCTGCACACATCTGATATTTAAAAAACACCTCTTATAAAAAATAGGGAGAGTAAGTTATCTCCAAACTTTATCTTTGTGAATTCCAATTTTTGTGAACTAATGTTTTTCTTAATAATAGTTTACCATCATCAAAAAGGGGGAGAATGTGTTTAACTTTGCAACAATGAAGTTTAAGTTTTGATGATAACAAATGTAACACCCTACTTAGGGCGCCACACTTTATGTTACTTAATTACCAAATTACCCTTCAATTAAATAATCGTGCTTGTATTATAAATACGAGTTATAAAATTTCTTAATGATAATAAGATAAACTTAGCAGAAAATAAAAACATAACAACATTGTCACAAATAATTTACATCACATATACATACAAGCGTTTAGTACTGTCACACTTTGATATCTTACAAACTAGACTTCCAAAATATTTAAACTTTAAACTTTAAAACTAACATATAGCCCAAATCTTACTAGACTGCAGAACCCTCAGATGGGTCCTCCTCAGATTCCTCAGTACATAGGAATCCGTCATGATGTGCAGTTCTGCGGACAAGTGTCCGAGCAGACGACACAATACTAACCGTACTAGGAGTACGATAGTAAGCTCCCCAATACTGCCTAATAGATATTTTAAACTCTATAATAGATACTCTCTCCCTCTAAATCTATAGTCCATGCCTCATCTCCTCCAATGAATGTCAGCTTTAGGTAGCCAAGGAAACTAGGCATCTGTATCTCTTCAGAACTCGACGTCCTCAACAGGAATCTGCTCCTCCTCAGCTTCTCGCTCTTTTTCTTGTTCGACGTCTTAACAAATATAAATATAATACCAAACATACATGCAAAGAGGTGAGATCACCTACGCCAATACCAGTATGGCAGTAATGAAGATAAACACATACAATATCTCATACAGTTATCATACCACAATTACAATTATGCCACTAACATCAATATCATCACAAGACATGTAATACACAATAATTACAGTCATGTTATTATCAATAATCAATAAATCAATAAATCAATTATCATAAACAGAAATTACGATAATACCCTCTATCATTATATGTATGCACACAGACTCAATTTCCTACTCCATGGAGCTACAACTCAGGTCGGAGAGAGTGATCGAAAAGAAGTGTCGGTACCAACATGCCTTGGACCACGTGCTCAGTTTTGCACATCCAGCATATACACGACAGTCTTTATCAGATCTTGATTAAGGATAGTGTCTCGGTCCGGATCATTGGTGTGTTGCGTCGGTCTAACCCACGGTACAGAAGAGCTACCATCTGCCCATTGTAGGCAACCCGCACCCCAATGCCCCCAAAGTCAACAAGTGACTTACACTACGCATATCGCACCCACTCAGGAGGTGTAGCCTCTCCTAGGCAACTAGCCTCATACAGTCCATCGGACCTTCCCAATGCATGTACTATGCATTATTCACATTTCAAATTTATATCTCATAATCGGGTCCCATACAATAATCTAACAGTATGATTACTGTATTTTAATCGCGCGGTAATATTTCCACGTTTTCTCAATTTTGACTCAATTCTGTCGCCTTTTCGAAATCGCTTAGCGACTTTTCAACGTTTTCCAATCGCGTAAATATTTTTCTTACATTTTAAATCGGAAATACTATTTTTCTCATTTTAATATCAAAATTAGCTTCATTTTCCATATTTGCACTTTAGTCCCTCAAAAACTCATATTTACAAAACAACCCCTCATAAAATCCATATTTATAAAATAGTCCCTCAAAATTTAATATTTACAGAAAAGTCCCTCATAAATTATTATTTACGAAAAAGTCCCTCATCAAATTTATATTTATGAAATCATCCCTCTTTTATAAAATATTTATAGTTTGACCCCTCTAAAAATAATATTTACATTATGACCCCTCAAAAATCAATATTTATACTATGGCCCCTCATTTTGATAAAATTTGTAATTTAGTCCTTTTTTTATAAAAATTTGCGGTATAACTCCTCTAAAAATTGGTAAATGGTATTGTTTTCAAAATTTATTATTCCCTTTCTTTAATACCCATAAAATCATATTATTTTACCATACTCAAATTTTTCCCAGATTTCATTTAAATGTCTCAGTTCTCATTTTAATTCATCAGTGTAAGGACTTTGGTCCTTTTTCCATTGTATAGCCGTAAGCCTCAATACTCTTTGGAGTACACATACAATCGATTCATCATATTATTCACATCTTAAAATTACACATACAATCTCATGCTTTCATAATTTCACATACACACATAATAGCAAAACTTTAAGTATTTAATCACACATGCAAGCACAGAAACACAATCAAACATAACAAAAACACAATTAAATAATCGGTGAAGAACCCTTATGAATTTTTTACCGTACAAAACCATCCTCACACCACCAAAACCTGGTTGGTGAGGTTAAATCTCCTCTTACCTCTTGTAGACAATTTTAATTGGTTGGTTCTCCTTCCTTCCTTCAAATTCGTACTATCCACCAAACAAATCCCTAAAATTATTAAACAATTAGTAAAAACACATACAAGGTACAATATTGAAAAACCATGAAACAATCATGGTTAGAAAAATTAAAAATCCAATTTTGAACCATAAACTCAAGACTTACCCTTAAGTAAGTAGCAAAAGATTGGATTTTGAACAAGCTAGAGTAGTTTTTTGGAAAAACTATGTGAATGAAAAGTGTTTAGAATGGGATTTGGGTTTAGGAAATATGATTGGATAAAATTATAGAGATTTGGTAGTATATGTGGTGCTCTTGGCCGAATATGGAGAGAAAGAGAGAAAGAAAGGTGTGCTTGGTTCTTGGTAGCTTTTTGGAGAGAAATGGATGCTTTGATTTTGTGATAAGCTAATAAATGAAAGTGAAATGCAATAATGGATGCAGCTGCCGTGTGAGCTGTTTTAGTGAGGTTGAGTGATCAATTTTGCATGTTGAAATATCCTAAAGTGTTCACACTTGTGCACATGACTTATGTCATGTTGGATGGTTCTTGAACCTTGTAGATTCAAGCCACTTGCCTCCTCATTTTGCAGCCCCAAAACCGTGCAGCCTCCATCCTCTTTAATGGCTTAATTACTTCCAAATTAGTCCTAATTATATGCTAACTAATTAAGGAATTAGTTAGGTTAAATATCCTAACCAATTTTAATTAATATACTAATCATATATCTAATTAATTTAATATATATTAGCACATATTATAACCTTTAAATAATATTAGGATATCTAATTAGTATTTAGATTATAATTAATTAATAACTAAGCTAGTTCATTTAGTTTACTAATTAAGTAATTAGATTAATTGAATTAAGCTTAATTAGGTTACTAACCATTTTCAAGCCTACAATCTTTGACTAAATCCTAACCCTTGATTCATCTTTAATTTCTAGCCATAGATCACATCTAGGGTAGATATCAATTGGTCATAAAACTATCCTTCTAATCTCACCATTGATTAGATCAATGGCTAAGATTAAAGCTTCTAAAGTAAGCTTTAAAATCCAATGGCTCACAAAGAAGTCAATGCTTCTTTTGTTGACTATTTCTAATTGGCTTAGAAAGTCAAGCCATCTATTTTGACCATTTCCTATTGGTTTAGATTTCTGTACAGTCAGCATCGTTGACTGCTACACTTAATGTGGGCCCCATGAACTTTTTTGGGTCCATAAATAATTTTTCTACTATTTTTGAGACAAGAGAGTATCTTGTTGAATAAAATAATATTATAAAAATATAAAATTATTTTATTACACGTTAAATTCTAAAAATTACGAGATTAATATATATATCAATCAATTGGGTTTAGTAAGATCCCCAAACTCTAATTAATTAAAATAAGATTTTTCCTACGAGAAAATTATTATTTTCTTGACTCGGAGCAAATCACACAAAATGATCAAATATGATCTCAGAACGGTCAAATTATTTTTATAACACACAGAAAATGTAAAACAGTGTAATTCTGCTATTACTATTCACATAGTCAGAATTTGGGGTGTTACAACAAACATGAAGATGATGAGAAGACTAAGTCCAAGAACTTCAAAGATTAGCTTTAGGACTTAGAGTCTTTGTACGGAGATCTTTTTGGATATCGCATGGTTTTACAAGAGAAAACAGAAACGTCTTATTAAACTTATCCCAAAACTATTTTTGATCTTGAAATTAACTTAAAAAGTTTTGATGTTCTTGAAAAACCATCTGGGCTGCTTTTTTAAGCATTTACACTTGTTTTACAAATTGAGTTATTCGAATAACTCATTAGTTATTCGAATAAAGTTTTAAATTTACTGCTGCGCAACTCTATTTTTAAAAGTGTTATTCGAATAACACTCTTGTTATTTGAATAAAATGTTTTCAGAATGGCTTATTTTATATAAGCTATTCGAATAACTGAAGAGTTATTCAGATAGACCTGTTTTCCAGAAATCCTTTTATGACAGTGTTATTCGAATAAACTCAGTGTTATTCGAACAACCAGTTTTTAGAACTGCTTTAAAGATAGCCTTTGTGGCAGTGTTATTCGAATAACCCATATGTTATTCGAATAACCAGTTTCAGAAATGTTTTGAAAAGAACGTATTATTCGAATAACTGAAGACGTATTCGAATAAACACGGGATTCTGATATAGAAAGAAATAGCCATATTTTTGAATTAATTATGAGATTAATTGCTTCAACGGCTAAATTCCTTTTTGACTCTATAAATAGAGACCATGGGTCTCATCTGTTGGCTGCCCAGCTATCTGATTAATTTACGCTTGCTTTGAAAGCCTGATTTATAATTTACGCCTATTTTTTATGTTTTTTTTTGCTAAAACTTTGAGATATCCATAGAGAGCTTCTTAGCACTTCAATTTGTATTATTTACACTGAGTGAGAGTTTCTCTTCATCTATTTTCTACTCTTCTGTATCGAGGGTGAGGTATCCCTCAAAGTTTGTATAAGGGTGAGATATCCCTGTAGGCTGAGGCTTTAGCACAATGGTAGAGTTTTTCTGTGTGTGAAAAGTGCTCAATTTTGTAATTGTAGCAAGCACCTATTAAAACTTGTATACATAGTGAAAAATCTCGGATAGTTTTTTCGAGGACTAGACGTAGACCATAAGTAGGTTAGTGGTCGAACTAGGATAAATATTGTGCCTGCTCTTCTTCTCTTTATCTCTTTATTTAATGTAGTTTAATTTTATTGCATATTTATTTATTTGCTATTCGTAAAGCTCTTCTTCTTCCTCTCGTAATTTCTCTTTATTTATTTAATAGCTTCAATACTTGTGTTTATTTTAAAAGGATTTGTGAAAAGTTTTTATACTTAATTCACCCCCCTCTTGGGTACTAGAGCCACTTGGTAACACAGAGCAGTGGTGGTGAAGTGCTAGGAGACTGCTGGAGGCAGCAGGGACACTGATCACATGGGAAGTGTTCATGGATACCTTTTTGGAGAAGTACTTTCTAAGAAGCTTAAAGAAGGACAAGGAAATGGAGGTTTTAGTCTTCAACATGGGGATATGACACTTAGGCAACATGAGGCGAAGTTTCATGAGTTGTCTAAGGTTTCTTCTCAGTTTAGACTCAATCCGAATGAGAATTGAAAGTATGTCAGGTTTGAATCCAGACTGAGCGGAAATATAAAACGAGTAGTGAGGCCTTTGCAGATTAGAGATTTCCTATATTTAGTGAATAAGTGCAGAATCATGGAGTTTGATAATCTCCAACTTCAATCAGAGCGAAGATTGCAAAACCTTCAAAAGAGGTGGTTAGTGGATATGGGAAAGGTGTTTCTAAATCCAGTCACCTAGAAGAAAAAGACGAGCAAATTCAGAGGGATAATCAAGTTCTAAGGTGTACCAAGTATGGCAGACACCATGGTAATAAAGTATGTATAATGGATCAAATAACGTGTTACAAGTATGGCGAGATGAGACATTACAACAATAATTATCCTCAAAAGAAATAGGGTAAACCAGACACGAGGCCTATAGCCCAGGGGAGAGTCTACATTTTGCATGGCAAGGAGACAACACAGTCTCCGAAATCAGGACAAGGAGAGTACATGGTTGTACTTGTTGGGTAATTTTTTTTCTTAAGATTTGGTTGTACCTGTTATTGTATGTGAGTTGTTCAGGACTTCTTACTTTAGGTAAACCAAATTTTGAGGACAAAATTTTAAAAAGGAGGAGAGAAATGTAACACCCATGAAAACATGATAGACTTGTATATGGTTACAGAGGTAGCCTAATACCTGATTGTCATGCCTGTTAAGTTTTGTAGTTTTCTGAGCACGTTTAATCACTTTGTTGTAACACTATATATGAAATATAGTTGTTATTAGCCTCAGAAGTGGCTTAAACTATTTAGTTAATGGAAATAAATGTGAAAAATTTGTTTCTAGGTTACAAATGTGTGGAAAAGAATATTATTAAAAGTTGAGGTTAATCGAAGTTAGTTTGACATTTTTAAGCATACTAGTTGTGTGTTTTAATGCCAGATTGACTACCAGTAGATATGGAATAATGTGAAAATGGTGGAATAATATTTTTGATGAATCTTAGGATTTATTTTAAACTTGTTGAAAGTTAGGAAACTTGGTTTGGTGAAATCCAAGTGTTTTGAATAGATTGGATCTTATGGTAAGTCACTTAAATGACTTGATGAGACACGACTCACACTCTTTTTGTTGCCTTGGTCTATTTAAGGCCAAAATGAGATTTTAGTCTCATTTTCTCTCTTCTTTTTCATGGTTATAGTTGGAAAGCTCAAAGGCAAGAGCAAGAAACAAGGCAAAGGGGGAGAATCATTAACCAAAGAGGAGCTGCTCAGTGATTTCAACTTCTGAAGTTTGAGGTAGGGGGAAACCCTTTTTTTTACTCATCTTCCTTTTTTCTTAATCTTGTTCATGAGATTTGGCTTGATATGGGGATTTAGGTTTTAAGTGTGTTTTTTTATGTTTTGGCTTGAATCTTGTTGGAGAACTTAAGGATGACTTGTTTTTGGTTTGTTGGACGCATGATGATGAATTTTTCATCAGTTAAACACCTTTGTTCTTATTTGATCGCAACCAACGAACTTCTATGCAACTTATCTAAGCTCGTTCCAGTGATGCTTTCTTCTTTCTCCAAAATATATGTCTATTTTAATCATGATCGATTAACTGTTAGAAAGTTTTATATCTTAAGAGTCTTTAGTAATAACTATTTTCAATCTCCAAAAGGAAATCGAGCTAGATAAAAATATGGTAATTAGGACTTTGCGTATTGTAGTTGAGTTAGGATGTTATATTTATTTTTGGTATCAGAGCGTTCGTCCTGACACAGCCTTAGGTATGGTCTGACCAGTGCTTATGAGGATTCAAGGTAAGAATTGGGTTATATTTGACAATAATGAGATAAAAGCTACTGTTCCTATGTAGTAATTAATGGCAAGGGGAAATGTTGCTCAGAATATGGAGAACCTAGTGGGAACAATTAGAGACATGGCCAATGCCATGCAAGCACAGGTGGAAAGTACCAACAGAATTCTGGAACAGCTACAAGGAAATCAAAATGCAAACGCAGCTGAGCTTCCATGAGGGAGAGATAAATATCACAGTCTAACGGAATTCAGAAAAGCCAAACCCTCATCTTTCCAAGGCGATCCTGATCCTTTGAAGGCTAAATTATGGATAAAAGAGATGGAAAGGATATTTAGGGTCATGGGCTGTATTGACGCCCAAAAGGTATTTTTTGCTACATATATGTTTGTAGGTGAAGAAGAACATTGGTGGAACAGTACCCACAGATTGGTGGAAGTGGACAAGACTCCGATCTCCTAGGAATTATTTAAAACCACCTTCTTCAACAAATATTTTCTAGAAAATCTGAGGAATGCTCGAGAGCTAGAGTTTCTGTGTCTTAAGTAAGGGAACATGACCATAGGTCAGTATGTGTCTAAATTTGAAGAGTTGTCTAACTTCTCTACTTATTACACACATCATCTTGATGAGAAATGGAAGTGCATCAAGTTTGAAGCTAGTTTACGCCCAGAAATTTTGAAAGTTATGGGGTCGTTGGAGATTCGTGACTTTACGACACTTGTTAATAAGTGTCAAATTATAGAAGGGTTATAATGCCTGAGCTGAGCCATCTCGGACAAGTTCTTAAGAACAGAAAAGAAAATTCATTTCTAAGCAAGGAAACAGAAACGTTAAGTTTAAGGTTTCTCAAGAAAGAAACCAATCGCACCAACCACAGAGGTATGGACCACCATGTGGAAAGTGTGGCAAAAGTCACAAAGGAAGACCTTGCTAGACATGTTACGAATGTGGAGAGATAGGACACTACCGGTATAACTGTCCACGTCTTCAGAGGAATGCTACTACTCCCTCCAACCCCAAACCTAGGACCACCGGAAGAGTCTTTACCCTTAGTAGCGAAGAAGTGGCGAAGTCAAATGATCTCATACAGGGTAAATGCAAACTTAATGAAAATGTTTTAAATGTGTTATTTGATTCAGGAGCTACTCATTCTTTTATCTCTCATGACTGTGTGAAATAATTACAGTTACCTGTGTCTTCTTTACCTCATGACCTGATTGTGTCTATTCCTACTCATAGATCTGTGTTGATTTCCCAAATTTGTTTAAACTTTTTTTGTTAAAATCAAAGATAGGAAATTCACTCAGGATTTTGTCTATTTACCTTTGAGTCATCTTGATATCATTCTGGGGATGGATTGGCTCTCCAAGAATAAGGTACTCCTAAATTGTTCTGATAAGACTGTAGTTTTCCAATGTCTCTTTCTTACATCACCCTCTTTTCCTTCTTCTCTTTCTTGTATTGAGACACTAGAGAAAATAGAAGAATACTTATTTTTCTCTTCATTTGTTGTAGAGTCTGAGCAATCTTTAAATGATATTTCTGTGGTAAGGGATTACCCTGATGTATTCCCTAATGATATTCCAAGATTACCACCTGAGTATGAGACAGAATTTAGTATAGATTTGGTACCTAGAACAAGTCCTATTTCCATAGCACTTTATAAGATGTCGCCCATAGAATTGAGTGAATTAAAGAAACAATTAGAAGAGTTGTTAGAAAAATAATTCATTCATCCAAGTATATCACCTTAAGGATCTCCCATTCTTTTAGTTAAGAAGAAAGATGATAGTATGAGGTTATGCATAGATTACTGCCAATTAAACAAAGTGACCATTAAGAATAAATGCCTGTTACCTAGGATTGATGATTTAATGGACCAGTTGAGAGGAGGTTCTGTATTTTCAAAGATAGACCTTTGGTCTAGATATCATCATATTAGAGTGAAATCGGAGGATGTTCCTAAGACTGCCTTTAGAGCTAGGTATGCACATTATGAATTTAAAGTGATGCCCTTTGGTCTTATAAATGCACCCGCCATTTTTATGGATTATATGAATAGAATCTTTAGGCCTATCTTGATCATTTTGTTGTGGTGTTTATAGATGACATTTTGATTTACTCTAAAACTATGGAAGAACATGCCCAACATCTTAGGATTGTGCTTAAGGTTCTTAGGGAGAAGAAACTGTATGCCAAGCTATCTAAGTGTGAATTTTGGCTCAAGGAAGTGAAATTCTTAGGACATGTGGTATCATAGGCAGGAATTTCAGAGGATCCAAGTAAAATAGAGGTTGTGGTACAGTGGGAACAACCTAAGACTGTTACTGAAGTTAGAAGCTTTGTAGGATTGGCTGGATACTATCGGAGGTTTATTAAAGGATTTTCCTAATTAGCTTTACCTTTGACCAGATTGACTAGGAAAGGAAAACCCTTTGAATGGACCCCTAGTTGTGATAAGAGTTTCCAACAACTGAAGAGTAGACTTACCACTACTCCCGTATTAGTGCTTCCTGACCCACAAGGACCCTTTGAAATGTATTGTGATGCATCTAAGCTTGGATTGGGATGTGTACTAATGCATAATAAAGGAGTAGCTGCCTATGCCTCTAGACAGTTACAACCCTATAAGGAAAATTACCCCACCCATGATCTGGAATTAGCATCCATAGTTTTTGCTTTAAAATAGACATAGCAAGGTATGTGGCCTCATGTGTGACTTTTCAAAAAGTGAAGATAGAACAATAGAAGCCTTCAGGATCACTAAAACCCTTAAGTATCCCAGAGTGGAAGTGGGATAAGATCACTATGGATTTCGTGATGGGATTACCTAGAACACCACTAGGTCATGATTCAATCTGGGTTATGGTGGACCGACTTATCAAGAGTGCTCATTTCCTACCCATTAGGTCAAACTATTCCCTAGAAAGGTTCGCACGGCTCTATGTTCAAGAGATAGTGAGGTTACATGGTGTCCCTTATAGCATTACGTCAGATAGAGACCCCCGTTTTACCTCTAGATTTTGGGGTGCACTTCAGAAATCTTTTGGGATTAGGATTCAGCTTAGTACAACCTATCACCCCGAAACAGATGGACAATCTAAAAGTACTATACAAACTTTGGAAGAGGAGTTTGGGATAAGCATTTACCATTAGTGGAATTTACCTATAATAATAGTTTTCACTCCAGCATAGGAATGGGCCCTTACGAGGCCCTGTATGGAAGAAAATATAGATCACCCCTTTGCTGGTATGAAACTGGAGAAAGATCTCTGTCGGGACCAAAATTAGTACAACAGACCACGGAACAACTCAGGATAATTCAAGAGAAATTGAAAACTGCTCAGGCTCGACAAAAAAACTATGCTGATCGAAGAAGAAAACCCCTAGAATTCCAAGAAGAGGAACATGTCTTCATTAGAATATCTCCTATGATAAGACTTCGTCAAGTTTTGAAAGCAAATAAGCTAAGTCCTCGATTTTTAGGTCCATATCAGATCTTTAATCTGATCGGGCCAGTTGCTTACTATGTCGCCTTACCACCGTAACTTTTTGACCTTCATAATGTATTCCATGTTTCTAAACTCTGAAAATACATTCCCGATTCTTCTCATGTGCTGACCCCTGAATCTATGACACTTAAAGAAAATTTATCTTATGAAATTAGCCTGGTACGGATCATGGACAGTCGTGACAAGCAACTTTGGGGTAAGATGATTGCCTTGGTTAAGGTGTTATGGGAAGGAGTGGATGTTCAAAAAGCCACATGGGAGCTAGAAGTAACCACGAAGAAGGAGTACCCTCATTTGTTTCAAGGTACGTAAACTTTTGAGGGCAAAATTTTTTGTTAGTAGGGGAGAATGTAACATCGCAAGATTTTTAATACCTTAATGTGTGATCTTAAGAATTCTTAGACTAGTTTATTCAAAGAATTAGGCTTAAATCATGATTTAGTGGCTAGCAAGTCAAAATTTAAGTTGAGATGAATTAAGGAGTTCTAATTTAATAAACCCTAAGGTCATGGCAATGACCTAGAGGGTAACCCTTGATTTCATAATCTCAAGACATATTGTTAAGTATTGGAAAGGGATTTTATCAAGTTGTGGGAACATGCATGTATAGGACTAAGTATTAATTCTTTAGTAAAAGATGATTTAAGAAACTGATCATAACTTAGTAAAGAAGTTTAGAGCAACCAGAAAATTAACACATAAAGTAAGGTAATTAGTGAGCTAAGCAAGAATGACACACGAATTTCGTACACATTAAGCAACACACTTGTCAAGAAAAGAGAATATACTTTCTCAATTTTCAAGAGGAAGCCACGACAATGGACACTTGTAGGCTGCATGTTCACTCCAAGCCAAGTGTGCAACATGCACACTCCTCTTCATGCAGCATGCCAGGACCAAGCCACTTGTGGCAACTCCAAGATGACTTTCACATGCTTAAGGACAAGTGGGTTGCTGCATGTGTTTCAAATCATGCAAATTGACACCTCTTTGGTCACCACAATATGCTAAGGCCAAGTGTGCTACTTGTACTTCTCCAATGCATGCAAAATGCCACACCATCACCCATGGAATCCACTCCAAGCACAGCAAAGACATGTGACCAGCAACATGCATTATTTCAAAGCATGCACACGACACCTATCCAAGCAATTCAAATGATGAGACAAATGTGCAGCATGCACACCCGTTCATATGTAAAATGACACCTTTCCAAAGCCTTGTTGAATACCAAGACAAGTGTGCAAGCATGCACACTCCCATCCATGCAAAGTGCCAAGACCCCAAGACACTTGTGCAGCTCCAAAGTGAGTAATTTGACACCTCCCACACGGTCAAGACATTTGTAAAGTTGCATGCTTCCAATTCATACAAACTGACACTCAAGCCTAGATGAAATCATTCCTAGTCTACCATGGAGGGGGGTTGCCGAGCCACTTCTTTCACTTCACCTCACATCCTTCCTTTTATTTTTGAAAGACATTGTG
This sequence comes from Ormosia semicastrata, assembly GCA_029884595.1. Taxonomy (NCBI): domain Eukaryota; kingdom Viridiplantae; phylum Streptophyta; class Magnoliopsida; order Fabales; family Fabaceae; genus Ormosia; species Ormosia semicastrata. The sequence goes on from JAQQTO010000061.1 coordinate 71,702,941, forward strand.
ATGTCTCCATATCCGTCCTTTCAAGTCATCATCCATGGATACTCATCTTATTTCTTCAAAAGTCGCATCAAACCTAAAGCTTACCTTAACCCCTTGGCAATGATGGTAGCCATGATTCTACCTAGAAGAAGGAAAATCATGGAAGAGGATGAGATATTAAAGAGCCTGAGGCTTCTCAAGCAACTCTTTGGCAGCACATGCCTTGAGCTTGAACCAATTCCAAATCGCAAGACTCCTCAACATCCACCTACCTTTCCTTTCCTTATACCTTTCATCATCTCATTCTTCTTTGTTCATGATCCATTGAAGGCTAAAGATTAACACTCTCTCAGTTTAGAAGGAAAACCAAGGTAGGAAAAATGGGGGCAATCTTCTCTACATCTTTTCTTCATCTTGTAACTTTATCCTTTTTTCTTTCTAATTCTATTTCTTCTCTTCTTCTTTTAAGATAGCTACTATTTTGTTTTGTTTACCAACTTATTAATGTTTTGTATCTCTAACCGTGTTGTGTTTCTATCATAAAATAAGTTAGAACTCATGATATGAACTTATTCTCATGTTTGGGTAAACGATTTTCAAGAAATACTATGCTGTCCTACTTTGATTTTATACTAGTTTAATTAATCTATAATTTCAAGTTAAACAATTTTTGAAGTTGAAATAAGAAAATACCTTTAAGACTAAGATATGGATAATGTACTCTTTGAACTTGGAATTTCTTGGACTTAGTTACCTATGCTTGATTGTGGAGTTATTGAATCATTTGAACTTAGTTAACTGTGCTTGATTGTAGAGTTATTGAATTGTTTGAACTTAGTCACCTATGCTTGATTATGGAATTTTGAACCTATGCATGACCTATGCTTGATTTGGAGTTCTTGAACTTGATCATCTATGTTTGAATTAAACATGAGGACCATTGGACATGATGATAGATGAGGCCGAGAGCCTTATGGACTTTTAAACTCTTTGACATGATTTTTTGATGATGGCCGAGGGCCTTGAGACATGTTGGGGTCCTTGGTAATGTTTAATTCTAAGATAAAACAGGTTAAAACTTTAAAGAAACAGTTCCTTGGGATAAATAGACACGAAGATTTATAGGGAGTAGATTAGGAGGGTACTGGAACCCTGTGGGAGTAACATGCCATTGTGACTTCACAGGTCCGGGTAGGACTTGGAATTGGTATTCTAGCAGTGTAAGATCGCTTCCAAAAATGGCGTTACATTCGACAGACCTTTTTTTCTCTGGGACGATTTGGAGAGCATGCAAGAGGAAGCATGTGTACTCTCGTCCACCCGCTTTCCCAGTGGAGCACTCCATGGAATAACAAGTAAAAGACTTATAAAATCTATATTTATTTCTCTTGTTTTTGCATATCTCTGTTATCTTGGTTTCTAATTGATATATTGATTTTATTATGTTTACATTGCTATAAGCTGCCTTATAATGCTTGTGATGTAATTATAATCTTGGATGTTTACACATGTACATTTAATTTCTCTTGGATTCTTGTTATTCACTAACCTTTGCTTTATCTTGTAGAGAAGACATTTTTGAAAGGTAAAAAGGAAAAATTGTAACATCCCGAAAATTGTTAGTTCCATGATAAATACTCATTTTATAATATTTGTGATTTTTGTGAGTTTCTAGAATTATTTGAATTATTTAATTATTTTAATATATTTTTGATTTGCGTGCACACTGAGCAGAGTCAGAAAAAATGAAATATTTTTCCCGAGGCCAGAAAACCTTGAACTATGGAAACGGTGACGGGGAATCTTACTAAACCTAAGGCTGGACACAATTTACGAAATTTTCATTTTTTGAGATTTTATCTGATGGATAAAATTTGGGTATGCCCTATTGTCCATTGGACAATAGATACCGATATTAATAAATGTAACTTTTACTCATTGGATAATAGCTTACAGTAAAAATTTAGTAGATTATTTCTATCTAGTCACTTTTATGATATCATCTAAGTGACATCATCACATCATCATATGACAACATGATTTAATATTTTTGGAAAACGTGTGAAGCTTCTCAAAGAATCTTTGGGAGAAAGCTTACAATGGAAGCTTTGCTCCATTTTCCTGGGAGGGCACGGTTTATGAGGAAAGAAAAGATGACAAGTTGTCATCTTTTCACCAAAAATCATCATCTTTTCATTTCAAAACTATCTATCACTTTCTCTCTCTAACTTAAACTTTCTATCACTTTCTCACTCATCATTTTTCCTCTCAACCTCACGGCAATCACTCATCATTTTCTCTCTTCTTCTTCTCCTCTCCAAGCCACATGGCCACACTCCCCTCTACGCCCTCCATGTTTGCTTAACTTCAAGCAACCACGCTGCTTGAAACTACATGTTGCTTGAAGACATTTTCTTGTTGAAAATCACTCCCTAAAACTTTCATCTTCCATTTTCTCTTCACCTCACGGCTACCACCTCTCATCTCCATCTTTTATTTTTATTTTCTACATTCAATCATGTTTCTTGGATCTATACACTTTATGGATGACTTTCTATGTTAAGATCACCATCAAGTTCTCTCATCTCCATCATTTTCTTTCAAGCCCTAGCTTGAAACTCCTAAGGTGAGAATACCTGATTTCCATTTTCTCTCCTCTCATTTTTCCTATGTACCTCATGGCCACTTCCACTAAAATCCTTATTTCATTTTCTTTAATCTCACTCATTTACTCTCTTGAATCTACATCCTATCCTAAGACCATTTGGGTGAGGATTCTGGGCTTATTCAAGTGATTCTACAATTTAGGGTTTGACAACTTCTAAGGTAAAGCTCTCATCTTTCATAAGCTTTCCATGTTTATGTGTAAGTGACCATTTATCAAAACTTTCTTCTTTTCTCTTTAGAAGGCTCACGGCCAACCTCCAAAAAGGCATCACCAAATCCTCAATAATTCAAGATAATCTTAGATCTTGAGTCTCTACAACATTCTCAGATTCTTTTGTGTGGAGATCAATTTCTAGTTCCTCCATCTTCAAGCATTTCCTTAAGCTTTGCTTCAAATCTCAAGTTCTAAAGCCCTAAGGTAAAGTTCTTAAATCTTCCTTCTTATTTCATTTTAAAAGAATGTAAAACCATACTTTGACCTATGGTAATCTTATTCAAGCCCTAGGTACTAACTCTTGTATGTTTGCTTTGATTCTAAGAACCTTTTGGTGGAGAAAGTTTGCTACACAAGGACATACAAGGAGCTAGGAGGCTACACTTGAGGTAAGAGGGAGATTAACCTCATCAACCATGCTATAGTGGTTGAGGAACGAATGAGTGTGTTGGGATTAGAGAGTCCACGTGAGGATTCATCCACCAGAATATGTGATTTTGTTCTATGCTTGTTTGATTTATATAACTATATGATATTGTTGTATGCAAAGATGATTTTAATGACTTAATGATATTATGTGATCTTGATGGTGAGCATGAATTTAATTGATTGTGGTGATTAAAGTAAGTGGCATGCTATAATTGTGTTGAGAAAGAATGATTCATTTGACCTCCTTTGGCCCTTGAGACTCACGGCCACCTTGGCCCAAGAAGAGATATCTATGAGAACAATATTGGTTGTCAATGGACTCAGATGATTAAGTGTTAAAGACATAATCGGTGAGGTTACTAGTGATTGGAGGAAGAAACAAGTTTTACTGTTAAAGGAAATTGATTCTTGAGTGCGGTATTTGATAATTAGAGGTTAGAGTGAATTGGAGACCTAACATACTTGATAATGAGATGAAAGAGTAATTAGGGTGGAAAGAATTTTATTTAGAAGTTGGATAATTGATGTTTAGAAAGAATGTTAGGGAATATGGTTTAGATAATTTGGAAGACAAATTAAGGTTTAAGGATCTATAAGTAAGATGAGAAATAATTATAACGTCATAATCTAAGGAATAATAACTTTTAAAGGTACCCATGGAAACAATTTTGGAGACAATTGGAAGAATGGAAAATGATTTATTAGTGGTTGATCTAGATGACATGATAATCGAGAAATTTAATTAAGGACTCATAAAGTAAGAATGGGGAGGAATGAATTCTTAACATTAAACAAAAGAGTGATTTTTAGTCTTGAGAGGAAAAACAAGCTTGAGGAGGAAATAGAGATGATTGAAGGACTTAGATGAAAAAGGAAAGGAATGGTGAGGTATTGTGCTTTTAGGTTTTCATAAATGATACGAGGATAGGCCATTCGAGGAACTTAGTTAGAAGAAGCTTGTGATTTGGATCAAATTCTACCTTTATTCTTAAGAGTATGATAATTAAGGACTAAAGAAGACCTAATGTATCTATATACTAGAGGAATTGTGAAAATGCTCCACGTGATTTGATAATCATGATTCTTGATTTTGCAAGATTGAAATCTTTTGTGGTAGCATGCATTGACATTTGTGCTGTTAGACCAACAAAATGAACCCTAAAAACATCAGATAGATGATTGAGTCAGATGTGACTAGTTATCATAGCATTTGTGCTGTTAGCCAACGAACTAGACCCCAGAAACATCAAATAGATGAATGAGTTAGATATGGTTTACTTTATAACCGAAAACATCAGATAGATAATTGAGTCAGATGTGACTTGTTATCATAAGAAACCCAGATATATCAGTGATATTATGTAGTTGTACGGGCGGTTATATAATATCATTGATATTAATGGTATTGAACAATTATATGGGCAGTTAATTTAATACCACTGAAACAGTTTGACGGTGGTTTGGTCTCTTTCAACATGCAATTGAGCATTAGACTGTCGGCTTGTGATGCCTAGGAGTGAGCGTAAATTGGATAAGTGTGATCCCGGATGGATTTTAGGGGGCGTCAAGGCGAGGTGATCCACTTAGTGACTGTTGTCACATTGTATACCCCTGACCGTGGACACTGTTGCAATACACGATGAGGACCCAACAAGCACTATCCTTTTCGTGATCCAGCATAGACTGTCTTTTGAGCAGGGACAGATCTTCTGGAGCGCTCATCTCTGAATGTTGACACCATGGAGTAGGACTTTGGGTTGCATCATGTATAAGGATGGTTAGCATACGCATCATACATGTGCATGGTCAACATATCTATTATTGTGGCATGATCCATAACATATACATATCTTGATGTATGCTGCTGAATTACTTATCAGTTAATAACATGATTATGTTGTTGCTTTATAAAAATCTTGTATTGATATGATCATGTTGTTGCTTTAGAAAAAAAATCATGTATTGATATAATTATGTTGTTGTTCTATTACATGCCTGTATGGACATGATTATATCTCCTATTACTTGATGTTGTTATGTATGAAAGGCACTACTGCCTTTCTTTATTTTTCTTGTTGTCATGATGGTACTGATATAGAGGATCTCACCTCTTCTACTATATTATCCTGTCTGTTTCTGTCTTTATATTTTTGATGAAAAGGCTGTGATGGCAACATGGCAAGACCCGCGAAGTTTCTTTAGGCTACGGTTCCATGGAGGCATCGGTGCGTGGAATGTTCAATGCGACACTGGATGCATTTGGTATGACGGCTATGTCACCTTGAGTTGGAGCAGGACCCGGTATGAGGCGGTCACATTCACCTTTGATGCAGATGTTCACTTGGAGTTCTACATGCCCCTTGGAGAGCTTTGGGATGATCAGAGAGCTTCCTATAGGGAAAGTTCTATGAGTCGACTGCTCAAACTCCTGTCCGCAGTGACATGCCCCAATTGGGGGCTTTGTCTTTTGGGGATCCCGATGAGGTTTTGGACGAAGATCGAGTGCAGGAACCCATTCTTCAGGTGTTTAGACTTGGTCAAGGCTCAATTTTCTTTTAGTAGTCATATGTATAGGTATGTTTATTTTGGAGTACTTAAGTTTTATGCTTTCGAAATATGTACTAATGTGCTTAATGTAACACCCTAACTTTTGGGATAATTACAATATAGTCCCGATTTGTACTATTTTGTGAATTCTGTGAGTAGTAAATTTAATTTGACTGTTCCGTGAGTGTACTTGACTGTTGTATGTGATTTGCTCGACCTAAGAAAATAAAAATTTTCTCGCTCTGGGATAAATCTTATTTTAATTAATTGGAGTTGGGGGATCTTACTAAACCCAATTTGATTGATATATAAATTAATAGCGTAATTTTTGGATTTAAGCGTGCAATAAAATAATTTTATATTTTTATAATATTATTTTATATTACAAGATACCTCATCGTCTCAAAAACAAGTAAAAATCGCTTCGGTTTGACCACAGATCTTTAAAAGTGTTGTGGGACCCGCGTGTAGGAAAAGCAGTCAATTGTCTTGTTGTACAATTTCTAACCAATGAGAGCAAGTCAACAAAGGTAGGCTTGACTTTCTAAACCAATAGGAATTGGACACCTAAGGGAGCATGTGTTTTCATTTGGACCGTTGGATGAAGACTTAATGATGAAGCCTTTAATCTAAGCCATTGATCTAATCAATGGTGAGATTAGAATGATAGGTTTTTGATCAAGTGATATCTACCCTAGATCTAATCAATGGTTAGGAATTAAAGATGAACCAAGGGTTAGGATTTAGTCAACAATTGTAGGCTTGAAAATGGTTAGTAACTTAATTAAGCTTAATCTAACTAATCTAATTACCTAATTAGCATACTAAGTGAACTAGCTTAGTTATGAATTAATTATAATCTAACTACTAATTAGATATATTAATATTAATTAAAGGTTATAATATATGTTAATATATACTAAATTAATTAGTTATATTAGTAGTATGTTAATTAAGAATGGTTAGGATAATTAACCTAACTAATTGCCTAATTAACTAACATATAATTAGGTGTAATTGGAGGACAATTAAGACATTATGGAGGGAGAGTGAGCACGGTTTTTGGGCAGCAAGGAGGCTTAGTGGGCTTGGTTCTACAAGGTTCAAGAAGGATCCAACATGACTAGGCCATGTGCTAGCTAGTGTGAACACATTTGTGATATTTTTACCAAGCAAATTCACTCACTCAAGCTCACCTAAAGGCCACTCACGGCTGCTGCACTCTTCATTTACTCTTCACTTTAGTTTTTCATCTTTATCACATTTTGGCTATTCACTTCTCTCTCTAAAAACACAAGAAACTCAAGCAAACTTTTCTCTCTCATTTTTCTCTCTCTATTTGCCAGCCCTCATCCAACCACACCAAGGCCTTCATAATTTTAGATCATCACATTTCTTGAACCCAAATACCATTCTAAGCATCTTTCATTCACAAACTTTTCCCAAATTCCTACTCTAACTTGCTCAAAATCTCACTTCTTGCTTACTTCCTTAAGGGTAAGTTTGATTTCTATGGTTCAAAATTTAAATTCTGATTTTTCTAACCATGTTTGTTCCATGGTTTTCCTATTTTGTACCTTGTATGTGTATTTGCTAATTATTTGAGAATTTTAGGAATTTTATTGGTGGTCACACGAAATTTGGAGGAAAGGAAGGAATCTTACCGATTGTTTTGTCTACAAGAGGTAAGAGGGAGATTTAATCTCATCAACCCTAAGTGGTGATGAGAAAATGGATTGTGTTTGTGTGTAGAATCCATAAGGATTCGATTGTATGGTTTATTTGTGATTTTATTGTTTTTGATTGTTTAAATGCTTTAATAATTGTGATTTTAATTTGCTATGCATGATTATAGTTTTTATTATTTTTGCTATGCATGATTATGGCTTAAAATATATTGTATGTGTTTTATATGTAATTACATAATTGTATGTAATTATAATTGTGTATTTATTTAAGTAGGATGTGAATAACATGTACGAAATGCATGAGTGTTCCAAAGAACACGTTGAGGCTCACCTTCTCACCAAAAATAGAGGACCAAAATGTTCTCACAATTTTCTAAGTCAAGGATTTAATGAACCTAGGTAAATAATGGATTATTTAAGTTAATTATGGCCAAAATGCCATTTAGTGTATAACCAAATGCAATTTTATTTTGATTTGGCCAACATGCCATTTTATTTATTAAGATAGGTTAGATAATTATTTTATAACAAAAATCGATTCCAAAGAATCATTGAGAAAATCAAAGGAATTAATTTGTTTCTAAAATTTTAACTTAGCGTAATTTAGTCTAAGTAAGAAATTAATCGGACACTTGAAAAGTACTAACGTAGGGCTCATACTATAAATTTTGAAGCGCGTTAGTAAATTTTAATGTGAAATTATTGGGTAAAAATAAAATAAACTATATTTAGAGGAAAACATTAAAAATACCTTATCTTGATTTTATAGGCAAAATCTTTTCGAAATTTATTAAAAATAGACGCATAAAATGAAAAGATTCCATACTATATTTAGAACACAAGGAAAATACATTACGTATTTTAAAAGTACTAGATATAGTTTTTCACATATTAAAAGTGATAAATTTAAGCTATTCGGTTAAGAAAATGAATTAAAAATCCTATGCGATTGAGAAAATAATTCAAAAACAATTTACGATATTTAAAAATGACAAAATATCTTTACGCGATTTAAAAACATTTGTGAAAACGTCGAGATTGTGAAAACGCGATAAAATTTCTACGCGATTGAACAATACTGTGAGTTTTCTTTGTCGGGCCAAAGTGGTGGACCCAGACATTTTGTAGTGTAGTACTGTCAGGTGGGACGTACTATACTTTGTTTTCTGGTGACTAGGGGTATTTTGGTAATTTCTCGTAAATATGGTAAAATTTGAATAAAAGGGGTATTTATGTAATTTTAGCTCATGTTTAGAGTGTTGTGCCAATTTGAGTTATAATTGGTGATTGATTGACGAGGCGAATTACACCGTATTTGGTGTGATAAGTGTAGTGTGGTTCATTTATGAACTTGGAGGCATTAGTGTGCGGAGAATTCCACATGCGGACAGTGGGTTGCTCCTCTGGGCCGTGGTAACAGGGCAACACACTAATGATCTTGACAAGCACTATTCTTAGTCAAGATCTTGAGGGGACTATTAAGTACTATGCCCTGTGGTACACGATGTTTGACGTGTGTCTTGCTACACGATGTTTTGGATTTGTGGGCTATAGACACGACGTGTTGACAAGTGCAATAGCTTGGTTGGGCGACCATAAAGTATTATTAGTTTCTATTCGGATCATTCTCTCGGATATCCGTGTTTAGCTCCATGGAGTAGGAACGAGTCGGTGTGTGTATCATTCATCATCTCGCATTTTAATGTTCATGCATTATCTCGCATTTCTTGTTTATTATAATCTGTGATAAATTATATGGTTTATTGCTTTAATATATTATGCATGATATTGTGTTATGTATTATTGTTGTATATTGCTTAATATATGTCTTGTTGTGATAATTGTTTGTCTTGTCGTTTTCTTTATTGCCATGCGGGTAATGGTGTAGATTGTCTCACCTCTCTATATGTTTTCTCGATATTCTTGTGTTACTTAGTAAAGAGTTAGAGGTAGAGGAGGATCGGCCTATTGAGGTACGGTACCACTGACGAGCAACGGTCGGGCGATTTCTACGAGGAGGAGGAACCGATGAGATCATACCGATCGTCAAGGCGATCTTGAGGTCATGGCTTTGCCGAGATTCTTCGGGTTCGTGCGACCGGAGTTCCATGGAGGTTCCGAGGCATGGCGTATGCATGCCGACCGAGGGACGATGGCGTATGTGGGACGATTGATGTGTCCCTATGTAGGGAGTATGACGGGAGGTCATATTCACTACTATGCTTTATCTTCATTTAGAGTTACCTTTAACCATTAGGCTATTATTGGCGGGGAGTTTTTCATGCGCCTAGTGAGTTGAGTAGCGAGTCGACGAGCTCGGACTCGTGTCAGAAGTGGCCGGGAGATCTCATAGATGCACACTTTTCGATGGTTATTCCGGGAGGTGACGGATGGTGATTCATCGGAGGGTTTGTTATCTCTTGGGATGCACTTGGGCGTATTATGTTTTAGCTTTGTGTCAAATCTTTCTTGTTTTATTAAATACATGTAGTTGTAAATTATGTTTGTACTAAAAGAGAATCATATGTATATTATGGTGAGTTTATGTTTGTTATATCTTGTGTTACGTGTTACTTTATTTAATGTTATAATTATAAAAAGAAAAAAAAATATTCCGCAAATTTTATATAAGTATCAAATGTTTTATAACTTGGGTAAGAGTTTTATTTTATTTTATTTCATTACATTCATAAATGTGGCATCCCCACAAGGGTGTTACATTAGTTGGTATCAGAGCCCAAGTTAGAGTCTTTTGGGGTTGTGGTTAGGTCTGTTTTTGCTTGTGTTGTGTGAATCTCTGTGATTTGTTTCCGAAAGGTTACATCTGACATTATTTTATCTTGTTGAAGAAAGAAGATGTCCGGAGGAAGAGGAAGGCGTGCAAACGTGGCACCTAATGTGGATCCAATGGTTTGCGTTCTTTGAGGCTATTCGAACAAATGGCGGCAGATGATTGCTCAACAAAATCAGCAAAATCAAAGAAGCGACTCAACATCAAGATATGACTCACGATGCTTTGAATTTGTCCGAGTTCGACACGCAACAATCCGCCACGGTTTAGAGGCGAGTTTGACCACGAGAAGGCAAGTCTTTGGATTCAAGACTTGGAGAGAATATTCGAAGGAATGGGGTGCGCGGAAAATAAGAAGGTAACATATCTTTGTATATATGTTGAGAGGAGATCTTGAGCATTGGTGGAGAAATACGCGCCAAATGTTGCGGTGAAGGAGCCGAGATCACACGGGAGGTGTTTTGTGAAGTATTTACGGAGAAGTATTTTCCAGTCTTGCTCGACATGCCAAGGAAATGGAATTTCTTGGTCTGCGTCAAGAGGAGTATATTTGTTGGAGAGTATCTTTGCAAAATTCGAGAGTTTGTCACAATTCTCGAGGTATTTCAGAACCAAACGGATGAGGTATGGAGGTGCCGAAGTTTGAGGATGGGTTAAGAATGGAGTTGAGACGTGCGGTGCTACCGATGAGAATGAAGGAGTTTCTGTGTTGATAGACACTTGTCGAAGACTCGAGGCATTGGAGCCGTCCGAGATCAAAGGAATCGTAATTTTGGGCCGACTAGGTTCCAAAGAGGAAGTAGTAGCAGTGGTGGTAGGTTTCGGAGGAAGCCTTGCGAGACCGTCTCGGGAGTCAACCTCAACGTCCATCGTTGGGGGAAGTTTTGGTGGAAATCAAGCTAATCGAATGTGGCATTTACGCCGACTGTTTCAAATGTGGCAAGAAAGGCCATCTATCTCTGATTGTCCGATAAGAGGAACGATCTGTTTTAAATGCAAAAAGCCTGGACATATTTCAAGGGATTGTACGCTGTGCACGAGAGGAAACTGCAGTGAGGAATGTCCGTGCTACTCAGCCAAGATCTGGAGGGCGAGTTTATACAATGACCGGAACTGAAGCTTCTCAGTCTGAGGATCTTATACAAGGAGAAGGTGTCATTGAAGGTAATCACCTGACTTTGCTATATGATTCGGGTGCAACACACTCATTTATTGCATATGATTGTGTGGAACGTTTGAAACCGCACTGTGTCTTCTCTCGAGTTTTCAATTGGTTGTTTCTACACCGACCGCCAAGCTGTTGTTACATCCAAGATATGCATGAATTGTCCTATTGTCATAAAGGATCGTAAGTTTTCGGTCAACTTGATTTGTTTACCTCTTGTTGAGATAGACATAATATTAGGAATGGATTGGTTATCTTCTAACCATATCCTTATAGACCGTGCGAGTAAGGCCATAGTTTTTCCTAAGGAAGAAAGTTCGGATTCTTGACCGCTTTGTAAAGGTCAAGTCATTGTTGAGGATGGAGCTCAAGGGTTTATGTTCTTTGTCTTCTTTGGAAGTCAAGTTTGAGAAGGATGTGAGCACTATTCACGTCGTCAATGAATTTCCGAGAGATTTTTCTGACGATGTACCTGGTTTGCCACCAGGAAAGGGAGATCGAATTCTCTATCGACTTAGTACCTGGAGCCGGTCCTATTTCGATTGCACCTTACCGAATGTCACTGTAGAGTTGGCGAGTTGAAGAAGCAATTGGAGGAACTGTTGGAGAAGCGGTTTGTGCGACCTAGTGTTTCACCATGGGGAGCACCGGTGTTACTAGTCAAAAGAAGGATGGAACTTCGCGTCTTTGTGTAGATTATCGACAATGTTGAACAAGGTGACTATAAAGAATAAGTATCCACTACCAAGGATTGATGACTTGATGGATCAATTGAAGGGAGCATTTGTATTCTCTAAGATAGATCTGCGATCGAGTTATCATCGGATTCGTGTCAAGGCCGATGATGTACCCAAAACACTTTCCGAACTCGTTATGGACATTATGAGTATCAAGTAATGCCGTTCGGAGTGACGAATGCTCCTGCGATATTCATGGACTATATGAATAGGATTTTCGTCCGTACTTAGACAGATTTGTCGTTGTCTTCATCGATGACATTCGATCTATTCTCAAAGTCGAGAAGAGCATCTTTGAACATCTCAGTATAGTTCTTCAGATTTTGAAGGAGAAGAAGCTGTTTGCGAAGTTGTCAAAGTGCGAGTTTTGGTTGGATGAAGTTCAATTTTTAGGTCACGTAATTTCCAAGGAAGGTATTGCGGTAGACCCATCGAAGAAGGTGGAGACATTTTTGATGGGAAAGGCCTAAGACTTGTGACTCGAGGTTCGAAGTTTTGTTGGATTAGCCGGATATTACGAAGATTTATTGAAGGTTTTTCCAAGATATTTGGACCACTTACACAACTCACGAGGAAGAGTCAAGCTTTCGATTGACGGAGGAACGTGAAGCGAGTTTTCAAGAACTGAAGAAAAGATTAACGACTGCACCAGTGTTAATTTTGCCGGATCCTAACAAATCTTTTGAGGTGTATTGTGATGCATCTTATCAGGGGTTAGGATGTGTGTTGATGCAGAATCGGAATGTGGTAGCTTATGCTTCAAGACAATTAAAGGTTCATGAGAGGAACTACCCAACGCATGATTTGGAGCTAGCTGCAGTAGTTTTTGCGTTGAAAGTGTGGAGGCATTTTCTGTATGGAGCTATGTTCAATGTCTTTAGTGATCACAAAAGCTTAAAATACTTGTTTGATCAGAGAGAATTGAATATGAGACAGAGGCGATGGTTGGAATTTTTGAAGGACTATGATTTTGACTTCAATACCATCCGGGAAAAGCGAATGTGGTGGCTGATGCCTTAAGCAGAAAAGTAGTAAGTGTTTCTACTATGATGATTAAAGAGGAGGAGTTGATGAAGCAATTCAGAGATCTATGGGTATCGATAGAATTGGTACCTGGAAAGATTCGTTTAAGTAGAGTTGTGGTCTTGAATGACTTGTTGGAGATAATAAAGAGAAACAAGATGTAGATGCATTTTTACATAACGAGAAAGAATTGTTGAAGCAAGGTCATAAAGCAACGGTGGAGGAAGGATCGATGGAATCATGAGGTTCCAAGGAAGAGTTTGTATACGATGATCCCGAACTCAAGAGAGCGATTTTGGATGAAGCTCATACAAGTAATTTGAGTATGCATCCGGGGATGACGAAGATGTATCAAGACTTGAAGCGACTGTTTTGGTGGCCAAGAATGAGAGAGATGTATTTGAACGTGTGGAGTCTTGTCTTGTCTGTCGGAAGGCAAAGGTGGAACACCAAAGACCTCTTTGGTATGTTACAACCTTTAACTATTCCAGTGGAAGTGGGATAGTATCTCGATGGATTTCGTTCTTGGATTTCCGAAGACGAGGAAAGGTTATGATTCGATATGGGTTATAGTTGATAGGCTTACGAAATCGGCGCATTTCTTGCCAATCAATATTAAGTATCCATTGGGAACGCTTAACCCGGATATATGTCGACGAAATTGTTAGACTTCATGGTGTGCTGCAAGTATAGTATCGATAGAGATCCGAGGTTTACATCAAGACTCGGCAAAGTTTGCAAGAAGCTATGGGGACTAAATTGCGATTGAGTTCTGCATACCATCCGCAGACTGATGGTCAGACAGAGAGAACGATTCAGTCGTTGGAAGATCTGTTGCGTGCTTGTGTGTTAGAACAGCAAGGAAGTTGGGATGAATTTTTGTCTTTGATAGAATTCACCTACAACAACAGTTTTCATTCGAGCATAGGAATGGCGCCCTATGAAGCACTTTATGGACGACGATGCCGAACACCTTTGTGTTGGTATCAGGATGGAGAGAATATGACTATTGGTCCTGATCTTGTGCAGCAGACTACAGAAAAGGTGAAAATGATACAAGAAAAGATGCGAACGACTCAGAGCCGACAGAAGAGCTATGCTGATAAACGTAGACGACCCTTGGAATTTGAGGAAGGCGATCACGTATTCTTGCGAGTTACGCCTACGACGGGTGTCGGAAGAGTTCTTAAATCAAGAAAGCTTACACCTAAGTTTATAGGACCTTATCAGATTATTCGTCGGATTGGTCCTGTAGCATATCAAATAGCTTTACCGACTTTTCTATCCAATCTCCATAATGTATTTCATGTGTCTCAGTTGAGGAAATACATTCCGATCCAACTCACGTGATACAACCTGATGAGGTACAGATAAAAGATAATTTGACGTACGAGACACTTCTGTTAGAATTGAGGACGGAGAGTGAAACGACTTCGAGGAAGATGATTGAATTGGTGAAAGTAGTGTGGAATGATGTAACAGGAGATGCTACATGGGAATTAGAGGATAGAATGAGGGAGCAATACCCTCAATTGTTTGATGTATGATGAATTTCGGGGACGAAATTCTTATTAGTAGGGGAGAGTTGTAACACCCTAACTTTTGAGATAATTACAATATAGTCCCGATTTGTATTGTTTTGTGAATTCTGTGAGCAGTAAATTTAATTTGACTGTTCCGTGAGTGTACTTGATTTGTTGTATGTGATTTGCTCGACCTAAGAAAATAAAAATTTTCGTGGGATAAATCTTATTTTAATTAATTGGAGTGGGGATCTTACTAAACCCAATTGATTGATATATAAATTAATAGCGTAATTTTTCGGATTTAAGCTGTGCAATAAAATAATTTTATATTTTTATAATATTATTTTATATTACGATACCCTCTTGTCTCAAAAGCAGTAAAAATGCTTCGGTTTGACCACAGATCTTTAAAAGTGTTGTGGGACCGCGTGTAGGAAAAACAGTCAAGCTGTGTTGATTGTACAATTTCTAACCAATGAGAGCAAGTCAACAAAGGTAGGCTTGACTTTCTAAACCAATAGGAATTGGACACCTAAGGGAGCATGTGTTTTCATTTGGACCGTTGGATGAAGACTTAATGATGAAGCCTTTAATCTAAGCCATTGATCTAATCAATGGTGAGATTAGAATGATAGGTTTTTGATCAAGTGATATCTACCCTAGATCTAATCAATGGTTAGGAATTAAAGATGAACCAAGGGTTAGGATTTAGTCAACAATTGTAGGCTTGAAAATGGTTAGTAACTTAATTAAGCTTAATCTAACTAATCTAATTACCTAATTAGCATACTAAGTGAACTAGCTTAGTTATGAATTAATTATAATCTAACTACTAATTAGATATATTAATATTAATTAAAGGTTATAATATATGTTAATATATACTAAATTAATTAGTTATATTAGTAGTATGTTAATTAAGAATGGTTAGGATAATTAACCTAACTAATTGCCTAATTAACTAACATATAATTAGGTGTAATTGGAGGACAATTAAGACATTATGGAGGGGAGAGTGAGCACGGTTTTGGGCAGCAAGGAGGCTTAGTGGGCTTGGTTCTACAAGGTTCAAGAAGGATCCAACATGACTAGGCCATGTGCTAGCTAGTGTGAACACATTTGTGATATTTTTACCAAGCAAATTCACTCACTCAAGCTCACCTAAAGGCCACTCACGGCTGCTGCACTCTTCATTTACTCTTCACTTTAGTTTTTCATCTTTATCACATTTTGGCTATTCACTTCTCTCTCTAAAAACACAAGAAACTCAAGCAAACTTTTTCTCTCTCATTTTCTCTCTCTATTTCGCCAGCCCTCATCCAACCACACCAAGGCCTTCATAATTTTAGATCATCACATTTCTTGAACCCAAATACCATTCTAAGCATCTTTCATTCACAAACTTTTCCCAAATTCCTACTCTAACTTGCTCAAAATCTCACTTCTTGCTTACTTCCTTAAGGGTAAGTTTGATTTCTATGGTTCAAAATTTAAATTCTGATTTTTCTAACCATGTTTGTTCCATGGTTTTCCTATTTTGTACCTTGTATGTGTATTTGCTAATTATTTGAGAATTTTAGGAATTTTATTGGTGGTCACACGAAATTTGGAGGAAAGGAAGGAATCTTACCGATTGTTTTGTCTACAAGAGGTAAGAGGGAGATTTAATCTCATCAACCCTAAGTGGTGATGAGAAAATGGATTGTGTTTGTGTGTAGAATCCATAAGGATTCGATTGTATGGTTTATTTGTGATTTTATTGTTTTTGATTGTTTAAATGCTTTAATAATTGTGATTTTAATTTGCTATGCATGATTATAGTTTTTATTATTTTTGCTATGCATGATTATGGCTTAAAATATATTGTATGTGTTTTATATGTAATTACATAATTGTATGTAATTATAATTGTGTATTTATTTAAGTAGGATGTGAATAACATGTACGAAATGCATGAGTGTTCCAAAGAACACAGTTGAGGCTCACGGCCTTCTCACCAAAAATAGAGGACCAAAATGTTCTCACAATTTTCTAAGTCAAGGATTTAATGAACCTAGGTAAATAATGGATTATTTAAGTTAATTATGGCCAAAATGCCATTTAGTGTATAACCAAATGCAATTTTATTTTGATTTGGCCAACATGCCATTTTATTTATTAAGATAGGTTAGATAATTATTTTATAACAAAAATCGATTCCAAAGAATCATTGAGAAAATCAAAGGAATTAATTCTGTTCTAAAATTTTAACTTAGCAGAATTCAGTCTAAGTAAGAAATTAATCAGACACTTGAAAAGTACTAACGTAGGGCTCATACTATAAATTTTGAAGCGCGTTAGTAAATTTTAATGTGAAATTATTGGGTAAAAATAAAATAAACTATATTTAGAGGAAAACATTAAAAATACCTTATACTGATTTTATAGGCAAAATGCTGCCGAAATTTATTAAAAATAGACGCATAAAATGAAAAGATTCCATACTATATTTAGAACACAAGGAAAATACATTACGTATTTTAAAAGTACTAGATATAGTTTTTCACATATTAAAAGTGATAAATTTAAGCTATTCGGTTAAGAAAATGAATTAAAAATCCTATGCGATTGAGAAAATAATTCAAAAACAATTTACGATATTTAAAAATGACAAAATATCTTTACGCGATTTAAAAACATTTGTGAAAACGTCGAGATTGTGAAAACGCGATAAAATTTCTACGCGATTGAACAATACTTTGTGAGTTTTGTTGTCGGGCCAAAGTGGTGGACCCGGACATTTTGTAGTGTAGTCTTGTCGGGTGGGACGTACTATACTTTGTTTTTTGGTGACTAGGGGTATTTTGGTAATTTCTCGTAAATATGGTAAAATTTGAATAAAAGGGGTATTTCGTAATTTTAGCTCATGTTTAGAGTGTTGTGCCAATTTGAGTTATAATTGGTGATTGATTGACGAGGCGAATTACACCGTATTTGGTGTGATAAGTGTAGTGTGGTTCATTTATGAACTTGGAGGCATTAGTGTGCGGAGAATTCCACATGCGGACGGTGGGTTGCTCCTGCTGGGCCGTGGTAAGCAGGCAACACACTAATGATCTTGACAAGCACTATTCTTAGTCAAGATCTTGAGGGGACTATTAAGTACTATGCACTGTGGTACACGATGTTTGGGATTTGTGTCTTGCTACACGATGTTTTGAACTGTGGGCTATAGACACGACGTGTTGACAGTGCAATAGCTTGGTTGGGCAGCCATAAAGTATTATTAGTTTCTATTCGGATCATTCTCTCAGATATCCGTGTTTAGCTCCATGGAGTAGGAACGAGTCAGTGTGTGTATCATTCATCATCTGCATTTTAATGTTCATGCATTATCTGCATTTTACTGTTTATTATATAATCTGTGATAAATTATATGGTTTATTGCTTTAATATATTATGCATGATATTGTGTTATGTATTATTGTTGTATATTGCTTAATATATGTACTGTTGTGATAATTGTTTGTACTGTCGTTTTCTTTATTGCCATGCGGGTAATGGTGTAGATTGTCTCACCTCTCTATATGTTTTCTCGATATTCCTGTGTTACTTCGTAAAGAGTTAGAGGTAGAGGAGGATCGGCCTATTGAGGTACTGATGACCACGACGAGCAACGGTCGGGCGATTTCTACGAGGAGGAGGAACCGAGATCATACCGATCGTCAAGGCGATCTTGAGGTCATGGCACTTTGCCGGGATTCTTCGGGTTCGTGCGGACCGGAGTTCCATGGAGGTTCCGAGGCATGGCGTATGCATGCGACCGAGGGACGATGGCGTATGTGGGACGATTGATTGTGTCCCTATGTAGGGAGTATGACGGGAGGTCATATTCACTACTATGCTTTATCTTCATTTAGAGTTACCTTTAACCATTAGGCGCTATTGGCGGGGAGTTTTCATGCGCCTAGTGAGTTGAGTAGCGAGTCGACATGACTCGGACTCGTGTCCAGAAGTCTTTGGGAGATCTCATAGATGCACACTTTTCGATGGTTATTCGGAGGTGACGGATGGTGATTCATCGGAGGGTTTGTTATCTCTTGGGATGCACTTGGGCAAGTATTATGTTTTAGCTTTGTGTCAAATCTTTCTTGTTTTATTAAATACATGTAGTTGTAAATTATGTTTGTACTAAAAGAGAATCATATGTATATTATGGTGAGTTTATGTTTGTTATATCTTGTGTTACGTGTTACTTTATTTAATGTTATAATTATAAAAAGAAAAAAAAAAAATATTCCGCAAATTTTATATAAGTATCAAATGTTTTATAACTTGGGTAAGAGTTTTATTTTATTTTATTTCATTACATTCATAAATGTGGCATCCCCACAAGGGTGTTACATTAGTTGGTATCAGAGCCCAAGTTAGAGTCTTTTGGGGTTGTGGTTAGGTCTGTTTTTGCTTGTGTTGTGTGAATCTCTGTGATTTGTTTCCGAAAGGTTACATCTGACATTGTTTTATCTTGTTGAAGAAAGAAGATGTCCGGAGGAAGAGGAAGAAGCGTGCAAACGTGGCACCTAATGTGGATCAATGGTTCTTTGTTGTTGAGGCTATTCAGCAAATGGCAGCAGTGATTGCTCAACAAAATCAGCAAAATCAAAGAGCAGCTCAACATCAAGATATGACTGCTGATGCTTTGAATTTGTCTGAGTTCAAACGCAACAATCCGCCACAGTTTAGAGGCGAGTTTGACCCTGAGAAGGCAAGTCTTTGGATTCAAGACTTGGAGAGAATATTCGAAGGAATGGGGTGCGCGGAAAATAAGAAGGTAACATATGCTGTATATATGTTGAGAGGAGATGCTGAGCATTGGTGGAGAAATACGCGCCAAATGTTGCGGTGAAGGAGAGTGAGATCACGGGAGGTGTTTTGTGAAGTATTTACGGAGAAGTATTTTCCGTCTTGCTCGACATGCCAAGGAAATGGAATTTCTTGGTGCGTCAAAGGAGTATATTTGTTGGAGAGTATCTTTGCAAAATTCGAGTGTTTGTCACAATTCTCGAGGTATTTCAGAACCAAACGGATGAGGTATGGAGGTGCCGAAGTTTGAGGATGGGTTAAGAATGGAGTTGAGACGTGCAGTGCTACCGATGAGAATGAAGGAGTTTCTGTGTTGATAGACACTTGTCGAAGACTCGAGGCATTGGAGCCGTCCCGAGATCAAAGGAATCGTAATTTTGGGCCGACTAGGTTCCAAAGAGGAAGTAGTAGCAGTGGTGGTAGGTTTCGGAGGAAGCCTTATGCGAGACCGTCTCGGGAGTCAACCTCAACGTCCATCTGTTGGGGGAAGTTTTGGTGGAAATCAAGCTAATCGAATGTGGCATTTACGCCGACTGTTTCAAATGTGGCAAGAAAGGCCATCTATCTACTGATTGTCCAGATAAGAGGAACGATCTGTTTTAAATGCAAAAAGCCTGGACATATTTCAAGGGATTGTACGCACACGAGAGGAAGCTGCGAGTGAGGAATGTCCGTGCTACTCGACCAAGATCCGGGAGGCGAGTTTATACAATGGCCGGAGCCCTGAAGCTTCTCGGTCGAGGATCTTATACAAGGAGAA
Organism: Ormosia semicastrata; assembly: GCA_029884595.1. Classification (NCBI taxonomy): domain Eukaryota; kingdom Viridiplantae; phylum Streptophyta; class Magnoliopsida; order Fabales; family Fabaceae; genus Ormosia; species Ormosia semicastrata. Next base: position 71,723,309 of record JAQQTO010000061.1, read on the forward strand.
GGTGTCATTGAAGGTAATCACTGACTTTGCTATATGATTCGGGTGCAACACACTCATTTATTGCATATGATTGTGTGGAACGTTTGAAAGCGCTGTGTCTTCTCGAGTTTTCAATTGGTTGTTTCTACACCGAATTTGCCAAGCTGTTGTTACATCCAAGATATGCATGAATTGTCCTATTGTCATAAAGGATCGTAAGTTTTCGGTCAACTTGATTTGTTTACCTCTTGTTGAGATAGACATAATATTAGGAATGGATTGGTTATCTTCTAACCATATCCTTATAGGCTGTGCGAGTAAGGCCATAGTTTTTCCTAAGGAAGAAAGTTCTGGATTCTTGACTATTTGTAAAGGTCAAGTCATTGTTGAGGATGGAGCTCAAGGGTTTATGTTCTTTGTCTTCTTTGGAAGTCAAGTTTGAGAAGGATGTGAGCACTATTCTGTCGTCAATGAATTTCCGGAGATTTTTCCGACGATGTACCTGGTTTGCCACGGAAAGGAGATCGAATTCTCTATCGACTTAGTACTGGAGTAGGTCCTATTTCGATTGCACCTTACCGAATGTCACTGTAGAGTTGGCGAGTTGAAGAAGCAATTGGAGGAAGCGTTGGAGAAGCGGTTTGTGCGACCTAGTGTTTCACCATGGGGAGCACCAGTGTTACTAGTCAAAAAGAAGGATGGAACTTCGCGTCTTTGTGTAGATTATCGACAATTTGAACAAGGTGACTATAAAGAATAAGTATCCACTACCAAGGATTGATGACTTGATGGATCAATTGAAGGGAGCCGTGTATTCTCTAAGATAGATCTGCGATCGAGGTTATCATCGATTCGTGTCAAGGCCGATGATGTACCCAAAAAGACTTTCGAACTCGTTATGGACATTATGAGTATCAAGTAATGCCGTTCGGAGTGACGAATGCTCTGCGATATTCATGGACTATATGAATAGGATTTTTCGTCCGTACTTAGACAGATTTGTCGTTGTCTTCATCGATGACATTCGATCTATTCTCAAAGTCGAGAAGAGCATCTTTGAACATCTCGGTATAGTTCTTGATTTTGAAGGAGAAGAAAATTTGTTTGCGAAGTTGTCAAAGTGCGAGTTTTGGTTGGATGAAGTTCAATTTTTAGGTCACGTAATTTCCAAGGAAGGTATTGCGGTAGACCCATCGAAGGTGGAGCTGTTTTACTGATGGGAAAGGCCTAAGGCTGTGACCGAGGTTGAAGTTTTGTTGGATTAGCGGATATTACGAAGAAGATTTATTGAAGGTTTTCCAAGATAGCTGGACCACTTACACAACTCACGAGGAAGAGTCAAGCTTTCGATTGACGGAGGAACGTGAAGCGAGTTTTCAAGAAGTGAAGAAAAGATTAACGACTGCACCAGTGTTAATTTTGCCGGATCCTAACAAATCTTTTGAGGTGTATTGTGATGCATCTTATCAGGGGTTAGGATGTGTGTTGATGCAGAATCGGAATGTGGTAGCTTATGCTTCAAGACAATTAAAGGTTCATGAGAGGAACTACCCAACGCATGATTTGGAGCTAGCTGCAGTAGTTTTTGCGTTGAAAGTGTGGAGGCATTTTCTGTATGGAGCTATGTTCAATGTCTTTAGTGATCACAAAAGCTTAAAATACTTGTTTGATCAGAGAGAATTGAATATGAGACAGAGGCGATGGTTGGAATTTTTGAAGGACTATGATTTTCAGCTTCAATACCATCCAGGAAAAGCGAATGTGGTGGCTGATGCCTTAAGCAGAAAAGTAGTAAGTGTTTCTACTATGATGATTAAAGAGGAGGAGTTGATGAAGCAATTCAGAGATCTATGGGTATCGATAGAATTGGTACCTGGAAAGATTCGTTTAAGTAGAGTTGTGGTCTTGAATGACTTGTTGGAGATAATAAAAGAGAAACAAGATGTAGATGCATTTTTACAGAACGAGAAAGAATTGTTGAAGCAAGGTCATAAAGCAACGGTGGAGGAAGGATCGATGGAATCATGAGGTTTCAAGGAAGAGTTTGTATACGATGATCCCGAACTCAAGAGAAGCGATTTTGGATGAAGCTCATACAAGTAATTTGAGTATGCATCCGGGGATGACGAAGATGTATCAAGACTTGAAGCGATTGTTTTGGTGGCCAAGAATGAAGAGAGATGTAGGCGAACGTGTGGAGTCTTGTCTTGTTCTGTCGGAAGGCAAAGGTGGAACACCAAAGACCTCTTTGGTATGTTACAACCTTTAACTATTCCGAGTGGAAGTGGGATAGTATCTCGATGGATTTCGTTCTTGGATTTCCGAAGACGAGGAAAGGTTATGATTCGATATGGGTTATAGTTGATAGGCTTACGAAATCGGCGCATTTCTTGCCAATCAATATTAAGTATCCATTGGGCGCTTAACCCGGATATATGTCGACGAAATTGTTAGACTTCATGGTGTGCTGCAAGTATAGTATCGATAGAGATCGAGGTTTACATCAAGACTCGGCAAAGTTTGCAAGAAGCTATGGGGACTAAATTGCGATTGAGTTCGCATACCATCCCACCGATGGTCGGACGGAGAGAACGATTCGGTCGTTGGAAGATGCATTGCGTGCTTGTGTGTTAGAACAGCAAGGAAGTTGGGATGAATTTTTGTCTTTGATAGAATTCACCTACAACAATAGTTTTCATTCGAGCATAGGAATGGCGCCCTATGAAGCACTTTATGGACGACGATGCCGAACACCTTTGTGTTGGTATCAGGATGGAGAGAATATGACTATTGGTCTGATCTTGTGCAGCAGACTACGAGAAAAGGTGAAAATGATACAAGAAAAGATGCGAACGACTCGGAGTAAAGCGGAAGAGCTATGCGATAAACGTAGCGACCCTTGGAATTTGAGGAAGGCGATCACGTATTCTTGCGAGTTACGCCTACGACGGGTGTCGGAAGAGTTCTTAAATCAAGAAAGCTTACACCTAAGTTTATAGGACCTTATCAGATTATTCGTCGGATTGGTCCTGTAGCATATCAAATAGCTTTACCGACTTTTCTATCCAATCTCCATAATGTATTTCATGTGTCTCGTTGAGGAAATACATTCCCGATCCAACTCACGTGATACAACTTTGATGAGGTACGGATAAAAGATAATTTGACGTACGAGACACTTCTGTTAGAATTGAGGACGGGAGAGTGAAACGACGAGGAAGATGATTGAATTGGTGAAAGTAGTGTGTAATGATGTAACAGGAGATGCTACATGGGAATTAGAGGATAGAATGAGGGAGCAATACCCTCGATTGTTTGATGTATGATGAATTTCGGGGGACGAAATTCTTATTAGTAGGGGAGAGTTGTAACACCCTAACTTTTGGGATAATTACAATATAGTCCCGATTTGTCTTGTTTTGTGAATTCTGTGAGTAGTAAATTTAATTTATTTGTTAAAGTGAGTGTACTTTTGTTGTATGTGATTTGCTCAGACCTAAGAAAATAAAAATTTTAAATGGGATAAATCTTATTTTAATTAATTGGAGTGGGGGATCTTACTAAACCCAATTCGATTGATATATAAATTAATAGCGTAATTTTTCGGATTTAAGCGTGCAATAAAATAATTTTATATTTTTATAATATTATTTTATATTACGATACCTCTTGTCTCAAAAACAAGTAAAAATGCAGCTTCGGTTTGACCACAGATCTTTAAAAGTGTTGTGGGACCAGCGTGTAGGAAAAAGCAGTCAAGCTGTCTTGTTGTACAATTTCTAACCAATGAGAGCAAGTCAACAAAGGTAGGCTTGACTTTCTAAACCAATAGGAATTGGACACCTAAGGGAGCATGTGTTTTCATTTGGACCGTTGGATGAAGACTTAATGATGAAGCCTTTAATCTAAGCCATTGATCTAATCAATGGTGAGATTAGAATGATAGGTTTTTGATCAAGTGATATCTACCCTAGATCTAATCAATGGTTAGGAATTAAAGATGAACCAAGGGTTAGGATTTAGTCAACAATTGTAGGCTTGAAAATGGTTAGTAACTTAATTAAGCTTAATCTAACTAATCTAATTACCTAATTAGCATACTAAGTGAACTAGCTTAGTTATGAATTAATTATAATCTAACTACTAATTAGATATATTAATATTAATTAAAGGTTATAATATATGTTAATATATACTAAATTAATTAGTTATATTAGTAGTATGTTAATTAAGAATGGTTAGGATAATTAACCTAACTAATTGCCTAATTAACTAACATATAATTAGGTGTAATTGGAGGACAATTAAGACATTATGGAGGAGAGTGAGCACGGTTTTTGGGCAGCAAGGAGGCTTAGTGGGCTTGGTTCTACAAGGTTCAAGAAGGATCCAACATGACTAGGCCATGTGCTAGCTAGTGTGAACACATTTGTGATATTTTTACCAAGCAAATTCACTCACTCAAGCTCACCTAAAGGCCACTCACGGCTGCTGCACTCTTCATTTACTCTTCACTTTAGTTTTTCATCTTTATCACATTTTGGCTATTCACTTCTCTCTCTAAAAACACAAGAAACTCAAGCAAACTTTTCTCTCTCATTTTCTCTCTCTATTTCGGCCAGCCCTCATCCAACCACACCAAGGCCTTCATAATTTTAGATCATCACATTTCTTGAACCCAAATACCATTCTAAGCATCTTTCATTCACAAACTTTTCCCAAATTCCTACTCTAACTTGCTCAAAATCTCACTTCTTGCTTACTTCCTTAAGGGTAAGTTTGATTTCTATGGTTCAAAATTTAAATTCTGATTTTTCTAACCATGTTTGTTCCATGGTTTTCCTATTTTGTACCTTGTATGTGTATTTGCTAATTATTTGAGAATTTTAGGAATTTTATTGGTGGTCACACGAAATTTGGAGGAAAGGAAGGAATCTTACCGATTGTTTTGTCTACAAGAGGTAAGAGGAGATTTAATCTCATCAACCCTAAGTGGTGATGAGAAAATGGATTGTGTTTGTGTGTAGAATCCATAAGGATTCAATTGTATGGTTTATTTGTGATTTTATTGTTTTTGATTGTTTAAATGCTTTAATAATTGTGATTTTAATTTGCTATGCATGATTATAGTTTTTATTATTTTTGCTATGCATGATTATGGCTTAAAATATATTGTATGTGTTTTATATGTAATTACATAATTGTATGTAATTATAATTGTGTATTTATTTAAGTAGGATGTGAATAACATGTACGAAATGCATGAGTGTTCCAAAGAACACGTTGAGGCTCACTGACCTTCTCACCAAAAATAGAGGACCAAAATGTTCTCACAATTTTCTAAGTCAAGGATTTAATGAACCTAGGTAAATAATGGATTATTTAAGTTAATTATGGCCAAAATGCCATTTAGTGTATAACCAAATGCAATTTTATTTTGATTTGGCCAACATGCCATTTTATTTATTAAGATAGGTTAGATAATTATTTTATAACAAAAATCGATTCCAAAGAATCATTGAGAAAATCAAAGGAATTAATTACGTTCTAAAATTTTAACTTAGCGAGAATTAGTCTAAGTAAGAAATTAATCGGACACTTGAAAAGTACTAACGTAGGGCTCATACTATAAATTTTGAAGCGCGTTAGTAAATTTTAATGTGAAATTATTGGGTAAAAATAAAATAAACTATATTTAGAGGAAAACATTAAAAATACCTTATATTGATTTTATAGGCAAAATCTTTGCCGAAATTTATTAAAAATAGACGCATAAAATGAAAAGATTCCATACTATATTTAGAACACAAGGAAAATACATTACGTATTTTAAAAGTACTAGATATAGTTTTTCACATATTAAAAGTGATAAATTTAAGCTATTCGGTTAAGAAAATGAATTAAAAATCCTATGCGATTGAGAAAATAATTCAAAAACAATTTACGATATTTAAAAATGACAAAATATCTTTACGCGATTTAAAAACATTTGTGAAAACGTCGAGATTGTGAAAACGCGATAAAATTTCTACGCGATTGAACAATCTTTTGTGAGTTTTTTCTTTGTCGGGCCAAAGTGGTGGACCCGGACATTTTGTAGTGTAATCTTGTCGGGTGGGACGTACTATACTTTGTTTTACTGGTGACTAGGGGTATTTTGGTAATTTCTCGTAAATATGGTAAAATTTGAATAAAAGGGTATTTCGTAATTTTAGCTCATGTTTAGAGTGTTGTGCCAATTTGAGTTATAATTGGTGATTGATTGACGAGGCGAATTACACCGTATTTGGTGTGATAAGTGTAGTGTGGTTCATTTATGAACTTGGAGGCATTAGTGTGCGGAGAATTCCACGTACGGACGGTGGGTTGCTCCTGCGGGCCGTGGTAGCAAGCTGACACACTAATGATCTTGACAAGCACTATTCTTAGTCAAGATCTTGAGGGGACTATTAAGTACTATGCCCGTGGTACACGATGTTTGAATTTGTGTCTTGCTACACGATGTTTTGGATTTGTGGGCTATAGACACGACGTGTTGACAAGTGCAATAGCTTGGTTGGGCGACCATAAAGTATTATTAGTTTCTATTCGGATCATTCTCTCGGATATCCGTGTTTAGCTCCATGGAGTAGGAACGAGTCGGTGTGTGTATCATTCATCATACGCATTTTAATGTTCATGCATTATCGCATTTTCTTGTTTATTATAATCTGTGATAAATTATATGGTTTATTGCTTTAATATATTATGCATGATATTGTGTTATGTATTATTGTTGTATATTGCTTAATATATGTCTTGTTGTGATAATTGTTTGTCTTGTCGTTTTCTTTATTGCCATGCGGGTAATGGTGTAGATTGTCTCACCTCTCTATATGTTTTCTCGATATTCTTGTGTTACTTAGTAAAGAGTTAGAGGTAGAGGAGGATCACCTATTGAGGTACGGTGACTCGACGAGCAACGGTCGGGCGATTTCTACGAGGAGGAGGAACCGGTAGATCATACCGATCGTCAAGGCGATCTTGAGGTCATGGCACCGCCGGGATTCTTCGGGTTCGTGCGGACCGGAGTTCCATGGAGGTTCCGAGGCATGGCGTATGCATCCGACCGAGGGACGATGGCGTATGTGGGACGATTGATTTGTGTCCCTATGTAGGGAGTATGACGGGAGGTCATATTCACTACTATGCTTTATCTTCATTTAGAGTTACCTTTAACCATTAGGCGCTATTGGCGGGGAGTTTTCATGCGCCTAGTGAGTTGAGTAGCGAGTCGACGGCTCGGACTCGTGTCCAGAAAGTCTTGGGAGATCTCATAGATGCACACTTTTCGATGGTTATTCTGGAGGTGACGGATGGTGATTCATCGGAGGGTTTGTTATCTACTGGGATGCACTTGGGCAGTATTATGTTTTAGCTTTGTGTCAAATCTTTACTGTTTTATTAAATACATGTAGTTGTAAATTATGTTTGTACTAAAAGAGAATCATATGTATATTATGGTGAGTTTATGTTTGTTATATCTTGTGTTACGTGTTACTTTATTTAATGTTATAATTATAAAAAGAAAAAAAAATATTCCGCAAATTTTATATAAGTATCAAATGTTTTATAACTTGGGTAAGAGTTTTATTTTATTTTATTTCATTACATTCATAAATGTGGCATCCCCACAAGGGTGTTACACTTAAGAATGTGGAAAACCTTGTTTTATGAAAAGTCTTTCATTCAGTTCTTACGACTTGAGTCTTTTATTTATTTCAGTTAACTTGTATCATTTGTTAAAAAGTAATGATTGAATCTCACGTTTTATAATATTTACTACTTCATAGTTTGATAAAAAAAATTTACACAAAATGAGTTGTTTTAAAGTGTAAATGTGAAGTTTGATAAATTTTAAAATAAAAGTCGGTCTGTAAATATGATGCCTCCTGGAGGGGGTGTTAAAATAGGTGGTATCAGAGCAGTTCATCCTGTTGAGTCGGGGTATGGACTGACTGTGCTTAGGCAAGTAGAAATTCCTGTGTGTATTGTGCATTTCCTTGTCTCTTATTTGAGATATTGAAAGAGGATTACATAAGTTGCTTTAGGCTGGATGTTTGTAGTTACTGTTACATAGCTACATGATATTGAGGACTGGCCAACTCAATATTTAATGTTCTGTGTGGACAAGAAACTATGACTTCAACTAGGCGAACTAGGGAAAATTGGAGTTCTTCTAGTGAGAGTCCAAATGGATGTCTGAACTCGTGCCAAATTATTCGTACCTACACCTTTGGAGTGGTACTTCTAGTGTGAGTAAAGTCTAAGTCTGAGTCTTTTGGGTTTACGGGACGTTTATCTTATTTGTGTTGTGTGTTTCTCTGAAGCTAAACTCAGAGATGTATTGTTTGGCCTCTGAAAAGAGACAACATTGCTTGAAATGGTTACTTCTTGTTTCCATTATGTTTTGACTTGTTTATCTTCGAAGGAAAGGCAAATGGCCTGCAGTAGACGTACGCATATGAATGAGGAACGCAACAACGTAGCGATGACTATGACTATGGAAGCAATACAAGGAATAGTTGAAGAGATAATGCAACATAGTCAAAGGATCGTTCAATAGCAGAAATTGATAGCCGAGGTTCAGATCTTGTTGGAGTTGAATCGATCTCAAGATATAGAACCACATAACGTTGGACCGTATTGGTTCCGAAAAAGGAGAAGTCGTAAGGTTAAGCGATTCCAGCAGAAATCGTGTTCACGACCACCAGGAAACCAACGTCAACAGCAAACAATTGGGGGAAATACTAGTGATAGCAGATTCCATCAGACCATGAAATTTTTACAATATTGTAAGAAATACGGGAGGAATCACTTAACAAGGGGTTGTACAAGCAAGGAAAGGATATGTTTCAAGTGTAGAAAACTAAGACATGTGTCTAAGTATTATATTTCTCAAAGGACAAAATCTTCCATTGGCAATAACATATGACAAGGGCTCAAACCAGAGGAGGAATTGGCATGTGGTGTGGAGTAGAAGTCTCCCAATCTAAAGATCTACTCAAATGAGGATGTACTATAGGAAGTAAGCTTTAAATTGTACTGTTTGATCCTGTGGCGACCCATTCTTTTGTTATCTATGACTGTGCGAACTAAATTTGGGTTGTCTGTGTATTTGTTTTCTTTTGACTTGAATATTACTATTCTCATTTCTAAGCCTACTATCATTGCACAAGTTTGTTTGAACTGTCCTATTATTATTAGAACTTTGAAACCTTTCTGCTAATTTGATTGTTTGCCTTTTTCATAAAAAGACTTGAACTCAGGAAAGGGATTGGTTGTTTCCTAACCATATCTCGTCATTCTGTTCTGATAGAACCTTAATGTCTTTTGGGATAGAAATTCCTGGATTTGAATCCATGAAACTCATTCCTAAGTTTTGTTAGGCCTGATCTATGAAAAATTTCCTGTTAAGATCGAGGTTAGGTGGTTTGACGGATCAACTAAAGGAAGCTATTGTTTTCTCCAAGATCAGTTACATTTAAGTTATCATCAGGTTGTTCGAAAGAAGAAGATGTTTCCAAGATGGCATTTTTGATGCGTCATGAGCACTACGAGCATTTAGTGATGTCGTTCCATGTAACGAATGCTTCGGTAGTATTCATCAACTACATGAATAGGATCTTTCTTCCTTATTGAGATAGATTTGTCATTGTCCTTGTTGACGATATTCTGATCTACTCTTAATGTCTAGAGGAATGTGCTGAACATCTCAGTGTGGTTCTTCAAATTCTGAAAAAGAAGAAGAAGTTATGCGTGAAGCCATCCAAGTGCGAATTCTGGTTAGAGGCAAATTAACTTTTGGGTCACATGATTGCAAAAGAAGGAATTATTGTGAATCCGTCAAAGGTTGGAGAAATTCTTCAATGGGAAAGATCGAAGACTGTATTGGAGATTCGTCACTGTGTAGGACTAGCTAGCTAGTATCAGAGATTCATCGCAAGATTCTCCAAGATGGTAGGACCTCTCCTCCAGCTTACGTGAAAGAATCAAGCTATGAACTGACACATGTAAGAAAATTTTCAAGGATTGAAGAGACACGCAACTATTTCACCAGTGTTGACTTTGCCAAATTTCAACAAACCTTCCAGACATCCCGCGATGTTTCGCGATGGAGTTTAGAACGTATGCTTATTCGGAATAGAAAGAGTGGTAATGTGTGTTTCAAGACAACTGAGGGTACATGAGAAGAATTACTCTACACAAAACTTGAAGTTAGCCGTTGTGATTGCAATAAAGATCTGGAGATATTCTACGAGGAACAATATCCGCATGTGTTCTAAGATGGAACAAATTTCGAGGATAAAATTTCTTTTCAGAAGGGGAGAGTTGTAAGACCCCAAAAATTACTAGTTCCATGATAAATACTCATTTTATAATATTTATGATTTTAGTGAATTTTTCTAGAATTATTTGATTATTTTAATATATTTCTCAATTTACGTGCACACTGAGTGGAGCCGGGAAAATAAAATATTTTCCCCGAGGTCGAAAAACCTTGGATTGTGGAAACGATGACGGGGGATCTTACTAAACCTGAGGTCAGACACAGTTTATGAAGTTTTCATTTTTTAAGATTTTATCTGACGGATGAAATTTAAGTACGCCCTATTATCCATTGGACAATAGATACTGGCATTGATAACTGTAACTTTTACCTATTGGGTAATAGCTAGCAGTAAAAATCTAGTAGATTATTTCTATCTAGTCACTTTTATGATATTATCTAAGTGACATCATCACATGACAACATGATTTGATATTTTTGGAAAATATGTGAAGCTTTGGGAGAAAGCTTACAATGGAAGCTTTGCTCCATTTTCCTAGGAAGGCACGGTTTGTGAGGAAAGAAAAGATGACAAGTTATCATCTTTTCACCAAAAATCCATCACCTTTTCATTTCAAAACTATCTATCACTTTCTCTCTTTACCCTAAACTTTCTATCACTTTCTCTCATATTATTTTTCCTCTCAACCACACGGTAATCACTCATCATTTTCCCTTTTCTTCCTCTCCTTTCCAAGCCACACGGCCACACTCCCCTCTACACCCTCCATGTTTGCTTAACTTCAAGCAACCACATTGCTTGAAACCACATCTTGCCTGAAGACATTTTCTTGTTGAAAATCACTCCCTAAAACTCTCATCTTCTATTTTTTATTCACCTCACGACTACCACCTCTTAACTCCATCTTCCATTTTTGTTTTCTATATTCAATCATGTTTCTTGGATCTACATACTTTATATATGACTTTCTATGTTAAGATCACCATCAGGTTCTCTCATCTCCATAATTTTCTTTCAAGCCCTAGCTTGAAACTCCTAAGGTGAGAATATTTTATTTCCATTTTCTCTCCTCTCATTTTTCCTATGTACCTCACGGCCACTTCCACTAAAATCCTTATTTCATTTTCTTTAATCTCACTCATTTGCTCTCTTGAATCTACATCCTATCCTAAGACCATTTGGGTGAGGATTTTGGGCTTATTCAAGTGATTCTACAATCTAGGGTTTGACAACTTCTAAAGTACAGCTCTCATCTTTCATAAGCTTTCCATGTTTGTGTGTAAGTGACCATTTATCAAAACTTTCTTCTTTTCTCTTTGGAAAGCTCACGGCCAACCCCCAAAAGGGCATCACCAAATCCTCAATAATTCAAGATAATCTTAGATCTTGAGTCTCTACAACATTCTAAGACACTTTTGTGCAGAGATCAATTTCTAATTCCTCCATCTTCAAGCATTTCCTTAAGCTTTGCTTCAAATATCAAGTTCTAAAGCCCTAAGGTAAAGTTCTTGAATCTTCCTTTTTATTTCATTTTAAAAGAATGTAAAGCCATACTTTGACCTATGGTAATCTTATTCAAGCCCTAGGTACCAATTCTTGTATGTTTGCTTTGATTCTAAGAACCTTTTGGTGGAGAAAGTTTGCTACACAAGGACATATAAGGAGCTAGGAGGCCACACTTGAGGTAAGAGGGAGATTAACCTCAACAACCATGCTATGGTGATGAGGAACGAATGAGTGTGTTGGGATTAGAGAGTCCACGTGAGGATTCATCCACCCGAATGTGTGATTTTGTTCTATGCTTGCTTGATGTTATATAACTATTTGATGTTGTTGTATGCAAAGATAATTTTAATGACTTAATGATATTATGTGATCTTGATGGTGAGAATGAATTTAATTGATTGTGGTGATTAAAGTAAGTGGCATGCTATAATTATGTTGAGAAAGAATGATTCATTTGACCTCCTTTGGCCCTTGAGACTCACGGCCACCTTGGCCTAAGAAGAGATATATATGAGAACAATATTAGTTGTCAATGGACTTAGATGATTATGTGTTAAAGACATAATCAATGAGGTTACTAGTGATTAGAGGAAGAAACAAGTTTTGCCATTATAAGAAATTGATTCTTGAGTGCGATATTTGATAATTAGAGGTAAAAGTGCATTGAAGACCTAACATACTTCATAATGAGATGAAAGAGTAATTAAGGTGGAAAGAATTTTATTTAGAAGTTGGATAATGGATGTTTAGAAAGAATGTTAGGGAATATGGTTTAGATGATTTGGAAGACAAATTATGGTTTAAGGATCTATAAGTAAGATGAGAAATAATTATAACGTCATAATCTGAGGAATAATAACTTTTGAAGGTACCCATGGAAAAAATTTTGGAGACAATTGGAAGAATGGAAAATGATTTATTAGTGGTGGATCTAGATGACATGATAATCGAGAAATTTAATTAAGGACTCGTAAGATAAGAATAGGGAGGAATTAATTCTTAACATTAAACAAAAGAGTGATTTTTGGTCTTGAGAGAAAAAACAAGCTTGAGGAGGAAATAAAGAAGATTGAAGGACTAAGATGAAAAAGGAAAGGAATAGTGAGGTAAGGACGTTGTGCTTTTAGGTTTTCATAAATGATATGAGGATAGGCCATTCGAGGAACTTAGTTAGAAGAACCTAGTGATTTGGATCAAATTCTACCTTTATTCTTGAGAGTATGATAATTAAAGACTAAAAAGACCTAATGTATGTATATACTCGAGGAATTGTGAAAATGCTCCATATGATTTGATAATCATGATTCTTGAATTTGCAAGACTGAAATCCTTTGTGATAGCATGCACTGACATTTGTGCTGTTGGACTAATGAACTAAACCCCAGAAACATCAGATAGACGATTGAGTCAGATGTGACTGGTTATCATAGCATTTATGTTGTTAGGCCGATGAACTGGGCCCCAGAAACATCAAATAAACAAATGAGTCAAATGTGGTTTACTTTTATAATCGAAAACATCATATAGACAATTGAGTCAGATGTGACTTGTTATCATAAGAAACCCAGATATATCAGTGATATTATGTTATTGTACGAGCAGTTATATAATATCATTGATATTAATGGTATTGAACAATTGTATAGGCAGTTGCTTTAATATCATTGGGAACAGTTCGATGATGGTTTGGTCTCTTTGAGCATGCAATTGAGCATTAGACTATCGACTTATGATGCTTAGGAGCGAGCATGAATTGGATAAGTATGATCCTGGATGAATCTCAGGGGGCGTCAAGGCGAGGTGATCCACCTAGCCACCGTTGTCATATTGTATACCCCTGGCCGTGGACACTATTGCAATGCACGACGAGGACCCGACAAGCACTATCCTTTTGTGATCCAGCGTAGACTGTCTTTTGAGGGGGGACAGATCTTCTGGAGCGCTCATCTCTGAATGTTGACTCCACGGAGTAGGACTTTGGGTTGCATCGTGTATAAGGATGGTCAGCATACGCATCATACATGTGCATGGTCAGCATATCTGTTATTGTGGCATGATCCATGACATATACATATCTTAATGTATGCTGCTGAATTACTTATTAGTTAATAACATGATTATGTTGTTGCTTTATAAAAATCTTGTATTGATATGATCATGTTGTTGCTTTAGAAAAAAAAAATCACGTGTTGATATGATTATGTTGTTGTTTTATTACATCCCTGTATGGACATGATTATATCTGCTATTACTTGATGTTGTTGTGTATGAAAGGCATTACTGTCTTTCATTGTGTTTCTTACTGCCATGATGGTATTGATGCAGGGAATCTCACCTCTTCTACTGTATTATCTTGTTTGTTTTTATCTTTATATTTTCAATGAAAAGGCTGCGATGGCGGCAAGGCTTGACCCGTGAGGTTTCTTTAGGCTACGGTTCCATGGAGGCATCGGTGCATGGAATGTTCAGTGGGACACCGGATGCATTTGGTATGACGGTAATGTCACCTTGAGTTGGAGTACGACCCGGTATGAGGCGGTCACATTCACCTTTAACACAGATGTTCACTTGGAGTTCTACATGCCCCTTGGAGAGTTTTAGGATGATCGGAGAGCTTCCTATAGGGAGAGTTCTGTGGAGTCGACTGCTCGGACTCTTGTCCGCAGTGATATGCCCCAACTGGGGGCTTTGTCTTTTGGGGATCCCGATGGGGTTTTGGATGAAGATCGAGTACAGGAACCCATTCTTCAGGTATTTAGACTTAGTCAAGGCTCAATTTTCTTTTGGTAGTCATATGTATAGGTATGTTTATTTTGGAGTACTTAAGTTTTATGTTTTCGAAATATGTACTAATGTGCTTAAGATGGTGGAAAACCTTGTTTTATGAAAAGTCTTTCATTTAGTTCTTACGACTTGAGTCTTTTATTTATTTCAGTCAACTTGTATCATCTGTTAAAAAGTAATGATTGAATCTCACGTTTTATAATATTTACTACTTCATAGTTTGATAATTTTTTTTTACACAAAAAGAGCCATTTTAAAGTGTAAGTGTGATATTTGATAAATTTTAAAATAAGAGTCGGTCTATAAATGTGATGCCTCCCGGAGGGGGTGTTACAAAAATGTTTTGGGAATTGAATTTTTCTAAAGGCAGAATTATTTACTCATTAACAAAAATTATTTTCTTGAAAAATCGATTCCCCTGAAATACCATTAGTTATGTTTTTACTGTTTTTCCTACTGAGAAATTGATTTTCCACCCCCTTTTGATATATTCGTGGTATTTCAGACCTATAGATATGAGTTCTATGGAGATTTCGCTCGGTGGAGGATGGCAACACTATGACCAGGAAGTACAGCTTTTTACTTTCGAGGGGTAGGTCACCATTCAAGTATAGGTGTCCACTCACTCAGAGTACGGGACAGTCACGATAACCAGCCATTTCATCTTTCAGCTAATTAAGCCTCGTTGGTGATCCCCTGATGCGCCTTTTTTTGACACCCTGTTTCCACTAGTTCCTCATTAAGATTCCTCCCCTGTGTACTACTTGAAGGGAGGAATTGTTTTATGATACTAGTTTTCTTTTTATGATGGCTGTAGATGACCTTGTAAGGTCAATTTTTTTTTTTAGGAAGACTGTAACCTTTAATCGCGACCGATGAACTTCTATGTAACTTATTTAAGCTCGTTCCAGTGATGTTTTCTTCTTTCTCCTAAATATATGTTTGTTTTAATCATGATCGATTAACTGTTAGAAAGCTCTAATCTTAAGAGTCTTTAGTAATAACTATTATCAATCTCCAAAAAGAAACCGAGCTAGATAAAATATGGTAATTAGGACTTTGCATATTGTAGTTGAGTTAGGACATTACATACAGTTCCTGGAGGTCTCTCAGAGAGCTGTTTTGCTATTTGACCCACTTGATTCTCTACACATCGAATAGCCGCTCCTTGATTCTAAAAATTTGCCCTTGTTTCCTCCATGAAATTGCTAGTGCTAAGAGTAAGTTTCTCAGCAATACTTTCAAGATTGGAATGCTTTTCTTGAAGAGGTTGTGAAGATGGTTGTTGATATGGAGGTGGTAGTGGTATTAGCATATTCAGATTTGTCCATGAAAAGTTTGGATGATTCTTCCACCCTGGATTATATGTATTGGAATATGGGTTACCTTGTGGTCTCAAAGGATTGCCTATTTAATTGACCTAATCTTGAGGAATGACACCTAAAATGCTTACTTCACATCCACAATTGGCATGGTTACTTCCACAAAAATCGTAATTTAAAAATTGATGGTTTACAGAGCTTACCTACATACTACCAAGTTGCTTAGTGAGGTTGGCGATTTGCTGCAAAGACTCTTATTCTGCACAAGAATTGCATCAAGAGTGCTAAGTTCCATAACTCCCTATTTAATTATTGATTTTCCACTAGGCATATGATATTCATTAGTAGCCATTGTTTCGAACAATTCTTGGGCCTTTTCAGGAGTTTTAGTATTTAGAGATGCACCTGCAGATGCATCAACCATAAGTTGTGTGGGATGATTCAAACTATTATAAAAGATCTGCACCTGCTACCAAACTTCAAAAGCATGATTGGGACATTTTCCCAGTAACTCCTTAATTCTTTCCCATGCTTCATAGAGAAATTCTCCTTGATTTTGAGTAAAGCACACAATCTCACTCCTAATCTTCACAAACACTGATGGAGGGAAATACCGAGTGAGGAACTTACTAACCAAATCACCCCCAAGTTGAAATGCTTCCTTATGGTTGGGCTTGAAGCCAGCTCTTAGCCTAATGGCATCATCACTAGCTCCATTATATTTGATAGTGTCACAAAGCTACAAGAAATTAGTAATGTGCAAGTTGGGATCTTCTGCCTAACCTCCCCCAAATTGATTTTGTTGCACCCGTAGTAGAAGAGATGGTTTGATATCAAAATTATTTGCTTAAATAACAGGTCGTACAATACTGGTTGAAGCATTTTCAGAAGATGGAGTTGCATAGTCAGCCAAAGTGTGTCTTCTTTGTGCAGTAGTTTCAGCCATTTTCTCTTCTTAAATTCTTTTTCTTTCTCTTATTGCTCTTCTGTTTGCTCTTATTGTTCTTTCAATTTCTAGATCAAAAAGCAATGATTCCTTTGAGTTCACAGTACCTCGCATAAACGAACAAACAAGCAAATCAGAGTGAAGTAAAGAAAAGAAATTAAAAAACAAAATAAAAATCAAAATAGCTAACTAATAAAAATAAACAAAGAAAACAAGGGTGAATAAAAAGAAATAAATTAAAGAGAAAATTAAATAAAGAAAACAAAATAAGTGCCTAAATTAGTATCTTTTCAACTACTATTTAATATTGACAATAACAATCCCCAGCGACTGCACCAAAAACTTGTTATGATATTGGCAAGTACACCAAATCGCAAAAGTAATAAAGAGTGAGTTAAGTATTATTCCCACGAGGATTATGTTGTCAATTACTAAATTCACCAAATTGATACTATTCAAGCTATCGAAAAGAGAGTTGATAAAAACAATAATAAGCAAAAATAAGCAAAAATAACAAAATTAAAATTTAATCAATTGGGTAACGATGAAAGACAATGATATGAAAGTGTTAGGGGTCAGATTTTACTTGAACTCTTTAGATGCAATTTCAAATACTAGTTTGATCAAGTTTTATTTCAATGATTCATGGTCAATTCCAAAAATTAATTAATATCCAATCCATTGGTATATTAATCTTCTTCATACTATTTACAATTAACTAATCTCTTAGTCCAACCCCAAATAGAGAAAGCATTATCATAAACGAGAGAATTAAGAGAAAGACCACACAACTCACAACGTCTATTCCTAGTAATTGCAGAAATTGTGGTGTTTATCACATGTTTTAAGTTCATGCAAATTTTTCAAAATCATACATCAACCCAAAAATCATTCCCAAATTGACAAGATTTAGAAAAGCATTAAGAAAAGAGAAAAACACGTAAATTATGAAATAGAAATATTGATTAAACATAATAATAAGTTTACATCATCAAAGAACAATATCCATCATCGCCGTAACTAAAAAGAGTTAGTTACACATAGGAAGAGAAGAATACGAAGGAAAAAATACGACAAACTCCATTGTAGATAAGTGGAAAGGATAAGGAGAATTCCTAATCTTCAAGCCTAATTGCGCCCACATCACTTTAGAGTTTGTGTCTCTTAACTGTTGCTATGTTCTGTCCACGTCAGTCACTCAATGGTGTAACTTTTCTATTTAAAAACAAATTAACGTGTTCTATTATGCAACCAGCGCTTGAGGAATGCCTTTTCTACACTTAAGTATTGAGCGTCCTTTCATAATTTCCTGATACGCGATGCGCACTCAAGTGCTGGGTCTTCAACGCTCAAGCGCTGGGTCTGAGCATTGAACTACTAGAGAAAATCTTCAATTTCTGTCTGGCCACTGGACGTCTGGACATGTTTTTCAGCTTTTGTTCATCATTCAAGTGTCTATTTTTTTCAAGTGTAATTACCTATCAAAAACACACAAAACACGTCATAAGACCATAATATAAAATAATAAAAACATAACAAAACTTAAGAACAAAACTCAATGAAAGAGATTAAAAGAGGAAGAAAACCCAAGATTTTGAATTGTAAAAATGTGAATTTTTGAAGATTCATCACTCCTCATTTCCACCACAATCTCTAGAACAAGATTCTTTGCTTTCGGACCTCAAGTCTCTAATAAGCCTTGATCAACCATCAGGCTTGAATGAATAAATTCTAGAGATACTATTGAAGATAAATGCCAAGTTCAACCACCTTTAACTGAAGAGAAAGCTAGCCTTCAATCGAAGAGAAACAGCCAAAAAAGAACTGTAGAACCTGCAAAAGCTTTTCATATGTTCGGAGCCTATTGTGAAGAGGCACTTGGAGATTGAAGCTTCTAATCAAGCTTTCCTAAGCTAGATTAACAAGGCCAAGCAAGAGCTTTCTAAAAAAATAAATTCAACTTGAACACCTGCTGGCTGAGGTAAAGCTACTGGAGCCACATCTGAACACTTTGTCGTTTAATCATAATTAGCTCTAAGAAGAAGTGCATCAGCTTTTCTCTGAGAACCAATCTATTGAAAATGAATTCCTTCCCCTAAGGCACAACAAAATATTCTATGAACAAGAAAAAGAACTCAGGGAGGCAAATTTAGCCAAAGTAAAGACAACTTAGGAAGAATTCAAGGCAGAGTTCCTAGAGGTGAAGGTCGAAAAGAAAGCAGAAGAGCCACTAACTCTAGAAACGGGACAAGTAAGCACAATTACTGAAACTGCAGCTCTAATGGAAGAGGACTAGCTAAGTACCCTTGAGCCTGCCAAATATATTAATGAATTTGCAAAAGACATATCAGGAGCCGACACTGAACCTCAACCAGAAGAGCTTCCAAAAGCTTAACTTGCCTTTCCTCTTTCCAGTTCTTGAAGCAACTTTAATTTTAGCTTTTTGGTTATGTAGCCAGCTTGTGGCCACAATTAACCAAGATTTGGATTAGCCTTTTGTAAGTGGCTACATTTTTGCATGTGCAAATCGGCTGCCTACTTTTATTTTATTTTTGAAGACCCATTTCCTTTCCTCCTACATGGAAGGATAATAAAGTTTCAAGTATTTTCCATTTATGCTTTTTGTATGCTCTTCATCATTTATGTTCATCAAACCATAAGCACTCGTAGCTAACACTTTACTAACTTTAAAAGGGCCTTCCCAATTAGTTGACCATTTTCTAAATCTATGTTCTTTTGCTCCCAAAGGCAATATAACTTTGCAAACTAAGTCACTTTTAATAAATTTGTGTGGCCTTACTTTTTTATTATAACTCGAAGCTACTTGTACCTTATTAGATCGAATTCTCTTTAAGGCCAACAACTAGTCTACATCCATTTTATCTAGCTCCATATGCATAGCTTGCAAATATTCTTCAAAGCTAACCATATTCTGCTTTGCAACTCACAAAGACTGCATGGCTATTTCAATTGGTTTATGATCAAGTCCATGATAATCTTATTAGTTGCTTCAGCCTGGCCATTAGCTTAGGCATAGTAAAGGGAATAATAAAGCATCTTTATGCCAAATTGCTCCATAAAAGACCAAGACCTTATCACCGGTAAATATAGTACCAAAGTCAATTATTATAGTTTGTGGAATACCAAATCTAAACAAAATATTCTTCTTAATGAACTTAATTACCTCTTTTTGGGTGACATTTTTTAGCGACACAACTTCAACCTAGTTGGCAAAATAATTAGTAGCTACCAAAATAAAGCAGTGCTTTTTGGACAAAGGAGGATAGATTTTTCCAATGATATCCATTTCCTAATCATGAAATGGCCAAGGTTTGATAATGGGATTGAGCTTAATAATAGGAACATGTTGTAACTACCCATGCTTTTAGCAAACTTGGTAGCTTTTGGCATACTGCACATAGTCCTTTGTAATGGTAGGCCATAAAAACCTATGGCAGTGTAGTAGCCAACGCATCTTAGGGCCAGCCTGATATGCACCACAAAGTTTTTCATTGACTTCTCCCATAGCTGTCATGACATCAGTAGGACCCAAATACTTAAGGAGCAACCCTTCAAAGATCTTTTTGTATAGCTTCCCCTCTATAAGCCAATACCCTAATGCTCTACTTTTCAAGAAAAGGTCTACCTTGGAGGTTGGATGATTCACGTAAAATATTAGCTACTCATGCTAATCAACATCATTCCCCACTTGGCACACAGCTTCAAACTTCAGCTTCTGGGGAGTCGAAGCAAAGCGCTTATATCCTAAAGCATCTTGTGCCAAATTGTTCGCTTCCATATTATATCTCCTTGGCATATGTACAAAGATTACATCAGCTAATTGTCTTAATAAGTTTAAAGCAGTTTTGTGGCAATGAGCCAATGTTAGACTGAGGCATTGATATTCACCAATTAGTTGTTTAATGACCAATTGGGAGTCACCCATGATCTTTTCATTCTTGGACCCTTGGGCAAGTTGAATCCTAAGGCCAAGGATAAGGGCTTCATATTTGGCTTGATTATTAGAACAATTATTTTTCAATTCAAGCTTTAATGTGCCTCTTTTACCCGTGGGACTAGTAATTACCACTCTAATGCTAACTCTGATGGCAGCACATGATCCATCAAAGTATAAAAGCCAATAAGGCAACCCTACAAAGTCATGGGGATCAGCTAAGGGATCTTGCACTTCTAGGCAAGGGTGCTCACTAAGAAATTAATCAGAGCTTGACCCTTTTACTGCTCTAAGTAGGATACAATTCAAATCAAAGGAATTCAACTTCATAGCCCCCTTAGTCAATTTGCTCTGAAAAACTAGCTGAGACAATAGATACTTAACAATATTTATTTTTGAAAGCACTAAAATAGATCTCAACTATAAATAATATTCTAGCTTTGTACATGCATAAAATAAAGATAAACATAGTTTTTCAAGTAGGGAGTATCTAGTTTCTACATTAGTTAACATTCAACTAAGATAATAAATAGCTCTTTTAATACCATCTTTTGCATCTTGGGCCAAGAATGCCCCTCTGTAGCCAAAATGTATAGCTTCAATGGCTTTTCATTAAACGGCGACACCAAAACAAGTGGCCAAGCTAGACATTGTTTGATGTCTTCAAAAGCTTGCTTCTGTTCATCACCCCACATGAATTGCTCATCATTTTTCAACTTTAGTAGTTTTGAAAAGGCTTGTAGCTTACTTGCTGAATTAGTTATGAACTACCTCAAGAAATTAATCTTACCAATCATGCTCTGAAGCTCTTTCTTGCTGTTGGGAAGTCTAGCTTCAAGAATAGCTTTGGCTTTATTTTTGTCCACCTCTATGCCTTTATTATGAACCAAAAATCCCAAGAAGTTTCTAGTTGAGATGCCAAAGGCATACTTCATGGGATTTATTTAGAGGTTAAAATTTCTCATGCATTAAAAAGCTTTTTCAAGGTCGGTCAAATGCTAATCCTTGCTTCTAGATTTGACAACCACATCATCAATATAGACCTTTATGATTTTTCTAATCCAGTTATAGAAGATTGCATTCATAGCTCTTTGATAGGTTGCCTCGACATTCTTCAGCTCAAACGACATCACTACCTATTCAAATATGCTAATTGCCCCTGGGCATCTGAAAGCTATTTTTGAAAACTCAGCCTCAACTATGTAGATTTGATTATAGCCTAAGTAGCCTTCTATCAATGATAAGTCCTCAAAGAAGAGATAGTGTTTACAAGCATGTCAACTATAGGCATGGTGTATTCATTTTTAGGGGTCACCATGTTTAGGTATATGAAATCCACACATATTCATAGCTTTCCATTCTTTTTTGCCACTAACACAATTTTGGCAAGACATCCTGTGTACCGAGCAATTTTAATAAAGTCAGCTCATAGCGGCTTCTTAACTTCTTCTTTAATCTTCGGGATTAGCTCCAGTGCATACCTATAGGCGATCTACCTACAGGGTCTAGCTCTTGGCTTAAGGGGTAGCCAGTGTTCAACAAAGCTACAAGCGAGGTCGAGCATCTCACGATAATCCCACGTGAAGCAGTCCTTATACTGGTGAAGTAAATGAACTAGCTTTTCTCTGAAGCTATTTTCTAATAAGCCACTGACAAATGTTGTTTTGGGCATATCGAATGTGCCTAAGTTAATTTCCACTAACAGATCCTAAGTCTCCACTATCTTCACATCCTCTCGCAAATAAGATTTAGGGAATATTGCTTCATTGACTTTAACTTCTTTAGGCGCATTCGATGTTACCTTACTTTCTACACTATAAGTGGCCAGTCTGCTTTTGCAGATCGTTTATAACTTCCATTTAAACAACCTTAATGGATGAGTTTTCAGCCTCATGTTTCACCTAGAATCCTTCATTAGTCCATTTAATGGAGCTATTAACCCTAAGGGGTTCCTGTACCAAACTAGAAAGAGTTGTAACATAAGGGGAATAGATGCAAGGAAAAAGGGATATAGTGGTTGACATAGATCTATTCGCGCCTAAGAAACAGTGTATAAGTGCTTTTAGTATCAGCCATAAAGAAGGTAGTGGTAGTTGTTCTACTTCCCATTGTAAGCTCCATAATAATTATACCTTTAGCCGTTATGGCCCCACTAGTAAAATTTGTCATTTTCATGGTGGTAGACACCAAATCGGCTTCAATTCTCCTTATATTTCTTAGTGTTGTCATTGGCATTATGTTCAGGGCAGCCCCATTGTCAATAAAGACTATTGTAATAGGCTTGCCATTCATATTAGCCTTGATATAGAGCAGCTTCAAGTGTCTAGCCATAGCTTCCCTAGGCTTTTCAAATATAGCCTTAGCCATCTGCTTTGGGTATTCATTAGTGGAAGAGGTGGTCCATTCAGCTTTTGAGGCTAGCGCATCCCCTTTTAGACAGCTAGTTAGCTCTCCTTTAGGTGTGAAATCAGCAAGAAGCACATCAATCATGCTAACTTCCATTAGCTCCTCCAATAATTGCTACAAGTCTGAATCATTAGGAATGTCAAAGGGTTCAGCTCATTCTCAAGCACTTCCTGCAACTCCAAATCCAACTGCTCCTCTTTAGTTAATGGCTTTGCTGGCTGGGGAACTAACTAGAGTTATGACTCTGCTTCTATCTTTTCTAGTTCATTTTTGGTCGTAGCAGCTCCACTCTGAGTCTGACGAATTTGATAAGTCTGCTTCTTCATAAAAAAAAAATGCTTCAATGTCTATTCCAATGCTTGCTTGCAATTATTAGACTTTACATCACTGATAGTAACCTTGTAACATCCTCCCTAACCTAATGATCCTAATCAGGGTTATAGTAGCTCTGTAATACTGGTAAGAGTTATTTATTAAATCTGGTAATTTTTTGAACCAGTTTAAGCGTAATTCTATAACATTGAGTACAAGGGAATAATTAGAGTATCTGCAAAACTAGTTGATATTATAGAAATAAATATGGAAAATTTATTTCCTAACTAAGAATCATTTATAAGAGTTGTAGAAAATTTCAAAGAATCAACTGAGTTAATATGGTATTTTAAGGATACCGTTAAGAAATAGCCGGAACAGTTAAGTAGCTCAGAAAATTACGAAATTTCATAGGAATGATAAGTAAAATAGGGAGAATTGTTTCTAAGTCATAAAGGATTGGAATGATCTATATGAAATTTGTAAATAGAATATTAAGTATCCTCAAGATATATAATGTTCCAGTTGGACTTCACTTTTCCCTTTTTATTTTCCTTCCCCACTGTACCACCCCTCATTATTATCCCCTTTGGGATATTTTCTCACTCTTCCCTCCCTCATTCATATGGTTTCCCCTATAAAAGAAATGAGAAAATGAAACAAGATAAAAGAAGAAAGAAAAATGAAAAGAGAGAGAGACATAAATAAAGAAACAGAAGGGGAGAAAAAAGAAAGAGGGAAAAAGGGTGTGAGACAAAGAAAAAATGGAGAAGAAAGAAGCAAAAATCAAGAAGGAAAATCAAGAAGGGAAAAGCAAGGAGCCATGGAAGACAAGGTAGGGTGGTTTTCTTCGTTGTTTTCTCTTCATCTTGTGTTTTCTTAACTTGGAAACGGTGATTTGATTCATGATTTGAAATGGAAAGCATGAGATGATGATTTTGTATTTGATTCATGATGTAAGCACTTGATTTTTTCCCTTGATTCTTAATTCTTGATGAGATTTGAGATTTGAGAAAGGGGTTTGTAACCCATGTTTGTTTGATGTTTTGATTCATGAATCTCTTTGTGAGTTGATCTTTTGAGGATGTATGAAGGTTTTAACATGTGTGGGTTGCCCTTTGGATGGAAAAGATTCAAACTTGGGTAGTGTTCCTTGAAAAATGTAGGAAACCCAGAAAATGAGGGGTAGTCACAGCACAAAATGGGAAGAGTCGCAGCACCCCATCCTCTAGAACGCAGGAAATGTAAGCAAAGGAGAGAGAGTCACGATACAAAGTCATCAGGAGCCACGACACAACCCTTGAAGCTGCGGCACAAATGAAGTGGAGTCACAACACTTCCTAGAAATAATTCTTCTAGGCTTGTTTTCTTGTGTATTTTGCTATGGAATGCATGATATTTTGGTATGAAATGACTAATGGAATGCACTAATGTTTGATTGATGATTTGAGAAGTGATTTTATGATGGGATAGCATCAAATGAATTTGAATGATGGATTTGATTATTGATGACGAGAAAAACCCTTATATGCAAAGTATGATTGTGTATGAGTTTATTAATGAATACTAAGAATAGCGAAATGATTATGTATAGGATATGGATGAAATATCAAAGCACTATGCTATGAATTGAGATTTATTGATGAGATTTATTAATGAATTTGAATATTTATGTTGAGAGGTAATGAGATTAAGGATGGACATTTCCTTCCTCTTTACCTAAATTCCCCATGGTTGATGTGTAGTTGAGGATGGACATTCCCTCTCTATACTTGAGGCATTCCTAGTTGAAAGATAGTGTGAGGAATGATGATACCCTCCCTATCAACAGTACTACTCACAACTATAATGAGGACGTACATTCCCTCAGTGTGTTCCTGTGTAGCATGATAGACCGCTACAAATAGGTTACTTGGAGTAGTATTGTGTAGCGTGATAGACCACTACAAATGGGTTACTTGGAGTAGTTCTATGTAGCATGATAGACCGCTGCAAATGGGTTGAAGTGTAGTAACCTGAAAGCAGGCTGCTACCAAGTGATTGGTATTGTGAGGATGGACATTCCCTCCATACCATTTTATTTGAGATGACACATGTGTCCTAATGATTAAGATGAGAACTCTTGATTTCATTCTAATAATTTATGATGTAGATGAGTTTTATATGAGATCTAATAAAATGATTTCTGACCTGATAACTCATGGTTTCATGATATGAGTCATAATGTAAGACATGATGTTTTGATGCTTTGAGATTTGATAAAATGATATATGATTTAATGACTCGAGTTTTGATGATTTAAACCATGTTTTAAGACATGATGATATAATGATTTGATAATTGATGATATGATTTATTATTTGATGACAAGAGACTTGATGATCTAATTTATGACTTTATGATATGATATTGGATAAAATGATCCATGATTTGATGATTTAATGATTTTCATAAAGATAAAATGAACCTTTATTTCAATAAGAGAAAGGACTTGATTTTGGCATTTGGCCACCTTTCTATTGAATGATGATTATTCGTTTGAAATGGATATTTTTCTTGAAAATAGATGGAATTATTGTGATGACACGATTTTCATAACTACTGAGAATTTTATGATTCTCACCCCCTACTTCTATGATTTTCCATGATAATTCCAGGCAGGATCCAAATCGTCAAGTGAGGTGAAGCAGGATAGAGCTTTGAGATGAAGTGGTAGTTTAGTTTGATTAGTTTAAATTTTGCGCAATATGATATTATATGTATAGTTGTACCTTTGTGTACAGTTTGTATATTTTTTATTCAGAATATATGTATAATATGCTTCCATGAAAGGTTCATATTTTGTATATTATTTATACTGTTTATTTGAAAATTATGGATATTCATACGTGACATACTTAATTCTAGTTACTAATGCGTAATTCTAGATACGTTATTAGTACTAGCATTAGGATGTTACAAACCTCCTTACGAGTCCACCTGGTTTATCTTTAACCTCATCTAGCATCTGGAATAACTTCTTTCTTCTCTTAGCTATTTCTTCTGTTGCTGCCTTCTTCTCTAAGTTTAAGTGAACCCTAGTAGCTTGATGATGTTAATTTCTAAGCATGAGCATCAGGCCAGGTTGGAAAATAGATATGATTTCTAGCATATAGTATCTAGCAAGGGTATTAAAGTAGATCCTGCTAAAATAGATATGATTTCTTCTTTATCTTACTCCACATGCATGTGGGAAATTCGTTCTTTACTTGGTCATACAGGTTTCTACTAGCACTTCATTAGAGATTTCAGTAAAATAGTCCTTCCATTATCCAACCTCCTACAAAAGTATATGAAGTTTGACTTTGATGAGAAATGCAATAAAGCCTTCAACCATTTGAAGCAAGCTCTTACCACCACCCTCATTATCCAACTGCCTGATTGGACATTCCCCTTCAAGCTGATGTGTGATGCTTCAAACTATGCAGTGTGAGCTATCTTGGCTTAAAGAGTGGGCAAAAAGCCTCATATGATCTACTATGCTTCAAGTACTTTGGAAGCTGGTCAAGCAAATTACACCACTATGGAAAAATAGCTTTTGTCTATTATTTTTGCATTAGATAAATTTAGATCATATTTGCTTAGTTCTAAAGTTGTGGTGTTTTCTAATCATACAGCTCTGAAGTTTCTCCTAAAGAAACCTGAGGCCAAGCCAAGATTGATTCAGTGGATGTTGCTGCTCCAAGAGTTTGACACTGAAATATGTGATAAGAGTGGAGTAGAGAACTTGGTAGTTGACCATTTAAGCCGAATTGAGCAAGCTATTAACCCCCTTCCCATCCATGACACCTTCCCTGATGAACAACTTTTACAGCTACAAGGTAACACTCTATGGTTTACTGATATGGTAAATCCCTTAGTTGCTAGTGTCTTGTCTGCATATTCTACTAGAGCACAAATTGAGAAATTAAAGAGTAAGTTAAGTATTATGTGTGGGATGATCCATATTTGTGGAAATGCTGTAGCGACCAAGTGATTAGAAGATGTATGCCTGACCATGAATTCTGTAATACCCTTAATGACATGTTAGACTTGTGTATGTATTCAAAAGGTAGCGTATAACTCGCTTAACATGCATGTTTAATTTTGTGACAAACTGAATTAGTTTAGATACTTTGTTGCAACCCAGAGTGTGAAAAGTAGCTTAAAATGACTTAGATAATAGCATAAATTACTTTGATGAGGGAAATAAATATGGATAATTTATTTCTAGGTCATAAATGTATGAAACAAGATGTAGTTAAAGTTTCAAGGTAAACTGAGTTAGTTTGGCATTTTTAGGCATATTGGTTGTGCATTTAAAGCTGAATTGACTAGCAGCAGATATGGAAATATCAGATAATGGTGAAATAACTTTTTATATGAATTTTAGTATTTATTTTAAAGTTATTGGAAGTTGAAAATCTTGACTTAACTAAATCTCCGTATTTTTAACAGATCAAAATTTATCAGTTATGGCCTAAAGGCCTTAAGAGTTTTTTGTTCTCCTTTATAAGCCTCACTCACATTTGTTTTGTTTCAAAAACCAGAAACAAAAAATGTAAAAGAGCAAGAGGAAAGAAAGGACAAGGAAGAGGAGAAGGAAAAGTGGAAAGCCAAGGGAAAATCCTAGGTGTGATCTTCCAAAGCTTGAAGCTTCATCTCAACTGCCAAGGTAGGGGACTTAGAGCTTCTTTTCATCTCTTTACTTCATGTTCACCATAGATGCACTTATGGTGCACAATAGGTCAAATTGAATTCTAGAGGTGTTTGATGTGTTTGGCTTCAATGAATGTAATTCGTTGGTTGTTTATGACTTGTTCATAATATAAGTTGAAGTTAGAAACTTAGAACATCTCATTTAGACCATTGATTCATAAAGTAAAATTTTAGGTCAAAGTATAAGGGGTTTTGGTTCATAATCCAAATTAAGAGGTTTAAGTTAGTGATTGATGATTCCTATGTGTTAATGAATTGACTAGGGACTTAGGATCACCTAGAAATTGATTTGGAATGACTAAAATCCATGAAAAGAACTAATGGAACAGTACCACAGTTCTGCAGAACCTCATTTCTACTATGCACGCAGTAGTGTGAGGGGGTTACACCACATCGTGAGGCTATTTCTGCTATGTGTGCCACATCGTGTCAATATTGTGCTGCGGCGTGATAGTGATGCTACATTCAGTACTAAAACCCAAGAGAAAGGCACCGCGGCGTGAGGTCCTGAAACTCCAAAAATGTCATTTTTTATATTTTCAAATTCTTGGCTGGTTAGGATCATTTATATATGTTTTCTAAGGCGTGTCAAGGCACAAATAGGGATATTTTCAAGAGAGAAATTATCACCTAGCAAGTATGAGAAAGTTTAAACCGTTGAGTTTTCAAGAGTTATGATTTGCTTTAGGTAAGTATCTAGCACCTTAGGCCACTTTTGTGGTAATGTATATCACTTAAGAGTAATGAGTGACGATGTAGTGTTCAGATGTATGTATGATGGGAAGGATTGATAGTATTGATCTTTGTGAGTATCCTTTGATGTTGTGCACCATCATGAAGGCCAAAAGAGATAAGTGGGAAGTCCAAAAGGTTCTTTTGAACAAGGATTCAGCCCGAACTTCTCGATAGTGCTAGGATATGTGTAATGTGAGGATGAGCTTTCCCTCTATTTACCACAAGATAATACACCAAACCAATATTCCTAAGTTTAACATTTTGGTTCTAAGTTGGACTAAGCATGTATGTATGACTACATGATTAACTTGGTGTCTTTAGTTCTAAAGTTTAACCTTGTAGATGCTTTAAATATATCTTATTTAGCTTGTGTTAAGATTATGTTTATTATGCTATGTATACGGGTTTTGGTTTACTCATACTGAGAAATGTTGTTTCTCACCCCGTTGTGTTGTCATGTAATTCCAAGTGAAAGTTCTTCCAAGAACAAGAAGAGAAAGGAAGCTAAAGATTATATTAGCTCATAGTTTATATTACAACTATTGTATTTATTAGTACTACTTTTGTAATGTAAAGAGTTATGTAATGCTTCAAGCCTTTGCTAAGGCTAATGTTGTATATAGATATGTGCATTTTGCTATGAGTTTATATTTTTCGCATTTCATATGGCTCTATAATGTTCCCAATAAACATTATGGATATATGTGTTATCAAGTTAATGATGCAGTATTAAAAGTTAAGTTGCAAACCCAAGTGCAGGTTATCTCAAGTAATAAATTCTCGGTGAGTCCGAGGTCGAACCACAGAGACTTGATGAAGAAAAATTAATTAAAGTAAAGTAAATATTTTGTCACAACAAATAAAAAAGATTTACTTGGGTTAGGAGATCCACTCTTGGTAAATAAAATAAGAACAAGATTAATTCTTTTTATAACTCAATTAGAATCCACACATATCGGAGGTTCCAATCGAAAAATATATCATTCAAAGTTCATTAAAAATTATATACGTAATTATATTATACCTCCTTTAATCATCTATTAATACCACCACTCATAAATGGGATCAAGCATTCATTGTGCCAAAATCTTGTCTACAACAAATCAAGATCTCCACTTTACAAGGAGAGTTTCTAACACCAACACTTGTAAATGGGTTCAAGCATTCATTGTGTCAATCTCTTGTCTACAACAAATTAATAACTTGACTTTACAAGGAGGGTTTCTAAATTGATTGGAAACAAAATACAATACGTATAATGACCACTTGAAAATATATCATTTAAGCACAAGAGAGAAATTAATCTAACATTATTTCATTACCAAGAGCTTGACCCTTTCACCTAAGCAAAATGAAACTTAGTTACTCATAGACAAGAAGAAAGAAAGAGAGAAGAAGAAGAAGAAGAAGAAGAACATAACTTCAATTTAGAACAAAAGAAAACTACAATAATATAATAGCATGATCTTAGCCTCTAGGACCAAGACCCCGAAATGATCTGCTAATGGTGCCTTTTATAGAGGATTAGAGATACAAAATGACAAGGGGGCTGAGTCATGGGTGAATGGATGAGTGGAAAATGTCAAATGACTTTTGATGAGTGAAAAATTATGGCCATTCTTTATCTCTAAAATCATTTAGCTCTGAGGTCATTGTATTCATCATTTTTGAGAAATGTGGTCTTCATGAAATTTGTAGGCCTGGATCGTATCTTTCAAATGCCTTTAGTTTGGGTCAAAAATCATTTCTACAACTCAAGATATGGTCTGCTTACTGCATACTACTCTAGCTCAGTGACAGCTCCTCTATTCTGACTTCCAAGCCCAATATGACCCATTAGACCTCATATTCTGAAAAGGTGTTCAATATAAAAGTTGTATATTTAGGGCTTAGATATCAACCATAAAAATTTCAGCCTATTTGACATCATATATCCCAAGATATGTCATGAACAGTATGCATAGGTCAAGCTGTCAAGATCAGCACCCTAGTTCTTGCCTTAACTCCAATTTGAGTTATCCAATAGTATGATTAGGCCTTTGAGGTATTCATGGAAGTTGTAGAACTCTCTCTTATCTTTCAAATTCCACTACAATCACATCAAAATACCACCTACAGCCCAAGATATGACCCAAATATAGAAACAGTATAAGACATGAATCATGCTGAAAAATTCAATTAAGTCCAATTTGAGTCCAAACTTACAAAACATAATAAAACTCAATCAATTAAGTATATGGAGAGTGTAAATGACTAAGAATAAGGGTTTATTAATGTATCAAATATGTGATTATTAGTTAATATATATGTAGTGACTTTGTAATGCTAAGTATCTCCTTGTACTCTAAGTATATCAGGATATTAATATTAGGGCGTTACAAATTCCATTATGTTCTTAGCTTTTGCCATGCATTTGCATGTGGTGGGCATTGTGGGCCTCAACGTACTACAGGAAAGTATTGGAATCTGGATTGTATTGGCTAACCCTTTTTCATGATGCATATGTGTTTTATAAATCTTGTGAACAATGCCAATGAATGGGAAATATCTCTAGTAGGAATAAGATGTCCCAACAACCTTTGTTATTTTGTGAAATATTTAATGTTTGGGGTATTGATTTTATCGATCTTTTTCCTATCTCATTTGGTTTTGTTTACATTTTAATTGTTGTTGATTATGTGTCTAAATGGGTGGAGGCAAAAGCTACTCGGACTTATGATTCAAAAGTTGTTGTGGATCTTGTTAGATTAAACGTTTTATGCAGATTTGGCATTCCGAGGGCTATCATCAGTGATCAAGGGTCACACTTCTGCAACTGGAATATGGAGGCTTTGTTGAAGAAGTATGAAGTTATGCTTAAGGTCTCTACATCTTATCACCTCCAAACAAATGGGCAAGGTAAGGTATCAAATAGAGAGAACAAGTAAATCCTTCAAAAAACTGTTAAGCCTAATAGGCAGGATTGGAACAAGTGGCTTGAGGATGCTTTTTGGCCTTATTGGACAGCCTACAAGACACCACTAATGATGTCCCCATATTGGATTATCTTTCGGAATGCATGCCACCTACCGGTGGAGATACAACTTAGAGCATTTTGGGCAATGAAGAGTTGCAACATGGGCCTTGACCAAGCAATAGTGGAAAGGAAATTATTACTAAGTGGCCTCAAAACTCAAGAAGGGGTGAATTGAGTTTTAAAAATATTTTTGCAATTTTTCTGCAAAAGCCTTGATTATCAATTTTTGTTAAAGCTATTGTTTGTTAGAGATGAATGCATAGAGAAGATGGAGACCTTTCACTTTCAATTGAATCAACCAAGAAAGATAGAATTCAAATAATGCAATAAAATAGTGCACAAAGTAAATAGTAGAGTTTAGAGAAAATAAACACAAAGCTTTATCTTAGTTCATCCACCAATTCACTTGTGGCTTACGTCTAGTCCTCAAGTAAACACCCGAGATTTCCACTATAACTTCAAGCTTCAAACATATGCTTGTTACCTTTACACAATAGAGCACTCACAACACCTTTGGAATACCTTACCCTTTGTGCTTGAGCCTCAAATCCAAGGGATGCCTCACCCTTACAAGTTGATTGAGGGATACCTCACCCTCTTTACAAAGAATCAAAGTGTTTAATAGATGAAACTCTCACAGGAGTATGTAATACAAATTGAAGCCCTAGAATGCTCTTCAAGAATATCTCAAATTTATTCAAAAAAAGAGCATAAATGCTTCAAAGATGATTCACAAATTAGAATGATTGTAATATGTTTCTTAGTTGTTGGTTAGCCCTTAATGAAGACCCAAGACATGTATTTATAAGTTTTCAGATCAAAGGAGTCGTTGGGTGCATTAATGGGCAACATAAAATGTTGATAAAATAATTGTTAGGTAATGTCAGACTAGTTGTAATCAATTACATAGTCCATGTAATCGATTACATGACTCTTAGAACATATTCTTGGCCTTCTAGGCAGGATGTAATCAATTACAACCTTTAAGTAATCGATTACAACCTTAATGTAATCGATTACAAGGCTTCTACCATACCTGTAATCGATTACAACCTCAATGTAATCGATTACAAGGCCTCTGATTTACTTGTAATCGATTACAACACTCATGTAATCGATTACAATGGCCCTTAAACACAATTTTTAAGTTCAATCAAGTTTGATGGCCATGCCCAACTTAGAAAAACATGGATTTGTTGAGATACAAACATGATTTAAAAACTCCAAGATTGAAATCAATATTTCTTTAAAATATGAACTTTGAATTTCAAGTTGATATGAAAGATCTTTGAAAAAACATTTGGAGATAGTTGAGATACTTGAGAACATTTTACATTTAGATTCTAAGGCCTATGACCTGTACCAAATATACCTCTTTTGATCTTGGTCACTTTTCTTGATCTTCATCTTGACTTTGTTATCATCGAAAACTTCAATTGATATGCTTTATGACATAAGCATTTACATTCTCCCCCTTTTTGATGATGACAAAATAACATAGGAAAAGAATGAAGCATTTTTATATATATATATATCTGATATTTAAGTGCTACTCTCCCCCGTGGTTTAAGCATGAGATAGGATAAATAATTTGCATGAAGAAATGCTCCCTCGTACTCATGCAAGGCATATGTCTTATAATCTCTCCCACGTTGGCATTATCAAAAAGACATAAGCATTCAATTTGTCAATAATACCAATAAAATTTCAGCAGCATTTTTCAGGATTTCCTCATTCAATCAAAGCAAAATCAGAGTATAATTATTCCAATCAGATCAAAGCAACAACATATGTATATAAACCAGTAAAATAATCAGATTGAGTAAACATTAATGCCAAAAGATCCAAAGTCATATACAAAATTATAAAAGTGATAAGATGCAATAGGTTAGACAAGGTATAAAAAAATCGTGACATAAAGCCCATGTCATTCCGTCGCCTCGCTATCACTATTAGTCTCACTCCCACTAGCTACATCACTAAGATCTATATCATCATCATCGGTGTCAAGGTCATTCTCAAAGCCAAGATGTTCCTCATCATCATCAGGAACTACGGTTATATTAGTAGGAGGAGCAGCAAAGGAAATGGGTGCACCGGTAGTAACTGAGACCCTATCACAGGCAGGGGGTGCAGCAGAAGATGTGGGAGCATGAGCATCACTCCTTAATACATATCCAGGTTTTTCTAGAGAAGATCGGATAACGACTAGCTCTTGATCGGAGTTATCCATCCTCAACTCAAGATGATCGACCTTTTGTTCAATGTGATCTATTGGGACTTCCACTGTGGTCACCAAGGTGTGCATTTCCTGAAGCAAGAGATCTAAGGTATCGGGAGTAGTAGCAGGCTACTGTTCTTCTTCATTATCATCAGCCTCATGAGGAATGTGACCATAGCTCCCATGAAGGAGATAGTACCATCTGTTATCAATCTTCCTTAGTTAAAAATTTTGCAAGGTATACAATCCAATAGACTGAGGCCCTTTACAGCTAGTATCCTTGGCTTCTCCAACAGAGGGATATGAAAGTGCTCCATAATTGCTGTAACAAGCATAGCATAGGGCAAGGGATGATGTTTCCTTTTGGCTTCCAACATATGTTGAATAACATAGTTGGCCCAGTTGATTGACTGTCCAGTGTTCATGGCCCACAAGGTTAGCACACCATCTTTGAGAACTTGGGAATAGTTGCCTCCCCTAGGGACCAATCCCCAAGCCATAAGGTAATGTTATACCCTATTCTCCATGGTTAGACCAGTTACCATCACTCTCTATTTTCCTCTAGGGATGTTATATCCAGCCCTAAGCAATGAAGTTAAGGCATCCTTATGCTCATATTCATCTCCCCACACGTTTGCACCGCCACAAAAATTGGCACCATTATATGACAATTTAGTCAACCTATACCATAATTCTCTATCCAGTCATATCTGTGTCTTTTTCACCTCTGAGACCAAGCATGCATTCTCATATTTCAAGTTGGCATAAAATACTTTGACAAAATCTGGGTATATATCCTTTTTAATACTTAGAAATTCAAGTAAATCAAGTCTCTCAATAATTCTGAAATACTCTAAAGGTTCACCAGAGCTAAAGTCCTTAGTGAGATACCTTGGTGAAATAATCTTCCGCAATTGGAAATTTCTCCTGAAGAATTCTACTCTTTTGGTAGTGTGTAAGTGTTGAGTGAGGTCCAACCCTGGAATGGCGAGTGAAGGAACGCTGGTGGAGGTTCCCATGGAGACCCCCGCTCTTGGTCTCTTGGTACGTTTAGAGGATTCAGCCATTGAGAGGAAATAAGGAGAAAAAGGGTGTTAGGAAGGTGAAGCGAAGGAGGACGCGTTGTGTTTGGTGGTGAAGGAAGGTAGAAACAAGTGAGATGGTAGAGGAGTTCGTGGATTAGGGCTTAGAGAGAGAGAATGTATGTGAGGGGAGATGGGGGAAGAAATTTGGGGTGATTTTGGTTAAAATTGATTTGGGTGTTTAGTGGAGATAGGAAAAACGAGTAGAATGGTGGTGGAATGAGGTGATTTGACTAAGAAATGAGAGAAAAATTGAAGATTAGGGGTGAGGGGTTTCGTGAAGGAAGTGAGAGAAAATGTGAGTTTCAGATAAAAATGGCTTCTTGCACACTGAAACTCATTTTTAAACGCCTGTCTAATCGATTACAATGGGTGTGTAATCGATTACACGCTTTCTGTGGACCTTGTTATCGATTACATGGTGAGTGTAATCGATTACATGAGTTCTAGAAACATTGTAATCGATTACATAGTGTATGTAATCAATTACACGCTCTCTGACTTTGCTTGGGACGCTTGGCAGAGCCTCTGTAATCAATTACAAAGGTCCTATAATCGATTACAAGGTTGCTGAATTCAGTTTTTGCACTTCAAACAGTAAAGGACCAAACTCAAAGCTTTCAAATTAGTTCCAAAACTTCCCAAATCAATTTCAAACATCATGTAAACATAAAAACTGATTAGTTCTTAATCCAAAACACATGTTCTTACAAAATTACCATCTTTGTCAAGGATCAAACTATTTTACCAAGATTGGTGAATTTTGAGCTACTTGGAGGACTTAGTCATGATGGAGTACCTGTAAAATAAATTTGGGGGAGCCTCAAATGCTCAAGTCAGTATTGGATTTAAAAAAGATTGAAACAAGATAATTTGTGCAGTAAAATGGCATTTTATGCACCAAACTAACAACTTTATGCAGCAAATTTTGAGATTATGCAGCAAGAAAGTGAATTATACAGAAACAGACACATTATGCAGCAAAGTGATCAATTATGCAGCAAAAGTTATGCAGTAAGTGTTTTGATGCATGGTTGATCCAATATGCCAAGTTCACTTCTTATAAAAAAAGAATGCTTCTTTATTCAAAGGCTTAGTGAAGATTTCAACAAGTTATTTAGTAGTTTCAACAAACTCAAGCATACAATCACCTTTTTGAGCATGATCCCTTATGAAATGATGTCTTATCTCTATGTGTTTTGTTCTTGAGTGCAAAATGAGATTTTTAGACAAATTGATTGCACTAGTGTTGTCACACCTTATAGGGATGTGATCAAGTTCTATACCATAGTCTAGAAGTTGTTGCTTTATCCAAAAGATTTGAGTACAACAACTCCTAACTACAACATATTCAACTTCAACTGTAGACAATGCAACACTATTTTGCTTCTTACTATGCCAAGGAACTAGTGACCTTCCAAGCAAGTGGCATGTCTCACTAGTGCTCTTCCTATTCATTTTACATCCAGCAAAATCAGAATTTGAATAACCGATTAGACTATATGAGGCACCTTTAGGGTACCACAAGCCCATTTGTGAAATGCCTATTAGATACTTCCTAATTCTTTTTATAGTACTTAGGTGTGATTCTTTAGGATTTGCTTGAAATCTAGCACACATGCACACATTAAACATAATATTAGGCCTACTTGCTGTAAGATAAAGGAGTGAGCTAATCATACCTTTATATTTTGTGCTTTCTACATATTTACCTCCTTCATCCTTGTCCAAATAATAAGAAGTGCCCATTGGTGTAATCATATGCTTGGTATTATCCATTCCAAATTTCTTGGGTAGCTCCTTGCAATACTTGGATTGACTTATGAAAGTCTCATATCTTGTTTACTTGATTTGGAGACCAAGGAAGAAGTTAAGCTCATCTATCATAGACATCTCAAATTCATTTTGTATAATATTGGCAAATTCCTTACATAGAGAGTTATTAGTAGCACCAAATATTATGTCATCAACATAAATTTGAACAAGAAGTATGTCATGCATTTTATGCTTGATGAAGAGAGTAGTGTCAACCTTGCCTCTAGAGAAGCCTTTATCTAAAAAGAACTTGTTCAACATTTCATACCAAGCTCTAGGAGCTTGTTGTAAGCCATACAATGCCTTTTTCAACTTAAAGACATGGTTAGGCAGTTCAAAGTTTTCAAAATCAGGAGGTTGTCCTATATATACCTCTTCTTGTATAAAACCATTTAAGAAGGAACTTTTAACATTCATTTGAAAAAGTATAAAATCCATGATGCATGCATATGCAACTAGCATTCTTATGGCTTGTAATCTAGCTACAGGAGTATATGTTTTTTTCTAATATATTCCTTCTTCTTGATTATAGCCTTTTGCAACCAACCTAGCTTTATTTCTTATTATTAAGTCTGTTTCATCAAGTTTGTTTCCTAAAAACCCATTTGGTGCCAATTATGAGATGATCATTAGGCCTTAGAACTAATTCCCAAACTTGATTTCTCTCAAATTAGTTTAGTTCATCTTGCATAGCCAAGATCTAATGTTTATCATTAATGACCTCATTTATGTCTTTAGGTTCAACTTAAGAAAAAAAAGTCATATGGTTACATACATCTCTAAGTGAGTTTCGAGTGCTTACCAATTTTAATACATCACCTATCACTTTGTCAAGAGGATGATATCTTGATGTCCTCCATTCCTTGGGAAGGTCCATGATTGGTGAATCCTCTTGCCTTGGGGGATCAAATGAGCTTTCTTCTTGCTTCTTGGCTTCTTTCTCTTGATTCTCCAAGTGAGTTTTTGACAAGATTTCTGCAACATCATCAACTAAATCCTTTCTTGGATCATTTGAGTTAGTTTCATCAAATGCAATATGAATTGATTCCTCAATGTTCATTATTCTCTTATTATAAATTCTAAAGGATTTACTACCAAGAGAGTAACCAAGAAATATTCTCTCACCGAATTTAGCATCAAACTTGCCTAGGTTATCTTTTCTATTATTTAAAAAAGCGCACTTGCAACTAAAAACATAAAAGCGGGAAATGTTTGGTTTCCTTCCTTTGTATAGTTCATAAGATTTTTTTTTTAAATTGACCTTATAAATGCCCTATTCATAACATAACAAGCGAT
Source organism: Ormosia semicastrata (assembly GCA_029884595.1). Classification (NCBI taxonomy): domain Eukaryota; kingdom Viridiplantae; phylum Streptophyta; class Magnoliopsida; order Fabales; family Fabaceae; genus Ormosia; species Ormosia semicastrata. The sequence continues at coordinate 71,761,752 of JAQQTO010000061.1, forward strand.
ACTTACTATATCTGGCCAAAAATACTTAGGAATGTTTGTTTCATTGAGCATAGTTCTTACTAACTCTTCTAAAGATCTATTTTTCCTTTCAACAACTCCATTTTCTTGTGAAGTTCTAGCAGCAGAAAAATTATCCTTAATGCCATTTTCATTACAAAACATTTCAAAATCTTGGTTTTCAAATTCCCCGCCATGATCACTTCTTATGGATGTAATGCTACAATTTTTCTCATTTTGAATAACCTTCGCAAGTTTTCTAAATGCATGAAAGGTATCATTCTTATGAGCAATGAATAGAGTCCATGTATATCTAGAGTATTCATCCACAATCACAAGACCATAGTAATTACCCCCAAAGCTCACAATTCTTGATGGTACAAAAAGATCCATATACAAAAGTTGTAAGGGTCTAGTAGTGGAAACAACATTTTTAGCTTTGAAATAGACTTTTACTTATTTACCCTTTTGACATGCTTCACAAAGTCTATTTTTCTCAAAATTGAGTTTTAGTAAACTAATTACTAAATCTTTAGAAACAAGTTTGTTTAGGTGATCCATATGAATGTGAGCAATTCTTCTATGACATAGCCATGAATCACTTTCTTTACTCATAAGACATTTTGCATTTTGAGAGGTAATATCATCAATATTAATTATATATATGTTATCAACTCTATGACCAATAAATTTAACTTGCTTATCATTTTTGCCTTCAATTATGCAATAATTTGAGTCAAATATAATTCTATTTCTTTTATCATATAATTGACTTATGCTAAGCAAGTTACGTTTGAGACCTTCTACATATAAGATATTTTTAATTGAAGTGGAGGGATTCTTACTAACTTTTCCAACTCCAAGGATCCTTCCTTTGTTATTGTCTCTATATGTGACATGTCCATGCTTCTTTGGTGCAAGGAAGGAGAACTTGGATCCATTACCCGTCATGTGCTTGGAGCAACCATTATCAAGATACTAACTTTAGCTTTTGGTCTTCAAGCACACCTATAACACACATTTAAGTTTTAACCTTTGGTACCTAAATTCTCTTGGGTTCTTGTGTGTTAGCATTGGCCAAAGTGCCTTTAGGAACCCAAACCCTTTTAGTTCCAATCTTAGTGATGATGTTCTTTCTTACATTACATGTTGATGCACTATGCCCTTTCTTACCACAATGAAAGCATTTGATAAAGGAGCTACTTGATGTACTTGAGGAGGTAAAGAAATTCTTATAAGACTTTTGTTAGTTATTTGGATTATATCCCAAATTGACTTTTTGAAAAACATATTTTTTCTTCCCTAGTAACACATTTAAATTATATCTTCCAAAAGTAAATTTTGCAAGAGTATTTTTCAATTCCTTAACCTCCTTTTCAAATGATTTATATGATGAGCAAGGTAATTGAATTGATGCATTATCAAGTGAAGAGCAAGTCATGCATAATGAATTAGCATCAATAAGTCCTAAGGTCTCATTTTTAATTTTAAGTTCATTAATTTCCTTGTTCAACATAGAGACTTTGTTTACCAATAAGGAAATTGTTTTATTTGAAGATAAAACCATTTTTGTGAGCCTTAAGGATTCATCATGAAATTCTTGAAAATCATCTTGTAATTCACTATAGGAAGGTGAAGAGTCCAAGTTAGAAGATGTTACCTCGATGTCACTCTTATCTCTTTCTTTTCCTTCTTCTCCTTAAGCCATGAACCATAGATGAGCTTCTTCATTTTTCGAGCTATCAATGGAATCCATGTCATTGTCCTCCCATGCTATGTAAGCTATTCTTCCTTTCCTCTCTTTAGAAGGTTTTTTTCTCAAATTTCTCTGTCTTCTTAAGGTATATAGGGCATTCCATCTTCACGTGTCCCGATTTTCTGAATTCATAGCATGTTGGAGGGGTTGAGGTTCCCTCCCTTTTGTGATAAGTCTTCTTTTGAGGGAAAGGTGGCCTTCTTTGAAATTCTTTCTTCTTGAGAAATCTTCCAAATTTTCTTACAAGGAGACTAAGATTCTCTTTACTTAGCTTTAGGTTTTCTCTACCATCTTCATCATCATCTTGAATTATGGAAGAGGTGGCTTTGAGTGCAATTCTCTTTTTCTTTTTGTCATGCTCCTCATTTTGATTGAGCCTATTTAGCTCCAATTCATGCTCTTGGAGCTTCCCGAACAAGGTGGCCAATGTCATCGTTGATAGGTTCCTTGATTCTGTAATAGCCGTCACCTTGCATTGCCAATTTCTACTCAAACACCTCAAGACTTTGCTAATAAGATCCTCATTAGGAAAGGACTTTCGTAATGAAGCAAAATGATTTATAATGTGTGTAAATCTCTTTTGCATTTCTTGAATGCTTTCTCCTTTATTCATTCTAAACAATTCATATTCATGAGTGATAGTATTTATTCTTGATCCTTTTACTTCACTTGTGTAACACCCTCCATAGGGCGTCACATTTTTTTAAATAAAACATAAAACCAAATTAAATCATTTTATAAAAGCTTTGAATTCTAAAAGATAAAGTTTAAAGATTTTTTTTTATTTGCGGAAATATAAACTTACCAAGAATTATAAGTAAAACAGAAATTTAAATTAAATTGATTAATACACATATTATATATACCACAAAATATTCAACAACAATTTAAAACATAACATTTACAGATTCAGAGAAACAGTAGCAAACCCAATGAAGGTTACTACTAATAGCACGGTAACAACACTAACGAGAAAAAAAAACCCAACCTACATGTCCTGCTTCTTCACCAACTGCATCCTATTGAAGTCTGGAAGACCACTCCTTGACGCCGTCACCGTCTTCAGAATATTGTCTCCCATAGGTTTAAGAATGTGCTCCGCCTACTATATAAATTTAACGAATACAAACACAACAAGTAATACAGTAAAGAGGTGAGATCCCCTTTCACCAATACCAGTACGGTAGCAAAGAATGATTCGAATGACAAGGTCATTCCATACACATAGATATCACAAATTTAGTCATGTTATCAATTTACAATTAATTCTAATAAGCATATATTGTAATTAAATAAACAGCAATAACATTATCAGGATAGATATAACAATTCATACCATATAAAATGCCATAACAGTAAATCATAATAATATAAAATAAAGATTAAATACAATAACAACATATAATATCACAAATAAAAGATCACAGATAAAAGATCACCAATAAACAATAATAATGTACCACATATAGACATATGCAATATGACACGATCCTACTCCATGGAGCTACAACACACACATCAATATCAGAGAGAATGATCTGAAAGTTCTAATAATACTGCCCAGCCAGCTATTGCACTGTCCACCCTTTGTGTCTATAGCTTGACTACCCCGACCAGCTATTGCACTGTCAGCACTTTGTGTCTATAGCTTGGCTACCCCGACCAGCTATTGCACTGTCAACACTTTGTGTCTATAACTGATCGTTGTGATTAATATTGCATTGTCAATACTTTGTGTCTATAGCCCACTAAAACACCATGGCGTAGTACACAGTCAAAACATCGTGTAACTACAGGCAGTAAAAATAGTCCTCTCAAATCTCGATTAAGTATAGTGCTTGTCGAGAACACTAGTGTGTTACCACGTACACGGCCCAGAAGGAGCTACCCCTTGACCACATATGGAGTAATGCACACCAATGCCTCCAAGTTCATTCAAAATTGAACCACACTACGCTTATCGCACCGACAATACGATGTGATTCACCTCATCAATCAATCCACCAAATTGGCATTAACTCAATGCATGATCAAAAATAAGAAATTACCAAAATACCCTCAATGGTATAAAATATGCGTATTTACGCAAATGCCCTCATAGCATATAAAAATTTGCCCTCATGGCTTGCCCTCATGGCAAAAATATACAAGATAAGTCCTACCTGGGACAAATCATTGTTTCAAAGCTCAGACGGGTTCACATTTTCCGACAAAGAAAGATATACAAGATATGGGTCAATCGCGTAGAAATTTTATCGCATTTTCACAATTTGCTGCGTTTTTATAATCGTTTATAAATCGCATAAATTTATTATTATATATATATATATTTTTTTCATCTAAATAAATGTCAAATTTATTGTATTATCTAAATTCATTAAATAATTGTTTTAGATAATGGTTTGGAAATAATTTTAGAAATCATCATTGCTTGGCTTTGGCATGTTGGCCGAAATCTATATTTATGCCATTTGATCTCTAATTTCATTTTTCCTTGATCTAAACAAATCTATATCTTATTAATTTTCCTAAGTTAATTAAATTTCACTTTAGAAAAATAATGAGAACATTTTGGTTCTCTTCTTTGGTTCTCTTCTTTGCCTTGAGGCCGTGAGCTTGGATTTGTGTTCTTTGGAACACTCATACAAATTCTTGTATGTTATTTACATGCTACAATATTTATCATGCATCTATGAACACATACCATATTTTAAAGCGATCATACACATACAAACCATTAAAGCTATTAGACATGCTTACACATATAATCAATCTCAATTAGGAAAAACAATAAACAATATTAGACATGCTTACACATATAATCAATCTCAATTAGGAAAAACAATAAACAATCAAGTGAATGAATCCTTATGGATTTCTTCACCACAACACAAACATTCCTCACCACCAACACATGGTTGATGAGGGTAATCTCCCTCTTACCTCTTGAAGAACCTCCAAGTTCCTTGTATGTCTCCTTCAATCAAATTTTCTCCACCAAGAGCTTCTTAAAAAAAACAAAGAAAACATACAATATTAATACCTAAGGCTCTAAACTAAAATAATCATGGATTAAAATCATGATTAGAACTTTGAAATGAAGAGAAACATAAAGATTAAAGAATCCTACCTTCAAGGCTTCAAACTTGAGCTTTGAAGAACAAGATAAAAAAATAGATGATTTAGGCTTAGGTTTTAACTACAAAATGTCTTGAAATGAAGTAGGAAAGCAAGAAATAAGGTAGTTTAGAATTATAGAAGAGTGATTGATGGAAAGAGGGTGGAAGGCCGTGAGGTTGGAGAAGAAAAGAAGGAGGAAATTTGAGAGCTTTTGCTATTTGGAGAATTTTGGAGAAAAAATGAAGACTTTGACTATGCATGGCCGTAAACCATTTTGAGAGAAAATGGAGTGAAGTCTTTGGGTGAGAGAAGGTGAATTTGTGAGGATGAAATGGAGAGGAGTCTTTCTTGTTTTCTGCCGTAGAAGTCCAAGGCCAAATGAATGGATTTACTTGAACAAAAGTCTAATAATTCAAGTGCACATGGCTTGGTCATGTAGGGGTCCACATAGAGGGTTCAAGAACCTTGGAGAAAGCTCTCCAAGCTGTTGAAAATCGTGGCCAAATATATTTAAATAGGTAAATTGGCTTTTATTCAAATGCATGGCCGTAAATGTATTTGAGAGGAAAAATGAATATAAAATGAAATAGCTAATTGTAGGATTTCACCAAGGGTGAATTGCTGTAGAAGCTAAATGGAAAGAAGCCACTTTGTTTGACTCTCCAAGACTTTATCCAAGCCTTAGAATTCACCAAGGGTCAAGATTAAAACTTGATCACCAAGTTTGTCTTCCATTGGCTAATCCAAGCCTTGTCATAAGCTCTTGAATGTTCCACCACTAATGATGCTTACGTCATTCTCTGAGTGCACCTGCTATTCCACATGGCTTACGTCATCCACTTGACTTTCAAGGCTTTTGGATTGTTCAAGAATCATGTAGAACCTCCTCCAAGCTCTTTGCATGGCGGTGAGTTTCAAGGGTAATTTTTGACGAAAATCAACTGAGAATGATGTAAAATGGGAGAACGTTATTTTCCAAGAATGGCTAAATATCAAGTTTACGTCGGATGGGAATTCTGTCGAACGAAGATCAAAATTGTCGAATGAACTTAAAAGGTCAACAGAATCCTAATTCGTCGGACGGGTGTTAACGTTGAAGAAATCTTCCAATTGTCGAATCGACGAAATACTATATGGTCAGAAGATCAAATTCGACGGATTTTGACATTAGAGAAGTTTTTCTACTGAAATCAGGAATTCTTACTCGACGGTCATTAGCACCATAATTCGACAAACATTGGTATCCCCACTCGACGGAAATTGACATTCTAACTCAACAGACAAGAGCATCCTCACTCGATAGATATTGACATTTTCACTCGACGAATATTAACATTGTACTAAAAGATAAGATCAAATTCGACGGATATTAACATTCTCCTAAATGATCAGAGGATCAAATTTGACAGATATTAACATTGTCCTAAATGGTCTGAAGATAAAATTCGACGATAAGTGTTTGTCCAACAATGAGCAACCTTCGACATAAAATAGTGTTCGACAACAAATAGTAGTACTATTTATAATCAGTTAGGTCGATTACATAGCAGTCATCTTCATTTTGATTTACAGAATCGTCCGACAAGATTGAGGGAAAAGGAGAACCAGATTGTTTTTATTGACTGATTCTCTGCTAACAGCAACGTCCAGCGTTTTGTCGAATCCGACGACATCTTCCATGTTTTTGAATAGATAGTCTTTGTCGAAATAGATGATCTTGGTCGAGATACATAGTCTTGGTCGGAAGAGGCCTCTGATTCAAAAATTGAGAGTCATCTTCATCCAGTCTTGAGGTATTTTGGGTTTTGTCGAACTACCGATTGATGTTGTCGGGAAAGTGCTCTGAAGGTGTCGGATTCAACTCACCATTAGCATATGCTTACATGTAGTCTTATTAATTAAATCCGATGGGATCAAAATGTTAGAAACATGTCTTCAAAAGTATTTGGACCTTGTCCGAATTCTGTCGGTGTCAAGATCTTCAAAAATCTTGGATTGTCGAATGAGTTACGTGAGATTGATCTTTTGGATCCCTGTAAGGCTTGAGAAAGACCGAGTCTATCGACAGGAGTATATTCACAAAACTGTCGAGCTTTGTTTATCGGAATAGGCTTGAAATGAAGTCAATATCGACAAGAATCTATTCTCAAAAGAAATTATCGAATTCGGTTTGTCGAAACAGGTTTTGAAATGAAAACCATTTGGGAAAATGTTGAGGAACTTCTGTCGGATTGGGATTTCCAGAATTTTGGTCGAATTAGAATCCCAGAATTTTGGTCGGTTGATTATTATGGCAAATTATACTATATCGGGTCAAAATAATTCATAGCAATAATAGCTATGCATCATGCAACATATATTTATCAAGTAAAATAGAATTATTTTACAGATAAATTCTAAAAATTAAGAGATTCTTTTATGTGTTACTCAGATTCGGGTTAAGTAAGATCCCCCGTCTCTAAATAATCAGACAAGAATTTTCCCGGCCCGAAAATTATTATTTTCTTGACCAAGAGCAAATTACACAAAATAAATCACAAATAGTATCGGAATAATCAAATTATTTTTATAATGCACAGAAAACACATAGTAGTGTGATTCTGTCAGCTCTTGCAACATTGTCTAAAATTTGGGGTGTTACAACTTGTGCCCTCATTAGTTACTTGTAGGGTATCCCACATCTTTTGGGTTGTCTTACAATTTGACACCCTAAAGAATTCATCATATTCCAAGGATGTGGTAATAAAGTTCTTAACTCTCAAGTTGTATTGAACCTTCTTTTTGTCTTTATCCATCCATTCACTTCTAGGTGTGTTAGTTCTTACACCATAACCTATACATGTAAGAACAAAAGTGATGAGGACATGACCAAGAACAAGGAGCTTGAAGCCCTTGAAGGACTTGGAGGACCTATGACAATAGCAAGGACAAGGAGAGCCAAGGAAGCTTTACAACAAATGTTGGCAGCCTTTACGAAAATAGAACCACGCCTTGAAGAATCAAAACTCAAATTGATCAATTGCCTCATGACTGAAGAGGAGGTTGCGTGGCTTTAATGGGAGGGTAGCTTGTCATAAATTCAACTCAAGTATGGAGTGCTAACTATGCTGAATAGGGGCAGCTAGACTTGGTGGAATTATTGGTTGATTAAATGCAAATAACAAGGACATGTGACTGTTACAAATTGATAGAATAATGCAGTCAGCTAGGTTAAAAAAATTGTAGGCTGAATGCTTTTATTTCTTTGGCAGTTACACTTTGGCCAATTATAGTTTTTTATGATGGTTATTATTAGGAGTTTATTTTTGTAAGTTTCTGAATGTAAAGGGGCTACATAAAAGCACCCAACTAGGAGAAGGAGGATATAGTTTTTTTTTGGTTTTTGAACAAACACAATTTGGTGAGCTTGTTTCTCTTTGAGTTCTTGCAATCCAATTATTGAGATTTATCAAAGGAATTACATCCTTTGTGTGTGCAATCTCTAGACTTATCTTCCATCCTTGGAAGTGTGACGTCCATCATCATTCCCATACCAATTTCTTTTCTTTTCCATGATCATATACTTCTGTTTCCCTCAATTCTGATTGAATCAAACCCAAATTCCACGAAAGCCCTAATTTTCGTGCAGAATAACTCCTGATCATATCTCATGTTATACGAAAGCTTTTCGAGTGATTCTTGAGCCAAAATTGCGATTCAGAACACGAGCTTTCTCCTCGTTTTGGTCTCGTTCAATTTGGAGTTCTACAACTCGAGTTATAGTTCCGTGATATCCGAATGAACTTTTTTTATTTTCTATTTTTTTTTAATTCGATCATCTCCATGCGCAGAATTTAAAACAAAGTCTGCACCCATCACCTAAATTCCTGGTAGATCCTATTCTGAATCCTAGCAAGCAAATTGGGTTCATATCAAAAAGTGCCATTTTCAACAGCATCCCACACATCAATATCAATAGTTTCAATAAAAAATTTCATTTTTTCTTTTCAATAGGCATAACCATCACCATTAAAATAAGGGGTTGATTTATAGAAGAACCTTCGTTAGAAAAACCATTTGAAGTCATCACTTCTCTTGAAGCTGCTAAGCTCTTTACATAAGAGTCTAACTCTGATAGCACTTGTTACCAAGTGGCCTCAAAACTCAAGAGGGGGTGAATTGAGTTTTAAAAATATTTTCGTAATTCTTTCGCAAAAGCCTTGATTATCTATTTTTGTTGAAGCTATTGTTTGTTAGAGATGAATGGATAGAGAAGATAGAGACCTTTCACTCTCAATTGAATCAACCAAGAAAGATAGAATTCAAATAATGCAATAAAATAGTGCACAAAGTAACAAGTAGAGTTTAGAGAAAACAAACGCAAAGCTTTATCCTGGTTCAGCCACCAAACCACTTATGGCTTACATCCAGTCCTCAAGTAAACACCCGAGATTTCTACTATAACTTCAAGCTTCAAACATGTGCTTGTTACCTTTACATAATAGAGCACTCACAACACCTTTGGGATACTTCACCCATTGTGCTTGAGCCTCAAATCCAAGGGATGCCTCACCCTTACAAGTTGATTAAGGGATACCTCACCCTCTTTACAAAGAATCAAAGTGTTTAATAGATGAAATTCTCACAAGAGTAGTATGTAATACAAATTGAAGCCTTAGAATGCTCTTCAAGAATGTCTTAAATTGATTCAAAAATAGAGCATAAATGTTTCAAAGATGATTCACGGATTAGAATGATTGTAATATGTTTCTCAGTTATTGGTTAGCCCTTAATGAAGACCCAAGACATGTATATATACATTTTCAGATCAAAGGAGTCGTTGGGTGCATTAATGCGCAGCATTAAATGCTAATAAAATAATTATTGGACAATGTCAGACCAGTTGTAATTGATTGCATAGTCCATGTAATCGATTACATGGCTCTTAGAACGTATTCTTGGCTTTCTGGGTAGGATGTAATCGATTACAACCTTCATGTAATCGATTACATGGCCTCTGCCAGACTTATAATCAATTACAACCTCAATGTAATTTATTATAAGGCTTCTATCATGCTTGTAATCGATTACAACCTCAATGTAATCGATTACAAGGCCTCTGGTTTACTTGTAATCGATTACAACACTTGTGTAATCAATTACAATGGCCCTTAAACATAATTTTTAAGTTCAATCAAGTTTGATGGCCATGCCCAACTTAGAAAAACATGGATTTGTTGAGATATAAACATGATTTACAAAATCCAAGATTGAAATCAATATTTCTTTAAAATATGAACTTTGTATTTAAAGTTGATTTGAAAGATCTTTGAAAAACCATTTGGAGATAGTTGAGATACTTGAGAGCATTTTATATTTAAATTCTAAGGCCTATGACCTATACCAAATATACCTCTTTTGATCTTGGTCACTTCTCTTGATCTTCATCTTGATTTTGTTATCATCAAAAACTTCAATTGATATGCTTCATGACATAAGCATTCACAGAAATTGCAATTACAAGAATTGGAGGAAATCTGCTTGAAGGCCCATGAGAGCCCAAAATCTACAAGGAGAAGACCAATGCTTTCCCTCACAAGAGTATTGCAAGGAAGGAGTTTGTGGTTAGGCAAAAAGCTCTCCTCTACAATTCCCACCTCAAGCTGATGCCCAGCAAGCTCTATTCTAGGTGGCTAGGCCCTTTCATGGTTACAAAGGTGTTTCCTTATGGTGTAGTGGAGATCACAAGTGAGGCAACTCATAAAACTTTCAAGGTCAATGGACATAGTGGAGGAGCTCTTCTTACAAATGACCATCTACAATTGATAAGGATGGTTCTTTCCCCTCTCTTTTATTTTGCTTGTCTTATATTTGTTGATGCTATTGATGCTTTGCTAATGATTTTTGAACTTTACATTGAGGACAATGTAAAATTTACGTGTAGGGGAGGAATTTTAGCATTCTATTTTTCTACTATTTGCTATTTTAATTCCACTATTTTTATTATTTTTATTGTTTTTACAGTTTTGTTATATTAATTTACTGTTCCTATTTTGTTATTTGTTGTTTACTATTTTTCTGGTTATAATTATGTTGTTTCTATTTTTTTTCTTGTTTCTTTTTTCTATTTCTGTTTACTATTTCTATTTTTTATTTTTTGTTTCTATTTTACATTCTGTTTCTATTTTTGTTTTTTTTTGTTTTAATTTTTTTATTGTTTTAAATTATGTTCTAAATTCTATTTTTTTTTTTTATAAGAAAAAAATCTATTTTTTCTTGTTTTACATTTTTCTACTTACATTTCTTGTTTCTATTTTTTATTTTCTATTTCTATTTTTGTTTTTTCTATTTTAAATTGTTTTATTGTTTTAAATTCCATTCTAAATTCTATTTTTTTTAAAAATAAAAAAATATTCATAACAAAGTGTGCTTTTTATTATTTTCCAATGAAACTTTGAGTTTGTGAAAGTTGTGAGCATGCATTAATTGAGGTAAATAAGTGAATAAATTGTCTCTCATCTTAAGAATAACTAGTTTAGTAATGAAATTGAATTAGTAGGTTAAGTTTGATAGAAACATATCTAGTGAGACTTTGAGTCTTTTAATGAATGGATTGAGCATTTGTGTCATTCTCTTCTTTCTTGTATGATTTTCACTCATGGAATTATTACTCTAGAACTTGTTTTGATTCTTTTTAAGGCTATATTTTCACATGCATGCATGAACATGATTGAGACATTTTTCTTGAATTAGCCACTTTAGCCAAATAGCCTCCCTTGCATATTTTCCCATGATTAACCCCTTTAAGCTTGTTTGACCATTTCTTGTTTTAAGCTCATTACATGTTTTAAATGAAAAACAATGTTCTTACCCAACCTTAGGGAATAAGAGAGCATTGACATTGTTATTGGATAAGTTCTTGAACAAGTGTGGGGGTGTACTAATTGGTATGCAAAACATTGGTGAAAAAGGAAAGAGTGGCCAATTGTAAAAAAAAATTAAAAAATGTCTAAAGAAAAGTCAATAGGGCAAAAAAAATATATGTAAAGAGAATTTGCATTATATAGTGCAACACCCTGATTTTTCATTTTTCTTGATGTTTATGAGTTTTATAATATTTGTTAATTTTTGTGAATTTTTGAGAATTTTTAATTTATTTTGATTATTTTAATATTATTTTTAAAAAATTTTGAACTGTTGAAACGGGGTCGAGGGATCTTACAAAACCTGAAATCAGAGACAGTTTTTGAAGTTTTCATTGTCTGAGATTTTATTAGACAAATAAAAGTTGGGTACGTTCTATTATCCATTGGACAATAGATACCAATTTGTTAACTATAATTTTTGTCCATTAGATAATAGCTTTTAGTAAAGATCTAGTAGATGGTTTATATCTAGTCACCTTTTTCTAGAGGTTTCTCTTTATGACATCACCTATGTGACCACACATTTATGACATCACCTTTGACTTTTTGGACCAATAGGAAGGAAGCTTCTTAAAGAAGATTTAAGGAAGCTTGTTGGAGAAGCTTTAAAGAAGCTTGTTGGAGAAGCTTTGAGGAAGCTTGTTGGAGAAGCTTTGAGGATGCTTGTTAGAGAAGCCTTGCCTTTTTCCCTTTTTGCCCTTGATGGCCCACGGCCAAAAAGCTTCTTGGAGAAGCTTGGTGACCAAAAATTAGTTCTTTTTTTTCTTAAGCTTTTCTTGTCTTATTTTTTAGCAACTATCTATCAAACTCTCTCTCTTTCTCTCCTATTGTTCCTCATGGCCAACACCTTTTCCCCACCCATCAATCTTGATCAATTCTAACCAACCTCATTTCTTGAATCTAAGCACCCTTTTGAGACACTTTGTTGTTGTGAGTTTATCCAAAATCATCCATCTTCATCTTTCTTTCATTATTCACTTATCATCTTTCACATAAAGCTAAGAACACAAAACTCTCTCACTCTCTCTCCCCTTTTGAGTCCCATAGCCATACACCTTTAGAGAGCCAAGAATTGGTTTTGCTTCTTCATTATTCACCTACCATCTTTCATGAAACAAGAACACAAAACCCTCTCTCACTTTTCTCTCTTAGCTCACGGCCAAAATATCCAAACCATCACCTAATCTTCTATAATTCAAGATAATCTCAGATCTTGAATCTACACATCATTCTAAGACACTTTTGTGTGGAGATCAATCTTTAGTTCATCCATCTTCAAGTTTTTCTTCAAATCTCAAGTTCAAGAGTTTTAAGGTAAAGTTCTTGAATCTTCTTTCTTGTTTCATTTTTAAAGATGTAATACCATACTTTGATTTATGGTCAACTTATTCAAGCCTTAGATGTTAATTTTTATGTGTTTTTTTAATCTCAAGAGACTACTTGGTAGTGAAAGTTGACACAAGGAGAGCCATACTAGAAGCTTAGGGAGCATCAATCAAAGATAAGAGGGAGATTAATTTCATCAATCACTTATGGTGGTGAGGAATGAATTTGTTTGTAGGTGATGAATCCAAGTAAGGATTTATTCACCATATTTGTATGATTTTGTGATTTGTGGTTATATGCTTTATGTAATCTTATTGCTTTGATATTATGCATGAACTTGTTATAGTATGATTGTGATGCTTAAAATTATGTTGTATGCTATAAATTATGCTACAAAGGAAAAGTATGTTTGGTCCCAATGACCATAGAGGCTCACGGCCTTTATGCTCACAAATGGGCAAACCTATGCAAAAATAGTTTATTAAATGCTAACCTAGGAGATTAGTGATAAGAAATTTAATTAAGGATTTACCAAAATAAAGATGAAAATGAATATGTTTTTATCACTAAATCTAAAGTGATTTTCGGTCAAAGATTGGAATTAGGACTAAGAAGTAATTTTGAGACTTAAAGTATTTTATTTAAGATGATTTTTGATAAGTTAAATGGAAAGGATTTTATTTGGAATTAGATTAATGAAAGTTTTAGAAAGAATATTAGAAAACATTATTTAGAGGATTAGGGGATTAAAGGATTTACAAGTCAAAAAGAAGATGAACATAATTTTATAATTTAAAGAGTAATGACTTTTGGCTATATCAATGGAAATAATCTTAAGGATAGTTAGAAATCCAAATTTTTGAATTTATGAAAGTTTTTATGAACGAAGAGTGAGTTTTGGCCTTAATATAGAAATAAAGCTAGAATGATCTTTTGCAAATTAAAGTATCTTATTTTGTAAGAGTAATGGAGAGGATTTTTGTAGTATCTTGATTTAATGAAAACAAATCTAAGTTTTTGTGGAAAACAGTTAAAAATATTAATTAAAGGATTTTTAGTGAGTAAATGTTGGGATTAAAGTCCAATTTTTATATTAAGTGAGAAAAGTTTTAAATTGAGCTTAGAATATTGAGAAAATGTTTTACACAATTGAAAATATGTAGAAAAACTTTTTCACGATTTAAAAATGTAACAAAAGTGTTACGCAATTGGGAAAATGTGATAAAAGTGTTATGTGATTGAGAAATACAGTAGTTTGCTATCGGATGTATTAGACCCAGATATATCAACGTATGGTTGGATTCGGTAAAGGCTTGTGATATGCATTGAGTCATTGATCATGCATTATTTGTCAAACGGTGTCTGTTAAGGCTATTGTTGCCTAGGAGTTGAATTACACCTTCGTGCGGGTGCGAATTGCATAATATAGGTCTATGAATGACCTTGATGGCGTCAGGGCGCGGAATTCCATATGTGGCCAATTAGTAGCTCTACTATGTTGTGGCAACCGATGGAAATGCACTGACGATCTCGATGAGACACTATTCCTATTCCCGATCCGGCGTAGAATGTCTTGTATAAGCCCAGATGCGTACGCTGATACTTTTTATAGCACTTGACTTGAGGTTGACGATATACAGACATATCTTCTGGATCATTCTCTCCAAAAATTGTGTTTAGCTCCATGGATTTGGAAATGGATACATTGTGCACAAAAATGGTCAGCATACACATTGTGCATGTGCATAGTCAATATACATATTAATGTGGCATAGTCAATATACTTTTTTTACTGTATGGTTAGTATTCATATAATGTGATGTATATATATATATATCGTTAAATTATCTGTTAATTGATAACATGATTATACCTATTGTTCTGTGATATTGCTGTATATGAATGGCATTATTGTCATTGTTGTTTCTTGCTGCCATGCTGGTTTTGATGTAGGGGATCTCACCTCTTTGTGTTATTATTCTGTCTATTTCTGTTTTATGCTTATGTCTATGAAGATTGCGATGGCGGCAAGGAGGGATCTGCGAGATTTTGTTAGATTACAATTTCTCGAAGGTGCTGATGCTTGGCGTGTCCGTTGGGACACAGAGCATATAGAGTATTGTGGTGACATTACTCTATCCGTAAGTAGGACCCGCCATGGGATCACTACATTTTCTTTTGTTGCTATATATGTAGAGTTTGTTATACCTATCAGGGAGTTGTGGAATGATCTTCACTGTACTCCCAGGGAGAACTCCGAGATATCTTTTGCTCAGATTTCTATACGTCGAGACATTCTCGGTTAGGGAATTGTCTTTTAAGGAGGACTCTTCTCATTAGGTGTTGTGAATTTGGGCCAGTCTAGGTTGGTTATGTTAGATATTTTATGTTTTTGGAATGTAAGTATAATGTACTTATGGTTGTAGTAAACTTTATTTTTTAGGAAAAGTATATTATTCAGTTCTTATGTCTTGTGTCTCTATATTTGGTAAACATATGTTATTTGCAAAAATAAATTTAGAAACCCGTATTAAAATATTGTCAAATAACTTAAGGCTTGGGTAAAGTTATGAAAGAGTTAGTCTGAAATGTAATGCCCTTCGGAGGGGGGGTTACATTAGTTGGTATTAGAGCCCAAGTTCGAGTCTTTCGGGTTTGTGGGTAGGTTTGTCTTATTTGTGCTATGTGTTTCTTTATATTTGGTTTTCAAAAGGAGACAACTTTGTTCGAAATGGTTACATTTAGTTTTCATTATATTGTGGTTAGTTTGACGTTGAAGAAAAGCTATGGCTCGTGGTCAAGGTCAAGGTGCACATATGGAAACGGGATGTGACAATGACAGTATGAATGAGGTAGTGACAATAATGCAAAGGATGGCTGACTTAATAGTACAGCAGAATCAAAGGGCTAATCAACAGTGGGAAGCGACAGCTGAGGCACAGAACTTATCAAAGTTTCACCACAACAATCCGCCACAGTTCAAGGGCGAATTTGATCTAGAGAAGGCAGATCTTTGCATTAAAAAGTTGGAGAAAATCTTTAGAGGAATGGGATGCACAGACGAGAGGAAGGTGACTTATGCTACCTTTATGCTTGTTGGAGACACTGAGGATTGGTGGGTAGGAACGCAACGATTGTTAGAAGCTGAGGCAAGGTTTATCACGTGGGAAGTTTTTCGGAGCAAGTTTTTGGAGAAGTATTTTCCAGCTAGTACGAGGCACGCCAAAGAGATGGAGTTTCTTGGATTGAAGCAAGGGGGCATGTCGGTCAGTGAGTACGCTGCTAAGTTTGAAAGCTTGTCGAAGTTCTCAAGATATTTCTAACTACAGCCTGATGAGGAGTGGAAGTGCTGCAAGTTCGAAGAAGGATTGAGGCACGACTTGAAGCGAGCGGTTCTACCTTTAGGAATTGAGCAATTCCCAGCTTTATTGGATAAGTGTTACCGAATTGAAGAGTTGGATCAATCTTGGGATACAAGATCCCGTAACTTTGAACCACCTCGGTTCCAAAGGGGAAGTGATGGTAATGGCAACCGATTCCATCGAGAACCATATTCACGACCACCGGGGAATCAACAACAGCAACGAACAAATGGAGGAAGTACTAGTGGCAGTAGTGTTAGGCAGACCGTGAAGTTTTTACCATATTGTAAGAAGTGTGGAAATGGCCATTTGACGAAGGATTGTAAGAGCAAGGAAATAATATGTTTCAAATGAGGGAAGCCTGAACACTTTTCTAGAGACTGTACACAACCGAAGATGAAGCCTTCCAAGAGTAATGTACGTGCTTCAAGACCTCAAGCAGGAGGGAGAGTCAATACGTTGAGTGTAGCAGAAGCCTCTCAATCTGATGATCTAACCAAGTGAGATTGTACCATAGGAAGTAAGCCTTAAATTGTACTGTTTGACTCAGGGGCGACCCTTTCTTTTGTTGCCTATGACTGTGTGAACCAATTTGGGTTTATCTGTGTTATCATTTCCTTTTGACTTGAATATTACTATTTCCCATTGCTAAGCTTGTTATTACTACACAAGTCTACTTAAATTATCCTATTACTGTTGGAAATCGAAACCTTTCTACAAATTTGATTTGTTTATCTCTTTCACAAAAAAAATATGATCTCAGGAATGGATTGGTTATCTTTTAACCATATCTTGTTATATTGTTCTAATAAAAAACTTTAGTGTTCCCTGAGACTAAAATTTTTAGATTTGGATCCAGAAAGTTCACTTCTAAATTTATCATACCATATCAAATTCTTCGTCGAGTAGTCCGGTAACATACCAAATAATTTTACCACTTTGCTTTCTAACCTTCATAATATCTTCCATATATCCTAATTGAGGAATATACTCCTAATCCAAACCATGTTATAATACTATATACAGTACAATTGAAGAGAATTTGACCTATGAGACACTTCCTGTAAAAATCGAGGATAAGAGAGTGAAGCAGCTCAGAAGGAAAGAAATTGCCTTAATGGAAGTAATCTGAAATGATGTAACTGGAGACGCAACGTGGGAGCTAGAGGACAAGATGAAAGAACAATATCCACATTTGTTTTAAGGAAAGAAAAATTTGGAGGATGAAATTTTTTTAGAGGGGGAGAGTTGTAACACCCCGATTTTTCGTTTTTCTTGATGTTTATGAGTTTTATAATTTTTGTGAATTTTTGAGAATTTTTGAAAATTTTTAATTTATTTTGATTATTTTAATATTATTTTCAAAAAAAATTGGATTGTTGAAACGGGGCTAGGGGATCTTGTAACACCCCGATTTTTTATTTTTCTTGATATTTATGAGTTTTATAATATTTGTAAATATTTATGAATTTTTGAAAATTTTTAAATTGTTTTGATTATTTTAATATTATTTTGAAATTTGTATGCTAGAAGTTTATTTTTTTGAATATATATGAGTTTTATAATTTTTATGATTTTTGTGAGTTTTTGAATTTTTTTTTTTTGAGTTTTTGATTATTTTAATATTATTTTGAGCTGTATGTGTGTTTGAGGCGGGTTCAAAAAAATAAAAATTTTTCCTGGACCAAAAAGTTTTGGACTGTCAATGCGGGGGCAGAGGAACTTACTAAACTTGAAATCGAAAACAGTTGATGAAAATTTTATGTATGTAAGTTTTTCTATTATCTATTGGATAATGCTTTTATCCGTTGTGTAATGTTATTATCCATTGGACAATAATTAGCAGTAGTTATTATCCATTGGGTAATAATTTTTGGAAAATATCTAAACCTAGTCAAGGAAGGTAGGCTATGACAACTTTATGAAGAACCAATAGAAAGGAAGCTTACTTGTGAAGCTAACCAATAGAAAGAAAGCTTAATGGTGAAGCTAGTTGAAGTCAACAAAGAGGGCTTGACTTTGGTTTGAACCATTGGATGGCAAGACTTGGAGGAGAAGCTTTGCATATCAACCCTTGATCTAATCAATGGTTGTAATAGCAAGCTTAGTAAAGAAGCTTTGGATGTCCACTATTGATCTAATCAATGGTTGTGAAGGAAAGCTTACTGAAGAAGCTTAAGATATCTACCATTGATTGAATCAAAGGTTGAGAATGGTTGTAATAAATTAAAATATCTCTTTATCTCTCCTTGCATCTCATGGCCTTGAAGCCCCTAAAGTGGCTAAGTTTCATTTTTCAATTACATTTTCAAAGCTATCACCTTCTCTCTCAAAACCTAACACCATTTTCTCTCATTTTCTCTTCTTCTAGCTCACAGCCTCCTCACCCAAAACCACTCTCCAATCTCTCATAATTCAAGCCAACTATACCACTTAGCTCTAAACTTCATTCTAAGCAACTTTCATGTTGTGATCAAGACCTAATTCCATCATCTTCAAGCTTGATTTTGAATTCAAGTTCTAGGGTTTTAAGGTGATGTTCATGGTTTTTCATTTCTTATTTGTTTCTTGAAATTCTAAGACCATGTTTGATCTATGGTTGTCTTACTCTAGTCTTGGATGTTAATATGTTTGTGTTTGCTTTGGTTTTTAAGAATCACTTGGTGAAGAAAATTAATAGAAAGGATCCGACAAGGAGCTTAGGAAGCTACATACAAGGTAAAAGGGAGATTAACCTTATCAACCAATTATGGTGGTGAGGGACGCGAAATTGTATGATGGTGATGAATCCATGTGAGGATTTATTCACCATATGTGTGTGCTTGTGTGATTTTTATTTATTTTGCTTATGTGATTTTATTGCTTTGATATTATGCATGAACTTGTTTAAGTAGGCTTTTATGCTTTATGTTGTATTGTATGCTATAAATTGTAACTGAGAGGAAATAATTTTTGGTTCTAAAGACCATGAGGCTCGTGGCCTCTATGCCCACAAATAGGTAATCCATTACAAAAATGATTTATTAAATGATAACCTAGAGAATTAGTGATAAAAAATGTAATTAAGGAATTACAAAATAAAAATGGAAATGAATATATTTTTATTATTAAATGGAAAGCAAATTTCGGCTATGATATTGAAAATAGGACGGAGAAATAATTTGGAAACTTAAAGTATTTTATTTAAATGGATTTTTAAAGAGGAAGATGGAAAAGGTTTTATTTAATTAAAATAAATGTAAGTTTTGGAAAGGATATTAGAAAATATTATTTAGAGGAGTTTTAGCAAAAAAATAATTTTTAATGATAGTTTGGAGTTTAAAATATTTTATTTAAGAAAGTTTTATTAAGAGTAAAGAACAAAGATTTTGAGATATCTTGAATTAATGATTTAAGTTTTTGTGGAAAACGTTAAGAAATATTATTTAGAAGAGGTTTAGTATGAAAATGTTAGAAATATTATTTAAAGGTGATTTATTAAGGAAATATTAGAATTAAAGTCCAATTTTGATATTAAATGAGAAAAGTTTTAATTTGAGCTTAGAATATTGAGAAAATGTTTTACGTGATTGAAAATACCTAGAAAAACTCTTACGCGATTTAAAAATGATGATTTTTAGCTACGCAATTAAGAAAATGTTTTAAAATCTCTACAGGATTGAGAAAATGTTAAAAAATTGTTAGGCGATTTGAAAACGTGACAAAAGTGTTACGCGATTGTGAAAATGTGATAAAAGTGTTACGCGATTGAGAAATACAATAATTTACTGTTAAGCTAATGTATTTGACTCGAATATATATTAACGTATGGTTATAGCTGGTAGTGGCTTGTGATAGTGCATTTAGTCATTAGTCATGCATTATTTGTCAAACGGTGTCTGTTAAGGCTATTGTTGCCTAGGAGTTGAATTACACCTTATGCAGATGCGAATTGCGTAGTGATGGTC
The DNA here is from genome assembly GCA_029884595.1 of Ormosia semicastrata. Lineage (NCBI taxonomy): Eukaryota > Viridiplantae > Streptophyta > Magnoliopsida > Fabales > Fabaceae > Ormosia > Ormosia semicastrata. Next base: position 71,782,165 of record JAQQTO010000061.1, read on the forward strand.
TATAATAGATCTTGGAGGCATCGGGACACAGAATTCCGCATATGGTCAGTTAGAAAGCGCTACTGTGCCGTGGTGACCGATGCAAACGTACCGATGATCTCGACACAATACTATTCCTATTCTCGATCTGGCGTAGAATGTCTTATATAATGCCTGATGTACACATTGAGAAATTATAGCACTTGGTCTGAGGCGGCCGATATACAGACATATTTTCTGGATCATTCTCTCCGAATTTGTGTTTAGCTCCATGGAGTAGGAAATGGGTGTATTATGCATAATCAGTATACATATTTTTGTGGCATAGTTAGTATACATATTATTGTGGTAAGGTTGGTATTCGTGTTATTGCGATATATATATTGTTGAAATATTTATTAATTGATAACATGATTATACTTGTTTGTTCTGTGATATTACTGTATATGTATAGTATGATTGTTGTTATTGTTCTTTACTGCCTTGATGGTATTGATATAGGGGATCTCACCTCTTTATTGTATTGTTCTGTCTATTTCTGTTTTATGCTTACGTCTGTGTAGACTGCGATGGCGACAAGGAGGGATGTGCTAGGTTCCTTTAGATTACAGTTTCTTGAAGGCGTTGATGCGTGGCGTGTCCATTGGGACACAGAGCATATAGAGTACTGTGGTGACATTACTCTATTTGCAAGTAGGACTCGCTATGGAGTCACTACTTCTTCTTTCACTATTACATATGTAGAGTTTGTTCTACCTATCAAGGAGTTATGGAATGATCTTCACTATACTCCTAGGAAGGACTCCGAGATATCTTTTGCTCGGATTTCTATCCGACGAGACATTCCTGGCTAGGAAATTTGTCTTCTAAGGGGGACTCTTTTCTTTAGATGTGGTGAATTTGGGCCAGTCTAGGTTAATGATGTTAGACTTTTTAGGTATTTGGGTATGTAAGTATAATGTGCGTATGGTTGTAGTAAACTTTGTTTATATATAAAGTCTTTTATTCAATTCTTATGTTTAGTGTTTTTATAATTTGGTAAGTTTATGTTATCCGTGAAAAAGTAATCATGAAAGCTGAAAATATCTAAGTTAAATATCTTCCGGATAATGATGAGCCATCATTACTAAGCTTTTTGACTAACCAATAAGAATTGGTCAAACATAGTGGCTGGACTTTATTATGAACCGTTAGATGGAAAACTTGATGAAAAAGCCTTAAATCATCACTATTGATCTAATCAATGGTGTGAGAGTAATCTTGATAAAGAGGCTTATGATATCCACCTTAGATATAATCAATGGTTAGGATATAGTCAATGAAAATGGCTAGATTAGTTAGTTAAGTAACTTGATAATCTAACTTAGTTACTCTAATAGCCTAATTAGTAACTAAGTAAAACTAATCTAGTTTGTTAATACTTAGAGTCTTTAGTTACTAGAAAAATATCTAGAGTTTCTAGAATCATTACCTATGCATGATGTAATTATGTAATTAGATCGTTAGCTAGGTAACTAATTAAATTAACTAAGTGTAACTAGAAAGATAATTGAATTAAGATTTGGTTATTTTTCCTAAAGACTCACACGGCCACAAGGCCTTCTCAAAGGCTCTTGAATGGTCTTTTATGACCAATAGATGACACCAAGTGACATAGGTCATGTGCATGCATGTGATAGCTTTCTATCTTGCTAAACAAATTTTTATCTCTCCATTCACTCACCTCATGGCTGCACACTTAGAAAATAGCCTATTCTATTTCATTTTCTCACACTTTGTGTCACAAAAGCCTTCCTCTCTATTCTCTCCCTTCCAATCATTCAAGAACCCCAAGAACAAACACCAAGAACTCCATCTTCCTCCTTTCTTGAACTATTCGGCCCTAACACCTAAACCTCACATCTAAACTTCAATAAATTTTATACAACCTTAGATCTAGAACCTAGACACAATTCTAAGATACTTTGTAGTTGAGATCTAAGCCTAGTTCTATTATCTTCAACCTTGTTCTTCAAGTTTAAGATCAAAAAGTTCCTACCTTGTTCATCTAAGGAACTCACGGCCTCACTCCATAAATCACCTTCCAAGTTTATTTAATTTCAACTAACTATACTTCTTGAATCCTCACATCATTCTAAGACTCTTTGATGTTGAGCCTTTGATCAAAATCCATCATCTTCATGCTTGAATCTTGGATTTAAGTTCTAAGGTTTCAAGGTAAAAATCTTGAAACTTAGGTTTTTATTTTATTCTTAGAATCCTAAGGCCATGTTTGATCTATGGTCATCTTAATCAAGCTTTAGATACTAATTTTTATGTGTTTAATTTGATTCTAAGATCTATTTGGTGGTGAAAGTTTGATACAAAGAAAGTCCCACAAGAAGTTAGGAGGACATTAATCAGGTAAGAGGGAGATTAACCTCATCGACCATATGTGGTGGTGAAGGAATGGAATTGTTTGTGTTTGTGAGAGAAAAATCCATGTGAGGATATATTCACTCGATTATGTAATCATTGGTTTGTGCTTGTTGGATTATATTGTGTGATTATTTTATTGCTTTGATAAGTATGCATGATTTATATATATATTTGGTATGCTTATAGTTTTGATAATATGCTTACAAGTGTGATTTGGAAAGCATGACAATTTCTGTGTAATTTAAGATGTGATTCACATGATGAGAAAATTTGTATGAAGACTCCAAAGAGCCTAGAGGCACACGGCCTCATCACTACAAAGGGGACTAAAGATTCTAAATTATTTTTCAAATTGAGAATTAAATGATTTTATGACAAGAAATTCAATTAAGTAATTTTATAAGGATTTAAAGTGTAAGAAAATGAATTATATATGAATTTTGAAGCAATGTGTGAATTCGGTCAACATGTCAATTTTTGATGTTCAAGATCCAAAACTATTTTACTAAGTGTAGACTTAGGTGTTTTAATAGTAATAATTCAATTTGGTAAGTTTATGAATTTAAAAATGATATTTTAGAATTAAAATTGACTTAATTAAGGTTATGTAGTAAAATAAAAGCTAATACTTGAAATTTACTGACGTCTAGCTCACCCTTTGGGTTTTAAAGCGCGTTAGGAAATTTTGAGCTGTAATATTCCAAGTAAATTAAAGAAACACAATTTTTTTCAGGGAAACAGTAGAAATACTGATTTTTAGAGGGACTATATTGAAAATATTTTTTAAAGAGGGACCATATTGAAAATATTCTTTAAATAGGGACTATACTGAAAATATTCTTTAAAATAGACTATTTTGGAAATATTATTTGAAGATGGACTATTATGTAAATATTATTTTATAGAAGGACTAGTATGTAAATAATGAAAATAAGGTTAATTTTTTATATTAAATGAGAAAAATCTTATTTTTAACTTAAATTATTTTAGAAACACTTTACGTGATTAAAAATACATAAAAAAACTCTTATGCAATTTAAAAATAGAAATTTTTAGCTACGCGATTGAGAAAATGTTTTAAAATCTTTACGCGATTGAGAAAACATTGAAAAATCATTATGCGATTTGAAAATGTAACAGAAGTGTTACGCGATTGTGAAAATGCGATAATATTACTACGCAACTAAAAGGAACAACGAGTTTTACTATAGAGCCAACGTATTGAACCAAGTAATTTGTGAAACTAAAGTATTGGACCCGAGTGGATCTTTAATATTATCGATTGTATGGGCGGTTATATAATACCATAGATACTAATGGTATTGGACAATTGTATGTGCATGTACGATTGCGTTAATATCATTGGGAATAGTACAACGGTACTTTATTTTGAATAAAAGTATTTTTGAACATTATACGGAGATATTGCCATATGACAGCATGTGAATAAGAAATACTGTGTGATCAATGACAATATATGATTGAATCATTTATCATGCATAGAAAAGTGTATTCGCTTGATTTGTCGTGGCATTTTATGTCTAAAGAGTAGACGAGAACTTACAGGATTTGTCGTCAGGGCGCGGTGATTTCACTTTGTGATTATGCTATCACAATACATTATATATATATATACCCCCGGCCGTGAACACTGATTGCAATGCACTGGCATCCCAATAAACACTTTTACTTTTCATTATCCAGCATAGACTGTCTTTTTAGGGGGAACAGATCTTCTGGGCGTTCATCTCTGAATTTGAGTAAACTCCATGGAGTAGGAACTGATTGCATTGAGCATATGCATAGTCAACATTTACGCTGTTGTAATATAATATGATTGTGGTATTATCATTATGCTTGATATTATGTTGCAAGTTTCTTAGATTGTTTATCTATTAAATATCCTGAATATATCTGCTGATTTTATATTAATCTATGGATTGTATGTATGGAACGACATAGTTGTTCGTATTGTTTCTTTGTTGTCATATTGGTATGCAATGTAAGGGATCTCACCTCTTTGCTGTTTTATTCTGTCTATTTCTATTTTATGTTCAAGTCTTTAAAGACCATGATGGCGGCAATGAGGGGCCAGCTAGGTTTCTTTAGACTACAATTTCTTGAAGGCGCTGAGGCTTGACGTGTCCATTGGGACTCAGAGTATATAGAGTATTGTGGTGACATTTCTTTATCCGCTAGTAAGATTTGACATGGGGTTATTACTACATCTTTTACAGTTGCTTATGCAGAGTTTGTTTTACCTATCAGGAAGTTGTGGAATGACTTTCGCTATACTTCTATATGGGACTTCTATTTATCATTGGCTCAAATTTCTATCCGTCAAGACATTCCCAGCTAGGGAATTTGTCTTCTGACAAGGGCTCATATCTTAAGTGTTATGTTTTTTTTGGGTATGTAAAGATAATGAATGAATATTTGTAGTAAACTCTGTTTATACGAAAAGTATACTATTCAGTTATTATATTTTGAGTTACTTTAATTTGATTAATTGATGTTTTTCGCAAAAAAGAAATTTTGAAACTCGTATTTAAATAATATTAAATATTTTATAATTTGGAAAATTAATTATTTATGAGAAGTTAGTATGAATATGATACCCTTCGGAGGGGGTGTTACAAATTCCTGACTCCTAACTTATTAGGACAAAGTCCTAATCAGTTATCTGGGATAGTAGAAAACATGTACAAAGGCTATAAACGACTATATTTCATAATAAATCATTCCTAACCACCACCAACGGCTATAATTTGCTTTGGGCTATAAATGGAAGTATTTGGGCATTCATGAAAGGTTGGAGAACATTCTGAAAATCATTCTTGAGCATTGAAAACGAGTTTCATCATCTTTTTCTCCAAATCTCTGTTTTGAGCTAAGTGTGTGATTCCTTGATACCCATAGAACTTCAATTTGTATTATCTACTCTTTGAGAGAGTTTCTATTCATCTACTTCATTGTATAATCTGTAAAAGAGAGGGTGAGGTATCCCTCTAGAGAAAAGGGTGAGGTATCCCTTAGTTGGATAGAGGGTGAGGTATCCTTTGACGGTGAGGTAACCCTCAAAAGTTGTAAAGGGTGAGGTATCCCATTTTGAGGCTCAAGCACAAGGGTGAGGTATCCCAAGGTATGTTGAGTGCTCTCAATTGTAAAGATTGTCAAGCACTTATTGAAACTTGAAGATATAGTGAAAAATCTCTAGCAGTTGCTTGAGGATTGGACATAGGCCATAAGTGGATTGGTGGCTGAACCAGGATAAACCTTGTGTTTGATCTTCTAAACACATCTTTTTACATTTGTGCATTTATTTAATATGCTTTCCTAAATGTTATTCTATCTTGGCTTGTTTAATTTGTGAGTAAAGAATTCAATCTCATTTATTTATACATTTCAATCATCCAATAGCTTTAAAAAAAATTAATAAACAAACGTTTTATAAAAGATTTGCGAAAATATTTTATAAACTCAATTCACCCCCTTTCTTGAGTTTGAGACCACTTGGTAACAAGTGGTATCAGAGCTAGACTTTTGTGTAAAGGGCTTAGCAGCTCCAAGAGAAAGTGATGGGCTCCTCAAATGATTTTTTAGAATGTTCTTCTATCTATAGACCTCCCTTTTTCAATGGGGATGAGTATGCTTATTGGAAAGAAAGAATGAAATTTTTTATTGAAGCTATTGACTTAGATGTGTGAGATGCTATTGAAAATGGTCCTTTTTATCCCTACACAAGTTGTTAATGGTGTAAGAGTTAATACACCAAGAAGTGAATGGACCAATGATGATAAGAAAAATGTCCAATATAATTTGAGTGCCAAAAATATCATTACCACACCCTTGGGGTATGATGAGTTCTTTAGAGTCTCAAATTGTAAATCTGCCCAAGAAATGTGAGACACTCTACAAGTAAGCCATGAGAGTACTAGTAAAGTGAAAAGATCAAGGATAAATACTCTCACTCATGAGTATAAGCTTTTTAGAATGAACTAAGGTGAAAGCATTCAAGAAATGCAAAAATGGTTTATGCATATTGTTAATCATCTTGTTTCATTGGGAAAGACTTTTCCTAATGAAGATCTTATTAATAAAGTGTTGAGATGTTTGAACAGGAATTGACAACCTAAAGTGATGGCTATTGCGGAGTCAAGAAATCTCTCAACCATGACCCTAGCCACACTTTTTGGTAAGCTCCAAGAACATGAATTGAAATTGAATAGACTCAACCAAAGTGAGGAGCTTGACAAGAAAAAGAAGGGGATAGCTCTCAAGGCCACTTCCTCCATGGTCAATGAAAATGATGAAGATAATGAGGATGACTTGGAAATAAATGAAGAAAATCTTGCTCTATTAGTTAATAAATTTAGAAGATTCTTCAAGAAGAATGGAGCTCATAGAAGACCTCACTTTACCCAAAAGAATGTCTATCACAAAAGGAAAGGAACCTCATCCACTCCTAAATACTAAGAATGTGGAGAATTGTGTCATATGAAGATGGAGTGCCCAATCTATCAAAGTAAAGTGAAAAAATATCAAAAAAGATCCTCAAGGGAGAAGAAAGAAAGAAGAGCCTACATAGCTTGGAATGATAATGGCATGGACTCAATCGATAGCTCGAACAATGAGAAAGTCAATTTATGTTTCATGGCTAGAGGAGAAGATGAAGATGAAGATGACATGGAGGTAACATCCTCAAATTCTGAATCAAACTTTTTCCCTTCCTATGATGAATTACAAGATGCATTTGAAGAATTGTATAATAAATCTATGAGGCTTGCAAAAAAGATTTCATATTCAAAGAAAACAATTTCCTCATATGAAAGTCAAATTTCTACTTTAAACAAAGAAATTGAGAATTGAAATTAGAAAATTAAACTCTTGGGTAGATAGATGCAACTTCTTCATGCATAACATGCTCTTCACATAATAATGCACCCACACCCTTATATTGCTCATCATGTAAAACATTTGAAATTGAGATTGAGGATTTGAAAAATACTATTTCAAAATTTACCTTTGGAAGAGATAATTTGAATGTATTGTTAGGGAAACAAAGATGTGTTTTTCAAAATGCTGGTTTAGGGTATAATCCCAATAACCAACAAAAGTTTCTCAAGAATTTCTTTGTTTCCTCAAGTACATCAAGTAGTCCCTTCATTAAATGCTTTCATTGTGGGAGAAAAGGGCATAGTGCCTCTACATGTAATGTTAGGACTTGAACACCAAGGTTGGGACTAAAATGATTTGGGTCCCCAAAGACACCTTGCCTAAAACTAACACACAAGGACCCAAGAAAAGTTGGGTACCAAAAGTCAGAAATTGAAGTGTGTTGTAGGTGAGTTTGAAGGCCAAGAACTAACTTTGGAATCTCAAAAGTGGCTGCTCCAAGCACAAGACTAGAAAATACTCCAAGTTCTCTTCCTTGTCTCTAAGAAGCTTGGACTTGCAACGATTGGTAAAATGGAGACTTGGTTTATGCTTCTCTAGGTTAATTTCTTGAAAATATCTTTACATGTCTTTAATATGTTAGATTAGTTTGGTTCTTGTTTGAAATAGCATATTTGATGAAAATCTCTTAGAACTTGGCATATTGGATCTATCATGCATCTAACTCTTGCTAAAAATCATATTTTGCTGCATAATTCATCACTTTGCTGCATAATTTGTCATGACATTGCATATTGTGATGTTGAGTTGCATTTAGGGTGGTTTGAGAGAATGGAAAATAAGGCAAAGCCATGATGATTCTTAAGATGGAATAAGTTTGTGTTTCAAGGGCTGAAGTCTTGAAGAGTTTCTGTTTTCTTGAAGATTTTCCAATCTTAGAAGTGCAATAACTAGCTAAAAGGAGAAAATAATCTATTATTTGATTTTTAGAACTGTTTTGTCAAGGCAAAATGCTCTCTTCCAAAGCCCAATAACCAGTTAGAGCAACTAGCTAACCGGTTAGAGACCAATTTTATTTCTCACCTAACCGGTTAGGACCCCTTTTTCATTTCACCTAACCGGTTACCCAACATTTCCTAACCGGTTAGGAGTCTTCAAAAAACTCTCCTAGTCGTGTCCTCTTTCATCTAATCTGTCTCTAACTTTGGTTTATCATCATGTTTTAAAACTCTAATCATTGTAGATTTATATCTTGGACATGATGCTTATTATCTTAGCTTGCTCAACTATGTTTATTTTGAAATGAATTTTTTTTGCAATGGCTATTCTGTTAACATGAATAAAATGTTAGTTTGATTATCTTGTTACTACAATATTGTTTGCATATTAGTTATGTAGCAATGGTTTTGTGTAACTTCTCTTTGTCAAAATCTACATATTGTATATCTTTTTTATCATGAAAAAGAGGGAGAAGTTTGAGTCATTGAGAAAAGATAAATAGAAAATATATCCTCAAATATGATCTTAGGATTCCAAAATTAAGGGGGAGCTATGCAATTTCTGATCTAATCACCTCTTGAAAAATAGAGAGGGAGTAAGTCTCTAATACACTTTTGTGAATTCTAATTTATTTAAACTAACTCCTTTCTCAATGAATGTTTGTCATCATCAAAAAGGGAGAGAATTTAATTGGCATTGACTAAAGAAATGGTTTTGATGATAACAAACAAGAAAGGAATGGAAAGGCAAAGATCAAGTCTCAAGACTCTTCAAGTTTAGCTTATAGGACTTAGATCTTGTGTAAATGTAAAAAGGAATCACACTAAGCTCAAACAAGTCTTAAACATCTTTATAAGTGTTTCTAAAATGTTTAAATGCCTAACAAACTATTTTTGAAAAGCTAGTCTTGGTGTTAATTCAAATCTATGAAAAATAGCCAAGTTTGTGTTTTACAAAACTGACCTTTGGTTACTCTTTTAATCATATCTTTCAAAATACTTTGAGTTTTGTTCTGAAATATTTCATATGAAAATAGACCCAAAGATCTTTCTAATGAGTGGTCATTTGTTTTAAACAGATAAGTAACCAAAAAGTTATGACCATTTAAAGTCAGAGGCTATTCCTTGAAAGGCCTAACCGATTAGGAAGTTTGCCTAATCGGTTATTTTACAAGTCAGAGGCATTGCCTCTTCATTTATAAAGGCCCTAACCGATTAGAGCTCATTGCCTAACCGATTAGTAATGTTTTTAAAACACATGTGAACAACTTTTTTAAAGGAGCCTAACCAATTAGGCCAATTGCCTAACCAGTTATTTGCTTTCACAGAGGCCAACTTATTAAGGTTCTAACTGATTAGAATATGGCTCTAATCGGTTATTGTATTTCACAGAGGCCAAAATCTAAAGGCCCTAACCGATTAGCAATCTCCTGTAATCGATTAGGAGATGCATTTGGAGTCAATTCCTAACTCCTAACCGATTAGGACAAAATCCTAATCAGTTATCTAGGATAGCAAAAAACATGTACAACGGCTATAAACAGCTATATTTCATAATAATTCATTCCTAACCACCACCAACGGCTATAATTTGCTTTGGGCTATAAATGAAAGTGTTTGGGCATTCATGAAAGGTTGGAGAACATTCTGAAAATCATTCTTGAGTATTGAAAATGAGTTTCATCATCTTTTTCTCCAAATCTCTATTTTAAGCTAAGTGTGTGATTTCTTGATACCCATAGAACTTCAATTTGTATTATCTACTTATCTACTCTTTGAGAGAGTTTCTATTCATCTACTTCTTTGTATAATCTGTAAAAGAGAGGGTGAGGTATCCCTCTAGAGAAAAGGATGAGTTATCCTTATAGAGAAAAGGGTGAAGTATCCCTTGAGGGTGAGGCATCCCTCAAAAGTTGTAAAGGGTGAGGTGTCCTAGTTTGAGGCTCAAGCACAAGGGTAAGGTATCCCAAGGTGTGTTGAGTACTCTCAATTGTAAAAGTTGTCAAGCACCTGTTGAAGCTTGAAGATATAGCGAAAAATCTCTAACAGTTGCTTGAGGACTAGACGTAGGCCATAAGTGGATTGGTGGCTGAACAAGGATAAACCTTGTGTTTGATCTTCTAAACTCATCTCTTTACATTTATGCATTTATTTAATATGCTTGCCTGAATGTTATTCTATCTTGGCTTATTTAATTTGTGAGTGAAGTATTCAATCTCATTTATCTATCCATTTCAATCATCCAGTAGCTTCAACGAAAATTGATAAATAAACGTTTTACGAAAGATTTGTGAAAATATTTTATAAACTCAATTCACTCCCCTCTTGAGTTTGAGGCCACTTGGTAACAGAGAGCACTCGAATATCAATACAGTGCAAGAGAGGTTGTGGATGGAAAATCTATACCTTCAAGACTCATCAAGGAGATGCTTTCCAAATTAAGTCATGGTATAACCATGAGCATGCAACCTATGGATGGAGTAACAAAAATACCAAGGCTAATTCAATGTGGTTAGCTACAAAGTACCAAGACCACATCCGAGACCATAAGAGGAGATGGGAAAATGAAGCTTTCATTAATCAAGTGGCTAGAGAACATAAGATTTTTGTGTCAAGGTTCCAAGTGTATAAGGAAACAAGATGGGCATGAAGCAGCTTCAAGGCAGTGCAACAGCTCAATATTCTTTACTATGGAATTATGCTACAGCAGTCTTCCAATACAACCTTGGTTCAATAATACTAATCATGAAAGACAACAATGGCTATTTTCAAAGACTTTATATATGTTTGGATGCTACCAAAAGAGGTCCGAAGTTTTGTAGGACTATAATCACATTGGATGGGTGCTGGCTGTCTTTGGGGGTCATTTACTAGTGACAGTTGTAACACCCTTGTGGGGATGTCACATTTTTAATGCAAGAAAATAAAATCAAATAAAATTCTTACCCACGTTGTAAAACGTTTGGTACATAAATAATATTAGTGGTAAAAATTTTTCCTTTTTATACTTTTAACATTAAATAAAATAACACAGAACACAAAATCAGATAAAACTTAATCACACCATAAAATACATATGATTCTTGTCTTAAGTATACAAATAATTTACAATTACAAATATTTAATAAAGCAATAAAAGTCAGCATACAACTAAAACATAACCCCTAAGACATAAGCCATTGTCATAAGACAAATTCCCTAGTTGGGAATGTCTTGACCGATAGAAATTCGACCCAAAAATAAATCGAAGTTCTCTCTAGGAGTATGGTGAAATTCATTCCACAACTCCCTAATAGGTAAAATAACCTGTATGAAAGTATTCGTATAAAGTGAAGTAACGAACCCATGGCGAGTCCTACTTACTGATAAAGTAACGTCACCACTATACTCTATGTGTCTTGTGTCCCAGTGGACATACCAAGCCTCAGCGCCTTCAAGAAACTATAGTCTAAAGAAACCTAATTGACCTCTCCTTGCCGCCATTGAAGTCTTTGAAGATATAAACATAAAATAGAAATAGATAGAACAATACAATAAAGAGGTGAGACAATCTACATCATTACCAGCATGGCAATAAAGAAAACGACAATACAAACAAATATTATAATAACACATACCATTATATCATATACAGTATAGCAAATTAATACATCATGCATTTTATCACAGATTATAATAAACATTAAAATGCAAATAATGAATGAACACACACTGACTCGTTCCTACTCCATAGAGATAAACACGGATATTAGAGAGAATGATCCGCAAAGAACCATCAGTACCTCAGGCTGCCCAACCAAACTATTACACTGTCAAACGTTGTGTCTATAGTCCACAGTCCAAAACATCGTGCAGTAGTACACAGTCCAAAACATCGTGTACTACAGGCATTGTACATAATAGTCTCTACAAGACCTCGATTAAGAATAGTACTTGTCAAGATCATTAGTGTTGCTCGTTACCACGGCCCAGAGGCGCTACCAACTATTCATATATGGGATTCTCCGCACACTAATGCCTCCAAGTTCAAATAATGAACTACACTACGCCTATCACACCCACAACATGGTGTAATTCATCTCGTCAATCAATCGCCAATTATCAACCAAATTGACAAAACTCTCAAAGCATGATCAAAAATTACCAAAATACCCTTATTCTTAATATTTTACCATATTTATGAAAATACCCTCAGTCTCAATATACCAAAATATAGTATGTCTCCACTTGACAGTACTATCTCACATGTCCGGGTCCACCACTTTGGCCCGACAGTAAAACTCGCTGTTCCATTTAGTCGCGTAAAAATTTTATCGCATTTTCACAATCGCATTGCTTTTACAAACGTTTTTAAATCGCGTAAATATATTTTGACATTTTTGAACATCGCGTAATGTTTTTAAATCATTTTCTCAATCGCGTAAGATTTTTAAATCATTTTCTTAACCTTGTAGCTTAAAAATCATTATTACAAATATGTGTAAACTATTTCTAGTACTTTTAAACTATGTAGAATATTTTCATATGTTATAAATATATTATGGAATCTTTTCATTTTATTTATCTGATTTTAGTAAATTTTGGCAGCATTTTGCCTAAAAAATCAGTATATGGTATTTTTGACATTTTCCTCTAAATTTTGTTAATTTTAACCTTACCTAATAATTACACTTTGAAACTTGCTAACGCGCTTCAAAACTCAGAGAGTGAGCTTTACGTTAGTATTTTTCAAGCGTTCCTTTATTTCTTATTACAAATCCTTCTAAAAATTAAATTCTAAAACTAACTTCATTCATTTTATTTTTCAAAGATTCATTGAAATCAATTTCTTTTGTAGATTAGTTACTTAACCTACCTTAGAAAATAACATAGGAATTTAATTGTATATTAAATGGCATATTGGCCATAATTAACCTATCCTTCACAACTAATCATTAAATCATTATCTAACTTCCAAATTATTCTTAAATTCATTGTATCACCTAGATTCATTAAATCATAATTTAAAAAATAGTTGACAACATTTTGGTTCTCTGTTTAATGGTAATGTCGTGAGCCTCAGTGTGTTCTTTGGAACACTCATACAAATTGTTACATGTTATTCACATCCTACTTTAATAATCATATAATTATAAACACATACAATATATTTTAAAAACTATAAACACATGCAATATATTTTATAAACTATAAACACATGCAATATATTTTAAAAACTATAAACATACTTGCAAATAAATTCAACCACAAATAGGAAAAATAATAAACAACCACACAAATGAATCTTTATGGATTCTTCACACACATACAATTCCATTTTCTCATCACCATACAAGGTTGATGAGATTAAATCTCCCTCTTACCTCTTGAAGATAAGAATCTCCTAGTCTCCTCCTTTTCTTTGATTTTCGTTTGGACTCCAAAACAAATCCCTAAAATTCTTAAACAATAAGTAAAATCACATACAAGGCTTTATAAAGGAAAACCATGGAACAAACATGGTTTAGAAAATCACAAGCTAAATTTTAAATCATAAAATCAAAACTTACCCTTTGGGAAATGAACAAAAGCTTTGATTTTGAACTAGATAGAGTAGGTTTTTGACAAAACCTTGTAAACAAAAAGTGTTTAGGATGTTGTTTGGGTTTAAGAAAAGCTAAGAAGAAAAATTATAGAAGATAGATGGTGGTGTTGGCCGAAATACTAGAGAGAAAAAGAAAGGAAAAGTTGCTTAGTGTTCTTGGTATTTTTGGAGAGAAAATGGACTAAGACTTTAGATGTGTGAAAATGTGAAATTTGAGAGTGAAATGGTGGGGGATTCCGTGAGTGTATAGGAGAGTTTAGAGGATTTACTTGAATAGCAAAATATCATAATGCGTTCACACTTGAAGCACATGGCATATGTCATCATTTGGCCACCTAATGTGCATGCAAGATGGTTCAAGAGTAATGTGGAACTTGTCAAATTGGCCTCCTTGGCCGTGGGGTTCTTAGGGGATTAGAGGACTTAATTTGACTTTAATTAAAAGCTAATCATATGCTAATTAATTAGTTAATTAATTAGATTAAATTTCCTAATTACACTCAACTAACATTCTAATTACACAACTAATTAGTTTAATATATATTAGCATATATCATAGCCTCTAAATAAAATTAGGATATCTAATTAATAATTAGATTATAACTAATTAATAATTAAGCTAGTTTACTTAGTTTGTTAATTAAGCAATTAAGATGGTCAAATTAAGTTTAATTAGCTACTAAGCAAAAGTCAAGCCACTATGTTTGACTTAATCTTAACCATTGAATTCAACTTTAATTCCTATCCATTGATTAGATCCATGGCCAATATTCAATGCTTGCTAATCAAGTTCACATCCACACCATTGATTTGATCAAGGGTCAACATCCAATGCTTCCTTACTAAGTTTGCTCCTACACCATTGATTTGATCAATGGTGATAAATCAAGACTTCTTCATCAAGATCATCATCCAACGGTTCACACTAAAGTCCAAGCCACTAAGTTTGACTCCTTCCTATTGGTTAGAAAATTCAAGCCACTTTTGTTAACTTGTTCCTATTGGCTTAGAATCTGGTCCAGTCAGAATCGTTGACTGCTACTCTAAACGTGGGTCCCACAGACTTTTTCGGGTCCATGGTCATTTCGAAGCAAATTTTTTACTATTTTTGAGACAGTAGGTACTGTCAAATAAAATAATATTATAATAATATAAAATTATTTTATTACACAGTTAAATCTTAAAAATTAAAAGATTAATATATATAGATCAATCAGAATTGGGTTTAGTAAGATCCCCCAGCTCCAATTAATTAAAATAAGATTTTTTCGACCAAAAATTTATTATTTTCTTGGCTCGGAGCAAATCACACACAACAATCAAATACACTCACGAAACAGTCAAATTCAATTCATAACTCACAGAAATTATAAAACAGTACATTTTAGGACTATATTATAATTAACCCAAAAGTTGGGGTGTTACAGCAATGGCAAGGGATGCAAATGATAACATGTTCCCTGTTGCCTATGCTGCAGTTGAGGCTGAGTTGAGAGATAGTTGGATGTGATTTTTGGACAGGTTGCTTGAGGATATTGGCTCAATTAAGGAGAATGGTTGGGTGTTCATGTCAAATAAGCAAAAGGTAACTAAAAGGAGACATCTTACTTTATGTGATTTTGTGTTGCATAAGTTTGAACTCTATACTTATTTTCTGATTTCTTACTTAACGTGCTTGCAAGGTTTGAACTCTATACTTGAGGATATAGGGGTTGAACATAGATTCTGTGTTAGACATCTATATGCCAGCTTCAACCTCATATATAAGGGACAAGTGCTGAAAGATCAGCTATGGAATGCTACAAGGTCCACTGCTAAGCCTAAATTTGACTTTCACATGCAAGAAATAAGAAAGCTGAATGAGGGAGTAGCCAACTGGTTAGCTGCAAGAGATTCAGGCACATAGTCAAGACATTTATTCACTCCAAGGGCTAAATTAAGTAGTCTATCAAACAACATTGCAGAGTCATTCAACCCTATAACACTTCCTGCTAGAGACAAGCCCATAATCACAATGATGGAAACCATAAGGAGGATGTTAATGAAGAGGTTTGATGCAAAGAGAGATGGGATGCTCAAGTATCAAGGTCAGATTTGCCCATGAATTTAATAGAAGCTTGAAAGGTCAAACGAAGAAGTTGTGTTATGCATTGTCCATATGAATGGCAATGGAAAATTTGAAATTAATATATGGCAAGGAAGCAAGAAGGTAGTGTATTTGGTGAGCAAGACTTGTTCTTGCAGAAGCTGGGACATAACAAGTATAAAACTGATACGAAATATATGTTATTAGTATCTCATTATATGAAATTTGACTATTTTTTTTGTATCTCTAGCAAGTATCCATTATGCAGTGTCATTTATGCACAAATGGATCAACCTGAGAACTACATTGATGACTATTACAAGAAGGAAACTTTCTTGAAATGCTATGAAGTGATGATCAACCCTGTACCTTCACAGGAAGAGTGGCCACATCTTGATTATGATCCAATCTTCCCTCCTTTGGTTAGGACATCTATTAGCATACCAAAGAAGGCTAGGAAGAGGGCCACTGATGAGCAACCTCAAAACCTAAACAAGGTATCTAGGGAAGGAAATCAATACCAATGTGGGAATTGTGGCATGTGGGGTCACAATGTTCGTGGGTGCCCAAGACCCCTAAATCCAGATAGAAAGATACATAAAAAGAATAAGAAAACAAGTGCAGGCAGTGGATATATTCCATCTGATGCTAGATTTAAAACTGCTCCATCTAAGGCTCCAAGTGCAGATGCATCAATTAGTCCGAGTGCTACAAGTCAAAGTGGTCCTATTCCTACTGTGAGTGACCCAAGGGCACATGGGAGTTGTGGTCCCAGCCAACCTAGTTCCCAAAGCTCAATCTCCCCATTTAGGAGACATTCATGTGCTTTGACAAGACTGTCAATGACTCAGTAAGAATGAAGACGAGGAGGAGTAGGGCATAACTACACTGTAACTTTGTACATGGGGCCTTAGGTTTCTTTTTTCTTTTGGATGGTATTGGGCTATGACAACTATGCCTTGTCATATGCCATTTTTTGGATATATCAAGGCCAGTGGGTTGTATAGACCCTATTGGTATTTTTTTGTACTAAGATCTTATTTGGTGAATGCTAACTTAGATTTTATTTTGTACTCAGATCTTATTTATTGATTAATATAAGTTTATATATTCCCCACATGGTCCATTAGTTTTGGAATATTTTTCTCTATTTGTTTTTCTGATTATTATTAAATGTTAAATGTATATGATTATGATTATGCCAACATGGATAGTGGCAGTGGTATGTTCCCCACAGGTTTACCAGAGAATTCTGGTATATTGACATTGTGCTTCCATTAGTTCTAATTACTTAGTTCTTGTTTCCTGCTATTAGAATTCTGTTATAATGAAAATTTAGTGGTCTATTGAACTGATTGAGATTGTACTATTGTACTGTTATAGTGATTGTTCATATCAATTGCACAAACTCATTATCAATTAAGAAATGCTGCACTAATTTCATTGAACAAGGTAACTCCTTACATTCAAATTCATTACATCTAACCTCTACTAACTCCATCTTACTTACATTAAACATCCCTCCAATCCTACACAAAACATTCCAAAATACATTGTAGCATTCATCAAATATTTCCATTGCCAGAGACCAGTAAACCAACACATGATGACTATAGCAAGAATCATCCCATGCTTCATATATAGCTGATACTTCTGTGACTTTAGCTTAGCTTTTTATGATTCAACCTTAGCATTTAACACATATAGTTGAGCCTTCTTTGTTTCCAATTCCACATTTAATTGATTATTTCTTTTGAGCAAACTTTTGAATATTTTTTTAACTCTTCTCTCTATAGGTGGATCATACCAAGAAAAGAAATGGCAGTCATCTTTGGTACCATACCTGCTACAACTAAAGAACCTCCTTCTTGGGTTCCTTTCAGTCCACGATGTTTGTAGTTGACCAGGAAGGCCACATTTGCAACTTCGAGTATGGCCACCAAAGCATGTTGAACTCTCTGAAGACTAGCTATGTGGCATTTTCTCCACTAGGTTCAACCTCAATCGCTGCTCCCTCACTTGGGTCAATTCTTGCATAGCAGTAATGGAGTTTTAGGGTTCATAATTGGGAAAATCATAAAGAATAACATTTTCTCCTCCACGTGCACATCATGTGCAAGTTTACTCCCTAAATTCCCCCATCAGCTATTGCACAGTGTTTGGAAAACTATACATGAGACGTGCACGTGCATTGCACGTGCATATTTCCATCCAAAATGTAATATTCGTTACCATTTTGTACTTCTTTGCACAAAACGCAAAGTAACAAGTCCTTTTTACACATTTTTTAAGTAACAAAACTAAAGTGCACATCACGTATAATACAAGATGTTGGGAATTATGGATACAACACACAATGAAAAATAAAATTCCCACCAAGGATCCATGCGAAAAGAGGACATAAACACTTTATGTTGCGAGAAAACCCCTAACGTCGCTGTTGTGTTGTCCAGAAACTAGGTTTCTTTGACACCAACACTTGATGCCACTGCTGACCAAGACAAGGTTTCCAGATCCCTTGCACCGCGCCGCTGTCCAGAAACAAGGTTTGCTTGACATCAATGTTTGATGCCGCTGCAGACCATAAACAAGGTTTCAAGATTCCTTGTGTCGTGCCGCTGTATATGTCACATATATATACCAGAAAACTTTGCAAAAATATACAGACATATAAACACATATGAACATGTTCATAGTTTCGAAAACATCATCATGGTTTTGCATACAATATGTCAAATAGAATACGTTTCCGCAAAGAATTCATACATTTTCCAAAATAACATATTAAAGATCATACCTTTTACAAAAAAGAGAACAACTAAACATATTATTTTATACAACACGTAAAAAGCAAAGACCAAATCATGGTTTCGCAAGTGGATCTGATACCACTATTAGGAATTACAGATACAACACGCAGTGAAAAAATAAAATTCCCACTAAGGATCTATGCGAAAAGAGGACTATAATTCGTGTTTTTTAGAGTTTACCTCTTGAAGCGAGATGGAAAAACGATGAAGCAAATAACAAACACCACAACAACAACGATGCCTCTACATTATCCACACCAACAAACTTGCAAAATGTCCAACATTTGCAGTCTTGGAGTTTGACCTCTCTGCCACAGTGCTAGTTGCAAAGAGAAATCTGCCACTCTTTCACTCACTGTTTCTATTAAGTGCGGCTAGCATTTTTTTTATGCATGCCTTGACACCCCCTTAGTAGTGCTATTTATAATAGCTATTGCCTAAAGTGAGTGAGAGCAACAATAAGGTAAGTTGTGCAACCCTAAACTCATCTGTTATGAGTCTGGCCCACGATTGAATCCCAATCCAACTTGGATCCTTATTGCTCTAATTAAGTCTGTTCTAAGTGTGCGACCCTGTAGGTTCACATGATGGTAGCAGCAATATTAAAATCTCATTTTAATATTACATGTAGTGAGTAGTATCTAGCAATACATCGTTACTACCCAAGTAATGAGAATGTCAATGATTTGACATAACCTTTCTGTGATCAATGTTACCATGTAGTTTAGTCCCTTTGTCCATATATCTACATTGATTACAAGGTATGAAACGTGTCACCCTTGTATAGTTCAATCTTCTGTTTCCTAATACTCGAGTAGAGGTAGTAATAATAAATGAGATCAATATCTCATATTGACTCATTTGAGCATGACCATGCATTTCGTAGTCTCACTCAATCAGGGGCCCCGAAGATATCACTCCTGTTATATAGGAGGGACAAATCTCATCTATGTCACTCACATCCCTCCGTATGATTCACAGCATATCCAATAACTAACTTTATAATCACCTTGTTACAGATGACGTTTGATAGCATTAAAACATACAACTCCTCATGTAGGAATCATAATGATTTCAAGTCAAAGGACCACATACACCATTATCACTATGAGAATCGCTTATGACACTCACGTAACGATCCACACAGTGTTCTCATGGTGAGTCAGTCCAATACATCATTAATCTAATATGTACCCATGTGAAGACTTGATATCTCATATCCATGACCCGTGAGATATGGCCATCAATCTGCGCACATACTAGTCTCAATGCATTATTGTCGTCATGATTAATAATAATACTTAACTAAGGACATTTAAGAATAATGTTCTATTTCTATCCAATAGGATCTCACGATCAAGTCATCCACTTTATATCTTATGGCATAAAACTTACTATTCTAAGGACTTTATTATGTATATTATAAATAACACAATAAATGAAATGTCTCATATATTAAATAAATAACATAATACAATGTAAGTTAATACAGTCAAAATAAATTAGCCTCTAGGGCATACACCAACACAAGGGGTTTTTTTTAAGTTTTTCCTTTTGATTATTGAGAAACATTTAAGGCAATGGCAAATTTATATTAAGTTATTATTGTGGTTAATTTTTATATATCTCATAAAATTGAGAAGTAAATCTTATTTCGATAAGATTTTGTTGTTGCTCTCTAATGTTTATTTCGTGAGCCATTTTTGTAGAATTGTATAAAGTTCTAGTGATCTGAATCCCACTAAGTTAGCATCCAGTTTTGTTGGCTCTACATACAAGGATATGCAACACACTATCTGAGATTAGTTATAAACTTATATGGTTGTTGACATATTATATAATTGTATAAGTGGAGAAATTTGTTCTTAAGGTTTTCTTCTTCCTCTTCATGCCTATTTTAGAATATGCAATTATGTGTAAGACTGTGAAAATTATCTTATTAATGTGGCATGAAAATTTTTGAATTCTATAAGCAATTTTGTCATTGATTATTGTAGCTTCTTGTGGTCACATGTTCACCTATTGTAAGACTAGTATTGTTTTTTGTAAATCTTGTGAGATGTAATCTCTAAGAGTTTCATCCATAATATTTATAATTGTTTTGGGTATTTTGTTTAATTGTGAGTTTGCCTTTGCGGGACCAATTACAGCAAAGTGTTGTATTATTAATAATATTGTTGTGTTTTCATTGAAAACTATGTTAATAATACACTTACCCTATTGGTTTGTCTTTATTAATATGATTTCTAATGTTTTGTTGAATACATTAAATGATTGTGCCCTTAGAGTTTTTAGTATCCTCTTGATACTAGCTTTAGGGGGATATGATATTTAACGGTTTGTGGGAGTTTACTTGTTCATTGTAATTCGAGACCCTTAGGTGGGATTATAATGACGTAGCAACTCAAATTGTTGTGGCATATATATATATATAATGTTACTCATTATCAAGTATTTTATCGAATTGATGTAAGCAACCTTGAACATGTGTATTGTTTTTGTGAAACTTAACGAATGAGATAATTGAGTTTTTGCAACAATCCAATTTTGTTATTTGGACATTTAATTTTGTCAAACTAAAAAAAAAAATTCTCAATAATGTTGAATGGATTGCAATTAATGTTGGGTTGTGTAAGTAATGGACATACCCTTCAGTATGACATTATTTGACATAATCATTTGTGTGATACAGAAAATAGTTTAAATATTTATTTTGAAAATCTTGAAAAAATATTGTTTATGCATAAATTATAAAAATATTGGTACAACTATTTTACTCTATCAAGTGGGAGAGACTTGTATATTGTAATCCGGGACCCTTAGGCAGGATTGCAATGATGCAAGGACTCTAGTTCAATTAATTACCTAGTTAATTGAATAAGGGAAAACCAATATAATTATGGTTGTTTAAGTATAACAAATATTTTAATGGATGGTTTTCTCTAATCTTTGTATTTGTCATCGCTTTGTCATTGCCTGTTGAGGCCTGTCGAGGACATTGTTGAGTCTCCTAAAGTATATTATAATATAGTAAACTCCCTATAATTGTCATGTTGTGTTGATATGCTTTAGTCTTAATAAGATATGTTGAAAGCATAATTAGATTGTAAAGGTCTAAAAATAATTTTTCTATTTTGTACCATTGCTTGTGCTGTATTAAACCACTAGCCCGTTTAACTTATTTTGTAATAAATATTGTCATAGTAATTTGAGAAATATTATTTTTATCGATAGGATAGTGATAATTATTTTGGCTTAATATTTTGAAATGATAACTTTGAAGACTTCCTTTTATACTATTCAAATGTCAAAATCCACAAAGGAGTTTTAGTTTTGATAATTTTCTCAAGCAAA
Source organism: Ormosia semicastrata (assembly GCA_029884595.1). Taxonomy (NCBI): domain Eukaryota; kingdom Viridiplantae; phylum Streptophyta; class Magnoliopsida; order Fabales; family Fabaceae; genus Ormosia; species Ormosia semicastrata. The sequence goes on from JAQQTO010000061.1 coordinate 71,804,290, forward strand.
AAAAATTATGGGATTAAAGTCATTCAAGTATTATTGTGAAGGAAGTGTTCTTCCAATTGTGGTTTAATCATTTTGTGAGAATTTTTTTATTTATTTATTTTTTGAGCCCACATTATTGTGTTAGTCAGTTCAACTTTATAAAAGGATTTCTTTTGTTAATGGTACAAAAAAAAATTATGATAAAAATATTTTGAGTTAAACTTATTGTACCTATGGCATTCACTTTGGGAAATTCCGTTTCTTTTGGACTGAAATAAAAGAATGTGTATATTTAATTCTTATGTATTTACATGTTGATTTTGTAAATTACCTGACAATTAATATGAATTGAAGCTCTTTGTTTCTTATACGAAGAAAATGATTTTGTAACTGTTGATCCTTTTGAAATACTTGTTGTAAATTTTATAGTATGCTATGTATGAAGCCTAATATTAGAGGCAATTAAATGCCTAAGTCCAAGTTAAGTTGACTTGATACAAGTTGTCAGGTATTATTGTTTAATATTGATTACATCAATGGGTGTTTCCATAAGTAAGTCTGAGAAAATTTGTTATTAATGTGTTTTATGCTAGTTGTGTATTGATGATCAGTATTGCTATTGTTGTTAAATGAAAGACAATATTCTATTCTGAATTATTTCTAGCATATGAAAAATATTGGAGACTATCTTTTGGTTATGTCCACAATAGTGGTTAAGTATAGGTCTCATGTGCTTCCGCTACTGGTAATCTAATTTTGTGCTCAAGTGTGCATTTGTTTATTTTTATGTTTTTATTTTTTGCTATTGTGACACTCGGGTTTTTTGAGTGAGTTGCTGAAAACTTGCAAGTGGTCCCATATATGTGTAAGACATTAGGGATTTTGATCTCACATATGTTGTCAAGTCTTTTAAATGGCATTATAGTTTTGTGAAGTATAGATTACCTTATTTATGAAAATTCTTTTGTGGTTTTGTGTTTGTGATGACAAAGAGGATAATGAGGTAGTTTTGTGAGACTCTATGGTTAATAAATTTTGTATACATTTGGCTTAATATTGTTTTTGTTGTTATGACCACATTTTGGATAACTCTACAATATTGTGTTTCTCTCAATTTTAGTATTTGTGTTTGTTCTAGACCGTGATCCGGGATCCCATTTAGTGGACAACCCGACACGTGTACAATCGGACTCTGCCCAGAATAACTCAACTTAAAGCCTTGATGGTAGTCTGGATCTCGAAGCCATGCATGTCGAACAACATTGGGTTGTGGAATCAAGATTGCTAGATTTATGCACAAGATATATCCCAAAATATATGTAACTCTCAATCATCGTCTTACGATTTTATAGGACCCATAAACGTCTCAGACTGCTAAGTAACTTCTATATCCAAGTTCCTAACTTATAAGAATTTACCCCAATAACAATGGAAGGATAATCTTTACCGAGATACAAATCTTAAATACCTGCATTCAATACAGATTGCATGACGATTCTACACACGCTCTATAAATACCAGGCTAAGTAACCTTAAAGAGGTATCAGTAAATTATCACTCAGACTATAATCTTACTTGTGCACAGCCTGACTTGAGTTTTGGAGTCTCTTTGCAGGTACCAACCCCCTAGTCTCAACACGCTCTGCTGCTACTATGCAAGGAGGAAACCACTTGATGTGCCTATCTCAGGTACACCTCTGAATCCACTTCAAAACATTGGCACCATCTGTGGAAAAATGATAAACTTCTAATCTCACTCAACCATGGTGAACACACGTTAAAATTCAAGAAGGGGCATTGCGCAACCCTCTGCAAACCAAAGGCAGGGACTAGCAGCGTAGCGCCCCCCTCATCCTGTTGCACCATCAGCGCATGCTGAAAACTCTACTGCAAGGAATTAAGCACCTCTTGTTGAGACTCTTAGCAAAGGGCATGAGACTTCGCTCTCTGTTGAGAGCCCTCACCCATCGTATAGAGTATCATTGAGAGATAGACTTTGTCACCTAAGAAAAGGAGCCAACAATGTTATTCAAGGGTCTAGGATCCCAGTGCAACCACGCCTAGGCTGCTGAACGACGATGCTGCTGATCACATGTCCAATCAGGGCACTGTTCATTCTGAGATCACCTTAAACCACCTCCATGAATTGGTGGCCTAACAAATGGTGCAGATTGACGAACAACGTCGTTAGTTAGATGACCAACTTCATCGGTTAGATGAATTAGAGAGGTTTGTGCACGAAGAGAATGATAACAAAAGGCAAAACACGACCCACAATCGCAGAAGACCGTTGCATGACAAAGCCAGCAACATGTTGGAAATAATATCCTGGCCCCTAGCGGCCAATAGCAGCCCTTCTCAGATGAATTAATGGCATATAGAGTCACAAGAAACTTCACGTTTCCTTCCAACAAGAAGCCTTATGATGGGACAACGGACCCAAAAGAACACGTAGACGCCTATATACAGTCTATGTAGTTTCTTATGGGATCCCTAAAATTGTTGTGTCGCGTCTTCCCCCTCTTTTTAAAGAAAGGCGCCCTTCACTAGTTCGTCACCTTACGAGCAAAATCCATGACCGGATGGGATGACCTCGGACAATGCTTTTTCCTGCATTACACCACTGCCAAGGAGCAACCTAAGTCGGTTGATTCTATTTCTAGAACTCGCCAACGGAGCAACGAGTCCCTTCATGAATACATCAAGAGATTCAGTAATGTTTGTCTCTGTATAGAAAGCTTAGATGATAGGATTGCTCTTCACTATGCCCAGAGCAGCCTCCAAACTAATTCAAACTTCTTCCGATCTTTGGCAAAAAGGAAGCCAGAGACTTTGGACTAATTCCACTTTTGCTCCCAAAAGTACATCGAACTAGGGAAAGTTAGTAAGGCTAAAGAGAGTCTGGGAAAAGGTGAGCCCACTCACTAGAAAAATAATCGAAACTCTAACTAGCCACGAAACTCCTCTAAGGGCGATGCGTACCGGCCTAAATATTTTGATTATACACCTGTGAACACCCCATGAGAGACAATTCTGAGGGAGGTGCTTCAAACTGAGTTTTAGGATATAAAGAGATCGCCTCCTCTGAAGAAACAAGCTCAGAAGGATCACTCTAAGCACTATAAATAGCATAAAAGCTATGGCCATGAAACAAAAAAGTGAAATCAGCTTCGTGATGTCATTGAATCCCTAATCAAGGAGGGATAGCTACAAAAGTATATCAGCAGAATCTAAAACAATGAGAGTCACGAAAGATGGAGGGACCAAAGACATAGCCTCAGTCCGAGGCGTAGTATGACTCTGTGCCAAAGGAGAAGAACCCGGAGCCCCACTAGAAAATCTCGAACTCCACCTTGCCATGATGCTGAAAACTGGCAGGATCGGAACCAAGATAATCAAAGTAGAGGAAACAGAAAAGGCCGGCTCGTTACTACCATCTCTGGAGGATTTGTAGGTAGGGGTCATCCAGCAATTCTCGAAAGAAAGCACTACGGACAGTGATATTGAGTGATTCCAGCTATACATGGAAACCTCGCGCTGAAGACAGGGAAGAACCACCTGTCTCCTTTTTATACAAGCACTATGGCGATATTATCTAAATCACGATGACCTACTCTATTTTATCTGGAATAATATCTAACGCCGAAGTCTGACGTATCTTCATCGATTAAGGAAACTTGGCGGACATCATGTTTATGGATGCCTTTGAGAGATTGACGTTCCCTTTGTCTACATTAACCCCTTATGATTGTGAGCTCACTGGTTTCTTTGGAGAAAAAGTTACCCCGGTGGGTTACTTTGAAACATTCTTGACCTTGCGCAATGACAACATCTACAGAATCGTCAAAGTCAAGTTTTTAGTTGTGGATTGCCCATCAGTATACAATATTATTCTAGGTCGCCCTACGCTGAATGGCATTGCTGTTGTAGCATCTACCACTCTCCAAGCCATGAAATTCCTCAATAAGAATAATAAGGTAGTCACGGTTAAGGGCGATCAGATTGCAGTGTGCAAATGTTACAATGAAGGTCTCAAAATCTGCAAGACCCCTAAGAAAACCAAAACACACACATCTAGCCCGGCCTTGGATCAGTAAACATCCTTATGACTGAGCTAGATGCATGCGAAGAGATCTAAGGTACTAGGCCTTATCCAGAAAGAAAGTTGCTTCCACTACAACTGGGTGACAAGCCTGATCAAGTCTCTAAGATTAGTGCAAATTTGGAAGAACAAGAGAGACACTAGCTTATAGAGCTCTTGTAGAAAAATAAAGACCTATTTTCCTGGACGTCCTCCGATATGCCTAGGCTTGACCTCGTTTTCATCTGTCATCATTTATCTATTAAACGGGATGTGAAGCTGGTCTCCCAAAAGAAGAGGAAAGTTGGCCTTGAGAGACAACAAATTATTGAAGGGCAAGTCAAGGAGCTACTCAGTGCCAGCTTCATTAGGGAGATTTCATACACCACATGACTCTCCAATGTGGTCTTAGTGAAAAGTCAAACGAGGAAGTGAATGATGTGTGTGGACTACACGGACCTGAACAATGCTTGCCTTAAAGATCTATACACCCTCCCTAATGTTGACAAACTGGTCGACAGCTCCTCCGGCTTCTGGCCGCTATCTTTCATGAACACTTACTTCGAGTACAATCAGATCCCAATATACCCCAAAGTTGAAGATAAAACCGCTTTCATCACTGAGAAGGCAAGCTACTGTTACAGGGTAATGCGCTTTGGCCTAAAAAATGCAAGAGCCACCTACCAACGAATGATGAATAAGATTTTTGAGGATCAAGTGAAAAGAATGCTCGAAGTCTACATTAATGATATGATAGTCAAAACTTCACTATCTGGATCACACACCTCGGACCTCGAAGAAGTGTTTGTGCAACTAAGAAAGCACAATATGAGGCTTAATCCAAAAAAAAGCACATTCGGGATCTAGGATGACAAATTCTTAGACTTCATGCTGACTCACCATGGAATCGAGGCAAACTTGGATAAATGCTAGGTTGTGCTCAACATGCGTAGTCCTCAAAATGTTAAAGAAGTACAACAACTAACAAGATGGATTGCGGCCCTTACACGGGTTCCTCACTAAAGCTGCTCACAAATATCTCCCCATCTTCAAGTTGTTAAAAAAGGGGGTTAAGTTTTGAGTGGACTCAGAAGTGTGAGGATGCCTTTACATCTCTAAAAAACCTCCTATCTTCTCCTCCCATCCTGAAAAGGCCAAAACTTGGTGAGACGTTGTGCATGTACCTTTTAGTTCATGAGGAGGTCGTGAGTTTACTGCTTATCCGAGAAATGGCTGAAGGTTAGAAGCCAATTTATTTTGTAAGCAAAGTGTTGCAAGTTCCGAGCTTTGTTATCAGAAAATAGAGAAGATTACCTTCATCCTTATCATCATGGCTAGAAGACTTAGACAATACTTCTAATGCCATCTGATTTTGGTAATGACAGATCAGCCTATCCACTAAATATTACATAAACTGAACTTAGCAGGGATAATGATCGCCTGGTCCATTGAGCTTTCCAAGTTCGGAATTGCCTACGAGCCCAGATTAGTAATCAAGGCACAGGCACTCTTAGACTTTCTTGCTAAGCTTACTTCAGACCCTAATGATCCTGACAGAACATCATGGACTGTGTTGTTGACGGCTCCTCAAATCCCAAGGGGAGCGGCGTCGGGGTAATCCTTGAGAATTTCGAGCGTGCAACCATTGAGAACTCCCTGAAGTTTGAATTCCCCACTTCAAATAATCAGCAAGAATATGAAGTATACATCGCAGGACTGATAATGGCTAGAGAATTGGGAGCAACAAAAATTACACTTTGTAGTGACTCTTAGCTCGTCACCTCCTAGATTCAAGGCGACTATCAGGATAAGGATCCTCTCCTACAGAAGTACTTAGCGAAGTTACAAGGGCTCCTCAAAAGCTTCCAAATAGTAAAGATGGAACACATACCTCAAATAATGGAATATTTGCATCATGGACACATCTATTTTCTAGGTAGAAAAACAAAAGCGTACTTGGATCACGCAAATAATGGAATATTTGTAGTCCGGTGTTTATCCTGAAGACCCGAAGGAAGCCTCCAAATTAGTCAAAACTATGATTCGGTACACCATTTATGATGGGCTGTTATATCAACATGGATTTTCTTCATCTCTCCTCAAATGCTCACCCCATAAGAAGCAGAATATGTGCTGGCTGAAGTCCATGAGGGAAGCTGTGGCCACCACTTGGGAGACAAAGCTTTAGCCTTAAAGGCACTCAAGGCTGGATACTATTAGCCTACAATGGAGGCCGACTCTCTTGCACATGTCCAAGTCTACGACAAATATCAATAACACTCGAATCATTATCATGCCCCACCCGAGGAACTATCCACGACATCCGTACCCTGGCCATTCTACAGGTGGGGTATAGATATCTTGGGTTTGTTTCATCAAGCACCTGGACAGTTGAAATTCTAGGTTTGGAGTCCCAGAGTCCATTGTGATGGATAATGGGACACAGTTCAAAGACAAGGGGTTCGAAGAGCTACTTGTTGACTTAAAAATCAAGCATCATTGCAGCGCCGTTGAGAACCCCCGGACAAACGGACAAGCAAAAACTGCCATCTGAGTTATCGTTCGATGACTAAAAAGAAGGTTGGACAAAACTAAAGGAAACTGGGTTGAATAACTGGATCATGTCCTTTGAGCCTACCAAACTACGTTCTACTCCATAATAGGTGAAACTCCCTTTAAGCTCACTTATGGTTGTGAGGCTATGATCCCGATGGAGATAGGAGAACCTAGCTAGCACCTCCAACACTTCTCTCCTGACAATAATCCCAGATTGATCAGGGAAGACCTAGACCTTCTGGAAGAAAGAAGACGTGTTGCTTATATACGCAACACCGCCATTAAACAGAGGATGGTAGCACAATACAACCTAAAGGTTATTCCCATGAAATTCTAGCTAGGTGACCTAGTCCTCTGTAGAGCTGACATCGGAGGTAGGAATGCCTCCTAAGGGAAGTTAGCTCCTAACTGGGAAGGCCCTTATCATATCGTGATCAGCATAAGCAAAGGAGCCTACATATTGGAGACACTAATAGACAAGTCAGTCAAGAACTTTTGGAATGTGAACAAACTTAGAAAGTACTATATCTAAGTGCCTTCTAAAGCCTAGTCTCATAATTTACTTCATGTTTGATCTGCCCTAATTATTATGGGAGCATTTTGTATGGACCTTAGTCTTTTATCAAATCAGTAGAGCAAAGTGATTTTTACACATCTACTTCAATAACCATTGTGTGATTGTTGACAGCATGGATGGTGAAATCTATGTCTATCCATTATGGTACCCACTGTGACTTGTCTTATATTAAATAAGTTGTACAACAGAAAAATCCTAAATCTTAGGAAAATTCAAGCACTAAACCGTAAATATTAAAAGACCCCATCTAAGGACCACTTAAAATTATACCTAAGTCAAGTGGGATCCTAAACGCCAAACCCATTGGTGATAGACTCCGGACAAGGTTCTAATTATAAATTATACCTAAGTCAAGTGGGATCCTAAATGCCAAAACAATTGGTGACGGACCCCGAACAAGGTTTTAATTATAAATTTTACCTAAGTCAAATGGGATCCTAAATGCCAAAATGGTAGGTGACGGACCCCGGACAAGGTTTTTGATTTCAAAGTAATACCTAAGTCCGCAAACACAAAGGGCGTTGGCCCATAGATCATGGTTTCCCCCTATCAGAAATATTCCTAAATCTATGAAATGATTGTAAAAAACACCATAAAAAGCATTGGACCCAAGATGGACCATGGAAAACAAGCAGGCATACAATAACCAAAGTTGGCAACAAAGCATTTAAAAGTACCCTAGCAACTAGGGCAATTGTCTTTACAAATGATAAAAAAAAAACCCCATACAGGGGGCAACAAAATACAACATGTAAAAAGGAAGGAAAAAGGAAAAACTCAAGGCCCAGCCTCATCTCTTTTTGAAATCTACAATCCCATTGAAGTAGGCGTGATAGTAGAAGGCCCAATTAGAGTAACCCCGACAGCGACCCAACAATTTCTTCCGCCATCACAAGGCACCCATCTTGGAAAAATATTTCAAAGTTAAGGTCTTCTAAGGCTAGAGTAACACCACGGTTTAAATGTTGAACTTGAGCCAAGACATTCTGAAATTGCTCTCCCCCAATGCGTGCAGAAATTGTATCCAATTCCTTAAGATCTTTCTCCAATTGCGTTATGCAAGCCTCGAGGTTGGTGATGGTTTTGTTGGACTTGGTCTTTTCTCTCCGTTTGGCAGATTGGGAGTCGATCAACTCTTTCTCTAGCTCAGTGATCCTCGTGTCAGCATCTTCTTTCTGCTTAAGAGCAAAAGTGAGCTTCCGAGTAGCTTCTTCTTCTGTCATCCTCATCTAATCTGCCATCTTCCTATCGGCTTCCATGATAGATCTCTCAAGACAGTGGGCCTCGACAACAACCTAGATTGCGAAAGTCTGAAGCATTTCTTTGGGTGATGTGCTTCACCACCTCATCACTCAAAAGTCGCTTATCAATAAACAGCTCAGCATCTGCACGCCCCGTAATTATGGGTACAGGATCTTGCTTTTCTTCTTCACGGTCCTCCGTGACCTTTCTTTTGCCCTGATCCATGGAGCTCTCAACAACTTTCATTTTCCTCCTTTGAAGAGGTTGGGCAGGAGAATCTGGTGATCAGGAGCCTCTTCAATAATTGGTTCCCGGTCAGTGGACCCTGGAGCAATAGATGCAAGAACATTGGAAGGACTTGCCCCTCCCCTCTTGGCTCTTAAGGCCTTTAAGGCGACAAGTGAAGGTCCAGATGTCATGCTTACTGAAATAAAAGGAGAAAAGGAAAGAAGTCAAAACACAACAAATATAGGAAAAATAAAGGAATTAAGACGGACTCCAGACATTGGTATTCAAACCCCTACCTAGTAAAGCAAGAAGAAAATCATCACCAGGAATGCTAAGAATCTCTTTGCAAATGATGAGCCCATAATCATCGGCCCATTGGTTTATAAACATAATGCAATCAAGGTCATCCTGATTGAGTTGCTCCTCATCTTTCTCAAATGACTCAATGGGAAAGCTCTAGGCCTCTTGCGTCTAGTATAGCAGGAACACTGACTCCCCATTAGCCTTCCAAAAAAATGGATGGGTTCCTGGTGCTCCCATTAGCTTAAAAAACTTCCCTTTAAACTCCTTAAAACTATCCTAGAAAGCAGTGAAGGCTTTGTGACCAGATCTAGAACAAATGCTCAACTAGTTCTTATGATACGCTTTACCCTCAAGACTCCATCGAGTGAAGAAAGAAAAAAAAAGTCATATTTTGAATACCGCAACCCTATTATTCGACAAAATCTTTCAAAAGCAAGTATGTTGCCCCAACCATTTTGGTGGATTTGGTAAGGAGCAATGCTTAAAGTCTGGAGAATTACAATCTGGAAGTCGATGAAAGGAAGCCAAAGCCCCAACTTTATAAAGAAGGGTTCGTATAGAAGCATGAAGTGTGGGCTCGCTTCCCGACCTGAACACACCCTCTCATTCCATTATGGGGACAGAATTTGGAACTCACGATCTCCAGTGTAACACCCCCTCCAAAGGGCATTATATTCCAACCGACCCCCTTTTTTTTAACAACCAAACTTTAACCAAGTTATAAAAAGATTAACATTATAAAACATGAGTTTCAAATTTCTTTTCAACGAATCACATTGACTTATCAAATAATAAATACACAAGGCATAAGAACCGAAAAATACATTTTCATAAAATGAAGTTCATTACATCCTTAAGTACATTATCTCATATCCCAAAAGTATAAAACTCAAGTCTCTAAATAGTAAAAGTACATATGTATATAACTACCAAATAAAGATTGAGCCTAGTCTAAGTCCCAACACCTAAAGAACAGGGTGTTGTGCCCGATTTTCATCCAGATCCCCTTCGGGATCCCTAGAAGACAAAGTCCCCAGTCGGGGCACGTCCCAACAGACAAAAGTCCAAGCAGTCGACTCCACAAAGCTCTCCCTAGAGGAAGCTCTCCAAGAGACATGCAGAACTCTAAGTGAATAGCTACATCCACCAAAAAAGTAGCGTCGTCATGCCGAGCCCTACTCCAGAGCAAAGTGATATCTCCGTCATACCAAATGCGCCCCGTATCCCACTGAACACTCCACGCTTCGATGCCCCATAAAATTGTAGCTTAGTCAAACCTCATGGATCTTACCTTACCACCAATGTAGTCTTCATAGACATGAGAATAAAATAGAAGCAGACAAAATAATACAATGAAAGAGGTGAGATCCCCTACATCAATACCATCTTGGCAGCAAGAAACACAACGAAAGACAATGATGCCTTTCACATACAACAACATTAAATAAAAATAGATATAATCATGTTAATACAGGAATATTACAGAATAACATGCATAGTCACATTATCAACTGACAAGTAATTCAGCAATATACATTAAAATGCATAAATGTTGAACAAATCACAATAACAGATATATTGGCTATGCATATGCACATTATGTATGCTAACCATCCTTATGATCAATATGACCATTTTCTACTCCATGGAGCTAAGGTTCAAAGATGAGCATTCCAGAAGATCTGTCCCCCCTTAAAAGATAGTCTACGCTGGACCACGAAAAGAAATAGTGTTTGTTGGGCTGCCAGTGTGTTGCAACGAGTTTTCATGGCCAGGGGTATATAATGTGATAGCATAACCACTAAGTGAATTACCCCGCCCTGACGTCCCCCAAGATCTATCGAAGATCCCACTATCCTGTAAGTTCTCGCTCACTCTTAGGCATAAAAAGCCGATTGAATAATGTTCAATGCATGAACAATAATTTCAATTCATCATTGTACCGTTCCCAATGGTATTAAAGCAACCGCCCATACATGTATCTAATACCATAGTATCAATAATATTATGTAACCGCCCATACAACTACATAATACTAATGATACACTCAGGTCCAGCATTTCGATTCCACAAGCACAAGGCTAAAATCCATAATTCACTTGGGTCGAGTATGTTAGCCCAAAAGCACCATGCAATGCATTTGTTCACAAAGTATATCAGTCGTGCATATTTCAAGAATCATGCATGCTTTCACAAAGTATCTCAGTTGTATAAATTCAAGAATCATCACTATCAATTCATATGAAGCATGCTTTGTCACATAATTCAAAAAGTCATCATTCATCAACTTGATTTCAATAACTCTTTTCCTTTTCCCTAAACCCTACATGCCTCAATTTTCTGTCACTAAAGTTTCCTCAATTAAATTTCTCAATTTTCCAATCAACTAGATTCACCACTAATAAGTCATTTTCCATCACTCCAATTATGCCCTGAGATTGTTTCCATTGGCGTATCCAAAAGTTATTACTTCTCAAATCATGACATTATGATTATCTTCTCTCTTGCTTATAAATCCTTTAACCCTAAATTATCTCCCAATTCACCCAAACAATATTTTCTAACATTCTTTATAAGACTTCATGGTTCAACTTCTAAGTAAAATCCCTTTCCTTGGTTTTAGATCATACTCACTTAGATTAATTATTTTGAGTTCCCCATAACCTCACTCACGCTCATGTTCTTTCTTTGTTTAAAATCACTCTAGACTATGGATAAAGTTTTGTCCGTCATTCTTTCCACATTATAAACTCCTAATTAAGTGTCTACTCATTTAATTAACTAAGTTCTAGTTTGATACAAAGTCTCACATTGAGTTCCCAGTGTGGTCGTGAGCCTCCAAGGGGCTAGAAAACCTAACCATTTTTCATCATCTTTGTTAAACGGTCATGTCCCATTACACAGCCTGCCCAACATTGCTGTGTCCAATTACACGGCCTAGGCTATGTACTTCTCTGGAAGAATAGAAAAATAACCCAAATATGACCTACTCAATTACAACGCCGTGTATTCCTCTATCCTGTGACGTGTGAAGTTGTGTTTCCAGCAAGAAACACGGCCTGGGCAGTGTCAAGTCACACGACCCGTGGATCTAGCACCAGAACATTGATATTATGCTTCCACAAGCCTCCAAACCAAATGGGTAAGAATCCCTTGCTTTCCATATACATATCCAAGCATTTTAGCATTTCAAATCCATTAAGATACACAATAACAAGCACTAAAAATCAAACAACACAACCAAAAATCACACAACAAAGTGAGCAACCCACACATGGGTTCCTCACTATTAACACCCAAAAACATGTTCCTCACCACCATGAGTGGTTGATGAGGTTAATCTCCCTCTTACCTTAAAACGCAATAAAGAAAGCAAGCTTCTTGATGCTTCCTTGCAAGATTTCGTCCACCCCTACCAAGAAAACCCTAAGATGGTCAACTCAAGAAATCAATAACCAAAGCTTGAAAGGAAGAGTCCTTGATCACACCGGTGGCCAAGGGTCACGAAAATGGGAAGAAAAAGGAAGAAAGTCAAGAGCTTTACCTCAAAGTTTCAAGCTTTAAGGCTTGATAGAAAGTGATGAAGATGGAGGAATCAAGAGGTGTTCACCAAAGAGAAGAGCTACAAGATGATGAGGGGAGTCAAGATCCTAGATTGGCTTCAGCAAACAAGCTTGGGTGGCCAACAATGGAGGTGGAGGCCGTGTGGTTAGAGAGAAAATAAGGGAGAAGAAAACGTGAGAGAGAGAAAAGATAAGGCATGAGAGAGAGATGAAAGGTAGAGAGAGAAAGTGATAGAAACCTTTTGAAATTGGAAAAGTGAAGAGTGAATGAGTGTTAGATGAAAAGATGATGACTTTTGTCATATTTCCCCCTTCATGGCCGTGTAGTCCACATGGGAGGAGAGAGAATGTGAAGCTTCCTTGAGAAGCTTGGTAGGAAGTTTCCTTGAGAAGCTTTGCACACTTTTTGATAAAGTGAAGAGTGATGTCATAGTGATGATGTCATCTTAGTGATGTCATTAAAGTACTCTCTTAGAAAAGATGACTAACACTCTACTAAAAATATTATCTGGTGGACAAAGGTTACAGTTAGCAAAAATAGTATTTATTGTCCCACAGATAATAAAATATACTATGATTTTATTTATCAGATAAAATCTCGAAAAACAAAACTTCGTAAATTATGCCCTACCTCGGGTTTAGTAAGATCCCCCATTGACGTTTCCATAATCCAAAGTTTTTCATGTTTAGGAAAAATATTTCATTTTTTCGGCCCAGCTCTGTATGCATGCAAATCGAAGAATATATTAAAATAATCAAACAATTCAAATAAATCTAGAAAAATCTACAAAAATCACAAACATTATAAAATGAACATATATCATGAAACAAGGAATTTTTGGGGTGTTACAACTCTCCCCTTTTAAAAAGAAATTTCATCCTTGAAATTTATCATACCTTAAAACAAACTCGGCTATTGTTCTTTCATCTCGTCTTCTAGTTATCATGCTGCATCTCTAGTTGCATCAATCCAGATTAGTGGTACTAAGGCCACTTGCTTCAATTTAGTATCTCATATTAATGGGCAAGAAGGGCGCTGACTTCATAAGCCGATCAATAAGAATTTTACGTCTTTTGAGTCTTCAGCAATCCATCAACCAAATTCACAAACAACTGCACATCACTGAGTTGCTCTATCAATTTATTTCCCTTGTTCACCATAGTAGACAAACTAAGTATGTTTTCTTCTTAAGGCATCCACTACGACATTCGCCTCTTCCGGGATGATACTAAAATTGAAATTTGTAATCTTTTGGAAATTCTAATAATTTTCTCTGCCTCATATTCAACTCATTTCGATAGGACAAATACTTCAGACTCTTATGATCGCTGTAGGCATTGAAAATGGCTCCTTGTAGAAAATGCCTCCAGATCTTCAATGCAACTATAAATGCAACCTCTGAGTTTGTGTAAAGTAGTCCTCCTCATGTACTCTCGATTGTCTTGAAGCATACACTATTACTCTTTTTATTCGCACAAGCACATGTTCTAAATTCTAACATGTGTTAGTCATGGCAACCATTACCCAAGAGGGGGGGTGAATTGGGTATAAAAACTTTTTCACAAATACTCTTAAAATAAATACAAATATTTAAGCTATTTAAATAAAAGCACAGAAGGAACGTGATGAAGAAAAGAAACTTTAAGAACAGCGGAAAGTAAATGTGCAATAAAATAAAATTACATAAAATAAAGAGATAAAGAGAAGAAGAGCAGGCACGATATTTATCCTGGTTCGACCACCAACCACTTGTGGTCTACGTCCAGTCCCCGAAACACAGTTTGAGATTTTTCACTATGTATAAAAGCTTCCAATAGGTGCTTGCAACCTTTACATAAGAGAGCACTTTTCACACACAGGGAAACTCTACCCTTGTGCTAAAGTCTCAGCCTGCAGGGATACCTCACCCTTATACAAACCTTGAGGGATACCTCACCCTCAATACAGAATATCAGAAAATAGATGAAGAGAAACTCTCACTCAAAGTAAGTAATACAAATTGAAGTGCTATGAAGCTCTCTAAGGATATCTCAAATTTTGGCGAAAAAGAGCACAAAAATTTGGTAAAATATGTATCACAAAATAAAGCAAGAAAGAATTATTTCAGATAAATGGGTGTTGCTAAAAGATGTCCCAAAAACATGTATTTATAGTGGTCTAAGAAAAAGAGCCGTTAGGTATTAATTAATATCATATTAAAAGCCTCTGAAAATAGTCGTTGCGTAAAACTGGATCGAGTTTATTCGAATAAACGAAGTCCTATTCGAATAAATCACTTATAACACATCAGGAAGTGTTTCCTGAAACCTTTTATTCGAATAAACATTTGGTTATTCGAATAAACGTTTAGTTATTCGAATAAAACGTTAAAAACACGTTCAGTAATGTTTTCTGGGTCATGTTATTCGAATAACCCTTTGGTTATTCGAATAAACTATTAAAAACTCGTTCTGGTATGATTTCTGTGGTGTGTTATTCGAATAACATATGCTTTATTCGAATAAACCACTCTGATTTCGAAAACTGACTTTAAATGGTCATAACTTCTTCATTTCTTATCCGTTTAAAGAAAATGACCAATCATTGGAAAGATCTTTGAGTCTATTTTCAAATGAAATATTTCAAAATAAAACTCAAAGTATTTTGAAAGATATGATCAAAAGAGTGACCAAAGGTCAGTTTTGTAAAACTCAAACTTGGCTATTTTTCATAAATTTGAACTACCACCATAAATAACTTTTCAAAACTTGTTTGTTGGGTATTTTAGCATAGGAAAACCATTTGTAAAAAACATATTTGAGATATCCATAAGGCTTCTTACATAAAGACCCTAAGTCCTAAAAGTTATACTATTTAATCTTCCTTCGGACTTGGTCTTTGACATGACTTTGATGTTATTAATACCTTCATGAAATAAGCATTCACATTCTCCTTGTATTGAGCTTAATTGAGATCTTTTGCTTTCTTATTACAATGCTCACTCTTGGTACTTGGACTACCCTACAAAGTATCACTCACTTAAACAAGCATAGTTAGTCCAAAATCATAATTCAATATCTTCATATGCATGATTCATAAATATATAACCCTAGTTAATTTAACATGCATATAGGACTTTCATAGATACATCCAAATAAGATATTTATCAATTACTAATGGATATGCTCTATATAGGAAGCAACAAAGAACATAAGCAAAGTGTACTTTTTGTCTTATATTTGTCATCATCAAAACTTAACATATTAAATCATTTGGGGCAAATTTATTTCCACAATCTCTCCCTTTTTGATGATGACAAATCACCAAGGAAAAAATATGTTGAGCAATATACAAGAATGAATATTCATGTATGCATATCAAGCAATAAGCACAAGAACATATTTTTCTTTCCAATTTCACTCCCCCTATTTGACATCAACAAAAAAGGCTTAGAAAGAAAAAAATAATATTTTCTCTCATTTATTCATTCTACATATGATTTAAGAATAGAGAGATGAAACGATCATGCTTTCAAGATATAGAAAATAATTCATGCAGTGCTTGTCATATATTTGTATATCAACATTTAGCATATGACAATATTAAAATACTTTATGTAATCAAATAAAGATGTAAGGCAAAAGATATAAACAACAATTTAAGGGCTAGGCTCCCCCTCAAAATATACATATTATTAAGATAATAGATAAAGAAAATATGTATGCGAAAACCATGTAAGCACATTACCTTAAAGAAAAGTAAGGCAAATATACATCTTAATCCTTCAAACAAAAACTATTTAAAAATTTCTCTCCCTTTCAAAAAGAATTTTACAATAGCATATTATATTTTCAAAAGCATTTTAGAAAGGTAGAAATATTTTATATAAAAAAAAACATATTCATTAAAACAGATCAATCCAAGTCAAAAGAAAATAAGCACATCTCCTTAATGAAATATGCTATAGGGATCAAAGCATGTATGGAACTAATATCATTCACCTTAAATGTAATGACAAAATAGCAAGTTAATATCCAATTAGGCACTTTATCAATGCTAAGCATACTTCTCATGTAAAGAAAGCATATAATCATTTAAGATCAATTTTTCAACAAGTATCATATAATCCATACCATATAGAATACCACAAGAGCTAAGGGATAGAGATACTTATTGAGTTAGATAAAGAGTGATGCTCCTTTAGAATGTTCTTCGTTTATAGGTCCTTTGAGTTTGTACTTTCTTTCATTGAGTATTTCATTCCATTGCACTTGAAGAAAGTCTCCTCATGTCCCTTTTCATTCAACTCTTCTCATTTATCCACATATGCTTGACACTTTAATATTTGATGCTATACTTGAAGCACATAGAGACACTTGCAAAGCTAACTTTAAAAAAATCTCTAAAACATAGGTTAACATCAAATATCATGTAAGCCCATTTATAAGCATAATTTTGATTGATATATATTTTAAAACATGTATCACATTATCAACCATGTAATATTAGCTCTAACACGAATGCATGAAGCACATATGAACTTGAATAAATAAATAAAAAAAAGTTTAAACATTTTGAAACATGATTCAAGTTTATCAAGAAATATATAATCATCATCAAAACTTATTTAGGCATTTTTAAAAAAAAAAAATTATCATGTAAGGTATAACGCAACTCTCTACTTCTCCAAATAGCATATGATATCAAATTTAAAGTATATTAAAATGAAAAAGATAATAGTTTGATATCACCAA
The DNA here is from genome assembly GCA_029884595.1 of Ormosia semicastrata. Classification (NCBI taxonomy): domain Eukaryota; kingdom Viridiplantae; phylum Streptophyta; class Magnoliopsida; order Fabales; family Fabaceae; genus Ormosia; species Ormosia semicastrata. Next base: position 71,821,553 of record JAQQTO010000061.1, read on the forward strand.
AAGTGTACTCTTTGAGTTTTTGTAGATGACTCTCACTTCCACTAACTTCCAAGCTTCAAGCTTTCGTAAGGGAGTAGAAATTTTTTGCACATCTTTTAAAAGTTGAGTCCTTGTAAACTTTACTATCCTCAAGTTGAATAAATTTATTCCATTTAAATGCTTGCTTGAGGTAGTTGACACCCTATAAAATAATTCAAAGTACTTTCTTTGGTATCCATCAAATTTGGATCCATATAGGTTAGTCATTATGCCAAACTCATAAGCAAATAAGCATTCAAAATAGTAAAATAACAAATGAGTTCACAAGGGCAAAAGATATTTCATTTCATTGATTAATTTAGCCAAGTACATATATTTATCAAAAGAATAGTCAATTACTTTTGATTAAGCATTTGCATATTCAATCTAAAGAATTCAGCATATATTAACAAAACGTAGCAGAACCTTTTGTTTAAAAATGAGTTTATTCGAATAAGAGGAAGATCCTATTCAAATAGAGGATCTGCGACGGCCAAACATTTTGGCCATTTAATAGGATTTATTCAAATAACCTAAGAGTTATTCGAATAAACAGAGATCAAACGTAAGAGACTGATAAAATAAGGATTCTGGTTATTCGAATAGAAGCTGATTTATTCGAATAGACAGAGCATATATTAAACATAGGTTTAACACAGAAGCCAATTTATTCGAATAGACTAAGAATTATTCGAATAAAACTGATATTCAACACATTTTTAATAAGCAGTAACGAAGTTTATTCGAATAAAAGCCTGTTTATTCAAATAACACTAACAAAGAAACACAGAGATGCATACGTTCAAGAATTCAAAGCATATATATATATGATTTAAAGAGAGATAAAATTCATATAAATTCAAATATTTAATTATATGTATGATTGATCAAAAACTTAAGATTAAACAAAAAAAAAAACTCATGCTCAAGGTTATTATCATTAGACATGTCATTTCAAGCCAGAATTATACTTTATCTAGCACATTAACATGTAGAAATATTTTCAAATTATAAGGCTAGAAAAGCATAATAAAAGTTTTCACTTATCCGAAAATTGTAAGTCCAAACTTCACGTGGATAAGGAAGAGAGCTTGAAATTATTTTTGGTCTTTGTACTTAGAGCAGCCATTTTCAAGATGCCAAAGTTACTTCTTGGCCTTCAAGCACACTTACAACACACTTCAATTTTTGACTTTTGGTACCCACATTTTATTGGGTCCTTGTGTGTTAGTTTTCGAATATTAATCTATTATGCTCTCATAAAGATTAATTTTTCATAATATGTAAATTGAGCTCGATAAATTAAATAATTAAATATCATTAAGCACATAGTTGATAGCATGCTTACTTTCATGATATATAGACAATTTTAAAGTATAGCAAACATACTTAGGCATTATAGAACCTTATGTACTAAGATATATATAACAAACTAATAAAAATGAACATAATCATGTGCTAAGTATAATATAAATTTTATCATGTGCACATGATTCTATTAATTAATTAAGGCCTACCAGGGATATACCTCAAATTAATTGACTTTACAAGTAAATGCTCATGTGAGGTAAAAACTGTTGATACCTTGGCCTTGGTAATCAAGGAAACTCTTTTCCTTACCCATTGCTTCTCTTTTGGTGTTTTGAACTTTGCAAGTTCCACATTGTGTACTTGAGAAGCTTTGGTTGAAGTCATCTTCCTTCTTTGACTAAAATTTCTTTCATTAGGCTTTGGAAGCGCTCTTCGTGATGATTCCTCTTTCCTTTGACCAATAAGTTCATCCTTTTGAGAAATTTTCTGCACAGTTGAAATACTAGAAGGACACTTTGGTACCCACTTCATTTTGGGTCCTTGAATGTTAGTATTAGGGCCTTTAGGATTTTTAGGAACCCATACCATACAATTTCTCGTATAATGATTTCTTCTATAATTGCATAAATGAGAAATATGTCCTAAATGACCACAAAAATTACAAACAATTGAATTTAATGATGGCTTGATCATTTGAATATCATTTTTGAAAAACTTAAGCATTTTATTGTTATTATATTCTAAATTAATTTTGCCATAAGCCTTGCTTGAATTTTCACATGGAATAACACTATTTTTATTCTCATTAAAAAGTATAGAATTTAAGCAATTACAATCATTAGCTTTGCCAAATTCAGAATATAAGTCCTTAACTTGATTTTCTAAATCAATGCAGTTTTCACAAGAAGTTGAGGTTTTACATTTTAAAGACATTCCCTCATCAAGAAAGGCATATTCATTTTTCAAAGTTTCAATTTCATTTTCAATAAAGGAAATGTTTTCCAAACACGATAAGTTTTTCTTTTCTAAATTCAATACACCATCATACAATTCATTATATGCACTTTGCAACTCATCATACGAAGGACTATAATATAGTTTAGAATTATTTACCTCAAAGTTCTTTTTAGCCATATAGGAAGTAGTCTCAATTTCTAGCATACTTGGCTTTTTAAGAGAATCACCTTCTTCTTCATCAATTTTATTTTGCTTTGCCTCTTCTTCAAATTGAGCATCATCGTCACCAAGAGGCATTTGGCTCCCTTCAATAGTTTGAGCATCTCTTTGAGGATATTTTTCATGACAAGCTTCCTTCAATAGCTTTTGCTCTTCTTGCTTTCTATATACAACTTTATACACAAAAATATTGTTAGCAAGATAGATATCATCAAGAGCATCTCATATATCTTTAGCACTAGAGCAATTTTTAATTTTAGCATAAGCATCATCATTCAAACTATTTCTCAAAATTTGCATAGCTCTAATATTCAAAGAAAAACATTTTTTGTCAAAACTATTCCAGGTTTGTTTTGATTTGTAAATAAACTCATTTAACACAACATCCCACAAATCCAAATCAATTGATTGCATATAAAACTCTATTCTAGCTTTCCAATAAACAAAATGCACACCATCAAAGAATGGTGGTTTATCAATTTCAAAACCTTCCATTTTGAAAAACTTTCAAGGTTGCCAACAAGCAAGGATCTTTAACTCTAAGCGGTTAAGCTTTCACCAAAGCACGAAGCTCTGATACCACTTGTTAGTCATGGCAACCATTACCCAGAGAGGGGGTGAATTGGGTATAAAAACTTTTTCACAAATGCTCTTAAAATAAACACAAATATTTAAGCTATTTAAATAAAAGCACAAAGGAAAGGGAAGAAGAAAAGAAACTTTAAGAACAATGGAAAATTAATGTGCAATAAAAAAAAATTACATAAAATAAAAAGATAAAAAGAAGAAGAGCAGGCACGATATTTATCTTGGTTCGACCACCAACCACTTGTGGTCTACGTCCAGTCCCCGAAACACAGTTCGAGATTTTTCACTATGTATACAAGCTTCCAATAGGTGCTTGTAACCTTTACATAAGAGAGCACTTTTCCCACACAGGGAAACTCTACCCTTGTGCTAAAGTCTCAGCTTGCAGGGATACCTCACCCTTATACAAACCTTGAGGGATACCTCACCCTTGATACAGAATATCAGAAAATAGATGAAGAGAAACTCTCACTCAAAGTAAGTAATACAAATTGAAGTGCTATGAAGCTCTCTAAGGATATCTCAAATTTTGACAAAAAACAGCACAGAAATTTGGTAAAATATGTATCACAAAATAAAGCAAGAAAGAATTATTTCAGATAAATGGGTGTTGCTAAAAGATGTCTCAAAAACATATATTTATAGTGGTCTAAGAAAAAGAGCCATTGGGTATTAATTAATTTCACATTAAAAGCCTCTGAAAATAGCCATTGTGTAAAACTGGATCGAGTTTATTCGAATAAACGAAGTCCTATTCAAATAAATCACTTATAACACATCAAGAAGTGTTTCCTGAAACCTTTTATTCGAATAAACATTTGGTTATTCGAATAAACATTTAGTTATTCGAATAAAACATTAAAAATATGTTCAGTAATGTTTTCTGGGTCATGTTATTCGAATAACCCTTTGGTTATTCGAATAAACCATTAAAAACTCGTTCTGGTATGATTTCTGTGGTGTGTTATTCGAATAACATATGCCTTATTCGAATAAACTACTCTAATTTCGAAAACTGACTTTAAATGGTCATAACTTCTTCATTTCTTATCCGTTTAAAGAAAATGACCAATCATTGGAAAGATCTTTGAGTCTATTTTCAAATGAAATAAGTTTCAAAACAAAACTCAAAGTATTTTGAAAGATATGATCAAAAGAGTGACCAAAGGTCAGTTTTGCAAAACTCAAACTTGGCTATTTTTCATAAATTTGAACTACCACTATAAATAACTTTTCAAAACTTGTTTGTTGGGTATTTTAGCATAGGAAAACCATTTGTAAAAAACATATTTGAGATATCCATAAAGCTTTTTACATAAAGACCCTAAATCCTAAAAGTTATACCATTTAATCTTCCTTCGGACTTGGTCTTTGACATGACTTTGATGTTATTAATACCTTTATGAAATAGGCATTTACATTCTCCTTGTATTGAGCTTAATTGAGATCTTTTGCTTTCTTATTGCAATGTTCACTCTTGGTACTTGGACTACCCTACAAAGTATTACTCACTTAAACAAGCATAGTTAGTCCAAAATCATAATTCAATATCTTCATATGCATGATTCATAAATATATAACTCTAGTTAATTTAACATGCATATAGGACTTTCATAGACACATCCAAATAAGATATTTATCAATTACTAATGGATATGCTCTATATAGGAAGCAACAAAGAACATAAGCAAAGTGTACTTTTTGTCTTGTATTTGTCATCATCAAAACTTAACATATTAAACCATTTGGGGCAAACTTATTTCCACAACATGAAGCATCACGAGACACCTCAAAAGGTTCGTTGGGATTGGGTAGAATCATCACTGGTGAAGTAGTCAAGTGTCTCTTCAACCCTTGAAAATTTCCCTCACATGCATTGGTCCATGCAAAACTTGACTCTTTCATGTGAGCTGGATAAGAGGTTCTATCATTTTGGGAAAATTTTGTGGTGAGTCTCCCATATTAACCAGCTAATCCCATAAAGCTACAAATCTCTGTTATGGTCGTCGGTCTTTCCCATTGAAGAACTGCTTTAACTTTCAATAGATCTACTATAATTCCTTCCTTTGAGATCACGTGACCCAATAGTTGGACTGTCTCTAACCAGAATTCGAACTTGGACAACTTCATGCATAACTTCTTCTTCTTCAGAATTTGAAGAATCACAATGAGAGGTTTGGTATGTTCCTCCGGATATTAAGAATAGATCAAAATATCGTCAACAAAGACAATGACAAATCTGTCTCAACAGGGAAGAAGATCCTATTCATGTAATCAATGAATAGAACTGAAGTGTTCGTTACACTGAACGACATTTCTAAACACTCGTAGTGTTCATAATGCATCAGAAAAGCTGTCTTAAAAACATCTTCTACCTTCAAACGAACTTGATGACAACTAGAACGCAAACTGATTTTGGAGAAAATAGTGATTTCCTTCTGTTGATCCATAAAACCATCTATCCTCTGTCTTAACCAAAAATATCTCATAGGGCAAGTTTTTTTCTAATTGTACTGCACTCGGCACTATGACATGATCTGGATTAGGAACATATTTTCCCAATCGAGATACACGAAAAACATCATGAAGGTTAGAAAGAAAAGGTAGTGAAGCCATTTGACATACTATCGGACCTATCTGACGAAGAATTTGACATGGTTCAATAAAATTTAGAAATGAGCTTCATGGATTCAAATCCAGAAATCTCTATCTCAAGAAACACTGAAGTCTTATTGAAACAGAGTAACAAGATACGATTAGAAAATAATCAATTCCTTTCTGAGATCAATTCTATTTATGAAAAAGGCAAACATTTAAATTAGCAAAATGCTTCCAATTCCTAACAATATCAGGATAGTTCAAACAAACTTGTGTAATGAGAGCAGGATTAGAATTGAGAATAGCAATATTCAAGTCAAAAGGAAACAAATATACAGACAACCCAATTCTAGAAATGAACACTTAAAATTTCATTAGAAGAATTTAACAGGATATAGTTGGAAGATAACCAATCCCTTTTTAAGATCAAATCTGCAAGAGAGGTAAACAAATCAAATTAACAAAAAAGATTTAGTTTTTAATAGGTCATAGGATAATTTAAACAACTTGGCTATCAACAACAGGTCTTTGTAGTAGAAGTAGAAATAATTTGGTCAAAAGATAACAAAAACACATATAACTCTAATTGCTCCATACAACTATATATCGTAAAGAAATGGGTTACCCCTAGAATTATATAGTAAAATCAAAGGGTCATCTCCTATAGTACAATATCCCTTATTTTAGGTCTTTAGTCTGGAATGCTTTTACTCTACTTGGGGAATTGACTCTCCCTTCTTCGCGAGATTTTGAAGCACGTACATCACTAATGGAAGGCTTCGTCCTTTGCGAAGTACAATTCCTAGCCACATGTCCTAGCTTCCCGCACTTGAAATAAACTTTTCCCTTGATCGTACAAACCCTTGTTGCATGACTTTTTGCACACTTCTTATATGTCAGTAAAAGTGCCACGGGCTGCCTAGGTTTACTACCGCTAGCATTACCTCCATATGGTTGCTGTTATTGTTGCTTTCTTGGTGGTCACAAATATAATTTCTACTGGAATCGCTTGACCTTACGATCTCTCCTTTTTTGGAACCAATATGGTCCCACGTTATGTGGTCCCATATCTTGGGATTGATTCAATTCTAACAAAATCTGAGCCTCGACTATCAATTCCTGCTGTTGGATGATCCTCTGATTATATTGTACTATTGCTTCAGTTATTCCTTGCATTGCTTCCATGGTCATAGTCATCCCTTCGTTGTCGCGTTCCACATTCCCACACGTATGTCTACCGCGAGCCATTGCCTTTCCTTCAAAAGTAAACAAATCAAACACAATGGGGACAAGAAGTAACAATTTCAAACAATATTATCTCTTTTCGGAGACCAAGCAATACATCTCTATGTTTAGTTTACAAAGAAACACACTGCACAAACAAGGTAAACCTGCCTATAAACCCAAAAGACTCAGACTTGGACTTTACTCACACTAGAGGTACCACTCCAAAGGGTGTAGGTACAACCAACATTTTTGCACGAGTTCAGTTATCCAACTGGACTCTCACTAGAAGAACTCCAATTCCTCCTAATTTGCCTAATTGAAGTCATAGTTTCCTGTCCACACAGAACATTACATATTAAGTTAGTCAGTCCTCAATATCATGTGACTATGTAACAGTAACTACTAACATCCAACCTGTAGTAACTCATGCACTCCTCTTTTAACATCTCAAACAAGAGACAAGGAAATGCACAACACACACAGAGAATTTCTACCTACCTAAGCACAGTCAGTCCATACCCGGTCTCAATAGGATGAATTGTTCTGATACCACCTTATGTAACACCCCTTCCGAAGGGCATTACATTCCAACTGACTCCTTTTTTTTTTAACAGCCAAACTTTAACCAAGTTATAAAAAGACTCACATTATAAAACATGAGTTTCAAATTTCTTTTCAACAAATCACATCGACTTATCAAATAATAAAGACACAAGGCATAAGAACAGGAAAACACCTTTTCATAAAATAAAGTTCATTACATCCTTAAGTACATTATCTCATATTTCAAAAGTATAAAACTCAAGTACTCCAAATAGTAAAAGTACATATATATATAACTACCAAATAAAGGCTGAGCCTAGTCCAAGTCCCAACACCTAAAGAACAGGGTCCTGCGCCAGATTTTCATCCAGATCCCATTCAGGATCCCTCGCAGACAAAGCCCCCAGTCGAGGCACGTCCCAACAAACAGAAGTCCAAGCAGTTGACTCCACAAAGCTCTCCCTAGAGGAAGCTCTCCAAGAGACACGCAGAACTCCAAGTGAACAGCTACATCCACCATAAAAGTAGCGGCGTCATGTCGAGCCCTGCTCCAGAGCAAAGTGACATCTCCGTCATATCGAATGCGCCCTATGTCCCACTGAATACTCCATGCTTCGATGCCCAATGAAATTGTAGCCTAGTGAAACCTCGTAGATCTTGCCTAACCACCAACGTAATCTTTACAGACATGAGAATAAAATAGAAGCAGACAGAATAATACAATGAAAGAGGTGAGATCCCCTACATCAATACCATCTTAGCAGCAAGAAACACAACGAAAGATAATGATGTCTTTCACATACAACAACATTAAATAAAAATAGATATAATCATGTCAATACAGGAATATTACAGAATAGCATGCATAATCACGTTATCAACTGACAAGTAATTCAACAATATACATCAACATACATAAATGTGGAACAAATCACAATAACAGATATACTGGCTATGCATATACACATTATGTATGCTAACCATCCCTATGCACAATGTGACCATTTCCTACTCCATGGAGCTAAGGTTCAGAGATGAGCGTTCCAGAAGATCTGTCCCCCCTCAAAAGACAGTCTACGCTGACCATGAAAAGAAATAGTGTTTGTCGGGCTGCCAGTGCGTTGCAACGGGTTTTCAAGGCCAGGGGTATATAATATGATAGCATAATCACTAAGTAAATTACCCCGCCCTGACGTCCCCTAAGATCTATCAAAGATCTCACTATCCTGTAAGTTCTCGCTCACTCCTAGGCATAAAAAGCCGATTGAATAATGTTCAATGCATGAACAATAAATTCAATTCACCGTTGTACCGCTCCCAATGGTATTAAAGCAACCGCCCATACATGTATCTAATACCATAGTATCAATGATATTATGTAACCGCCAATACAACTACATAATACCAATGATTCACTCGGGTCCAGCATTTCAATTCCATAAGCACAAGGCTAAAATCCATAATTCACTTAGGTCCTGTATATCAGCCCAAAAGCACCATGAAATGCATTTGTTCACAAAGTATATCAGTCGTGCATATTTCAAGAATCATGCATGCTTTCACAAAGTATCTCAGTTGTACAAATTCAAGAATCATCACTATCGATTCACATGAAGCATGCTTTGTCACATAATTCAAAAAATCATCATTCATCAACTTGATTTCAATAATTTTTTTCCTTTTCCTTAAACCCTAAATGCCTCAATTTTCCATCACTAAAGTTTCCTCAATTACATTTCTCAATTTTCCAATCAACTAGATTCACCACTAATAAGTCATTTTCCATTACTCCAATTATCCCCCAAGATAGTTTCCATTGGCGTATCCAAAAGTTATTACTCCTCAAATCATGACATTATGATTATCTTCTCTCTTGCTTATAAATCCTTTAACCCTAAATTATCTCCCAATTCACCCAAACAATATTTTTTAACATTCTTTATAAGACTTCATGGTTCAACTTCTAAATAAAATCCCTTTCGTTGGCTTTAGATCATACTCACTTAGATTAATTATTTTAAGTTTCCCACAACCTCATTCACGCTCATGTTCTTTCTCTGTTCAAAATCACTCTAGACTATGGATAAAGTTTTGTCCCTTATTCTTTCCACATTATGAACTCCTAATTAAGTGTCTACTCATTTAATTAACTAAGTTCTAGTTTGATACAAAGTCTCACATTGAGTGCCCAATGAGGCCGTGAGCCTCTAAGGGGCTAGAAAACCTACCCATTTTTCATCATCTCTATTACACGGCTGTGTCCCATTACACAACCTACCCAACACAGCTGTGTCCAATTACACGGCCTAGGCCATGTACTTCTCTGGAAGAACAGAAAAATAACTCAAATCTGACCTACTTGATTACATGGTCGTGTCATATTACACGGCCTGGTCATGTACTCCTCTGTCTTGTGACGTGTGAAGCTGTGTCTCCATCAAGAAACATGGCCTGGGCCGTGTCAAGCCACACGACCCGTGGATCTAGCACCAGAACATTGATATTATGCTTCCATAAGCCTCCAAACCAAATGGGTAAGAATCCCTTGCTTTCCATATACATATCCAAGAATTTAAGCAATTCAAATTCATTATGATACATAATAACAAGCATTAAAAATCAAACACAACCAAAAATCACACAACAAAGTGAGCAACCCATACATGGGTTCCTCACTATTAACACCCAAAAACATGTTCCTAACCACGATGAGTGGTTGATGAGGTTAAGTTTCCTCTTACCTTAAGAGGCAACAAAGAAAGCAAGCTTCTTGATGTTTCCTTGCAAGATTTCGTCCGCCCCTACTAAGAAAACCCTAAGATGGTCAATTCAAGAAATCATTAACCAAAGCTTGAAAGGAAGAGTCCTTGATCACAATGGTGGCCAAGGGTCATGATAATGGGAAGAAAAAAAAAGAAAGTCAAGAGCTTTACCTCAAAGTTTTAAGCTTTAAGGCTTGATAGAAAGTGATGAAGATTGAGGAATCAAGAGGTGTTCACCAAAGAGAAGAGCTTCAAGATGATGAGAGGAGTCAAGATCCTAGATTGGCTTGAGCAAACAAGATTGGGTGGCCAACAATGGAGGTGGAGGCCATGTGGTTGGAGAGAAAATGAGGGAGAAGAAAATGTGAGAGAGAGATGAAAGGTAGAGAGAGAAAGTGATAGAAACCTTTTGAAATTGGAAATGTGAAGAGTGAATGAGTGATAGATGAAAAGATTATGACTATTGTCATATTTCCCCCTTCATGGCCGTGTAGTCCACATGGGAGGAGAGAAAATGTGAAGCTTCCTTAAGAAGCTTGGTAGGAAGCTTTCTTGAGAAGCTTTGCACACTTTTTGATAAAGTGAAGGGCGATGTCATGGTGATGATGTCATTAAAGTGCTCTCTTAGAAAAGATGACTAACACTCTACTAAAAATATTATCTAGTGGATAAAGGTTACAGTTAGCAGAAATAGTATTTATTGTCGCACAGATAATAAAATATATTGCAATTTTATTTATCAAATAAAATCTCAAAAAATGAAAACTTAGTAAACTGTCCCCGGCCTTGGGTTTAGTAAGATTCCCCGTCGACGTTTTCACAGTCCAAAGTTTTTCGGCCTCAGGAAAAATATTTCATTTTCCCAGCCCCGCTCAGTGCGCACGTAAATCGAGAAATATATTAAAATAATCAAACAATTCAAATAATTTCAAAAAAATTCATAAAAATAACAAATATTATAAAATGAACATATATCGTGAAACAAGGAATTTCGGGGTGCTACATCCAGCCTTCCTTTCTGTCAATTCTAAGTACGTTATAGCCTTCCTAAGGCCATCTTCAGAAGAAAACTCGGATTGATAGCTCCAGACATCGTCCCAAACCCATGTGTACACATTTCGCATGGGGGCAAGCACTACAGGGCCCTCAGCAATCGGAGCGCCTCGCCTCGGAGCTCTTCTACTCACCATAAAACTCTTAGAAACACCCATGGAGGCTGGTAAGATAATGTTAGAATCAATAATATTGAATAAGCATATTCAAATATGGCGAAGGATGAACCACAGGAGAAATCATTAAAGGATTCATACCCCATATCGTTCTCCAACAATATTAGTACCAGCCTCTGCTCCCTCAAAGGCCTTAACCTCTGAAGGACACCTCCGCCATCCACAACATGGCAGAGGAGGTGCTCCATGGTGTAGCATTAGTAAAGGGACCAGAGATTCTAGCATCCCTAATCTCTTATAAAAAGGCAAAAAGGGAAATGCCCCAAAAACAAGAGAAACCCTTAAGGGGTTATGAAAAAGACAAAAATAAAGGCAGAAGAATATGTACCTTAGGAAAGAAGTAGGATTAGTTGAAGAAGAAAACAAAAATGGTTGCAAAACGTCTCACAACCATGCCTCTCTGCAATGCAAAGTCTCCAACAACCCTTAAATCATCAGAAAAATGGTCAGAAATAGTAAAGTAGGAACGATGCACCCTCGATCCTTATTTATAATGATAAGATGGTTAGAGGACCTTTTTGTCAAAATCCCTTAGTTTTCAAACACTACCCATCCTAAGCACGAAAGTTGAAGGGACGGTTGCGTAGCAGACTAAGAGATATGCAACCTTAGCAAGCTGAGTCTGAAAATTTTCCACATACCACAAAATTTTACTACGGACCCCAGCTGCTCCTAGAATGTCCATTTATAACAAATTGGAAGATCAATGTAGACTACAGCACCCCCAAAAAGGACAAATGGTTGGTTCCAAATATCCAAAGTTAAAATTCTTAACCCCGTGAGGAACATGGACCCAGGGGGCAGGAACTCAAGCTTACCACTTCTTTGTACTAACCAAGAACCAAGCTGGGGGCAACTTAGTATTATTACAAGGCGAGCGTAGGACTCAGCCTAGTAGAAAAAAGAGCAATATGGAGAGTGGAAAAAGAAAAGAAGATACAAGACAGAATTCAGAAAGAATATTTATATTTATTGATCTCATTCTATACATCATCAGCTTTAACAAAAAACAAAGGAAAAATATATCAAAAGTGTTTAGAAAAAAGTGACCATTGGAGAACTCGGGGAAGGGAACCAACATCACCATCATGGCACCTCGGGTCATTGCCACCTCCTTGGTCCTTCCAAACCAGCACCGATCTCTTCCCTGTTGAACTGAACCCATTGAAGAATTTGGTAAAGATAACCAGAACGGAACACTGCTATTGTAGTCCGGAGTCATTACTATCTCAATTCTTCTTCCCTGCCTCCTCCATAGTGATGATAAGGGTCAGCATCTACCTTTGAGTAACCCTAGGAGAACACATCACCCCAAGTTACTCCAAGAGGATTTTTCCTTCTAAAGAAGCTGTCCTCCAACACAATCGCCCTTAGAGGACTTGCCAAAAGACTAGCCTAGTGCCTCCGAATCACACATGAAAGAGGAAGGACAAGGATGAAGTGTCCCCGAGTGTCTCCATGCACCACGACAGAAGCCTCACTCTATCCTAGCAAGAGCAGGTAGATCAAAACTCCCACATACATCGGGAGAGAAAGGCTTCTGCAACCCAACTGCATGGCGACCCAGACATTACGCCGAGAAAGAAAGGCCTCAACTAGAGGAATGGTTTGCAGAAAAGCAAATGCCTTTAAGGACTTTGAAAAAAACAAGAGGATGATCTTCGCAGGGGACAAAACCCTCCATATATGTGCAAAAATTGAAAGGGAAACTATTCTCTGAAAAATATCATTCTCAAACAGAATCACAAAGCAAAAGGAATACAACGAAAGGAATGTCAACCTCAATGTAAACATTCCCTATTTATAGAGGGAATAAAGCACTCTGATTGGCCCTGTGAAATGTGAATTGATCGCGTGATGGAAGCCACGTTTAACACTTCCAATTTCTGATTGATCACGAGAGTAGCGGGCAGTTGGGAAACAATGCAAAACTGATATACTCTTAAAGGGATCTTTAATTCCCAATAAAGTCAAAACAGTAGTTCCCCAGAAAATCTTAGACTGTTACCACTTGCAGAATCAGATATTGCATGAAGGATACTCAAGAGACCCCGCAAACTACACGTGAGGGCAACTTGATACACCTCGGATGGCGGAGTAATAAGGTAAGCAAAGCAACCAGACTCGAACCATGGCCTTACACGTCAACCTTGGAAGTATGTTATACATCACAGACCTCGGCCCTTTGTGTAAAACATCCAAGATCCGATATCAACACTAGGACTCCTTTGTTTATCGCATGCCTTGTGATCCTATTGAAACTTATATATCTTGACACTTGACTGTCCCATCCAAGCGCCAAGTTGGAGGCAACTGTTCTAAACCGTGATCCGAGATCCTGTCTAGCAGATCAACCTGACACGCGTACAATCAGACTCTGCCCTGAATAACTCAGCTTAAAGCCTTGGTGGGAGTCCTGACCTCAAAGCCATGCACGTCGAACGACATTGGGCTATGGAATCAAGATTGCTAGATTTATGCAGAAGATATGTCCCAAAATATCTGTAACTTCTAATCATCATCTTACGATTTTATAGGACCCATAAACGTCTCAAACTACTAAGTAGCTTCCATATCCAAGTTCCTAACTTGTAGGAATTTATCTCAACAACAATGGGAGGATAATCTCTACTAGGATACTAATCCTAAATACCTGCATTCAATACAGATTGCATGATGATTCTACATACGCTCTATAAATATCAAGCTAAGTAACCTTAAAGAGGTATTAGTAAATTATCACTCAGAGTATAATCTTACTTGTGCATCACCTGACTTGAGTGTTGGAGTCCCTTTGCAAGTACTAACCCCTCAGTCTCAACACACTCTACTGCTGCTGCACAAGGAGGAAACTACCGTGATGTACCTATCTCATGTACATCTCTGAATCCACTTCAGAACAATGTTGTTAAAGACAGATGGAGAGTTTCAGACTTAGATTGAGTACTCTACCACAGAGCTGATAGTCTCACTAATAATGATGTTACCATTAGAGTATTTTGAAACTTTTGAACTCTAATGGGGTTGTTATTGTTGTTTTGTTTTGATGTGTTGGATTAGTGAGAGAATGTACATTATAATTATAATTATTATATTGTCTCGAGACTTATTGAAATTGTTGTTGCCATATTGTAAATACAAGAAAAGACTCATATTCTCATCTTATATGTATTATGGTTGTCCCATTGAGGTTACAAGAGTTTTTGTTCATATAAGAAATAATAGTAGTTTCTCTCCTTTATGACAATAATGATTCTTGAGTATCTTTCTCTCATGATGTCTCTTCAAAGATGTGATTTCTCTTTGGTATAAGGTAATTTTATATCCTATATCTTAATTATTGATTAGTTTATATACATGCCATGAATTAAGGTTAAAGGTAGATCTATTAATTTTATTCTTGTGGGTTTAAAATTTCTAACAGTGCTAGATTTGTATTTGGGAGAAATTCTAGTATGAAAAGCTTGGTGTGGGACGCTTAAGAGTGCTGTGTAAGCAACTAGGAGGTTTGGACCATTTTTTTATGTAAAGGTTTGTACCTGTTGAAGGTCCCCTGTACACACCCTCTTCTCGAACACGAGCATCCCAACAACCTGCACAACATGCACAACATGCACCCAGAAACCACCACTTCCCAGCACTAGTCTTCACTGCACCTCTGTCAGCACCATAACCATAGGATTCTTTTGTGTGCTAGGGCCATAGCCGCTTGGGTTTAAACCTGATATGAAGGATTAGGTGCAGAATGCTTTAACTTGAAAGAGAATTAAGTTATACAGTTAAGTGTAGGATCTGTATTGGCACATGGTTTTCACATAATGGGTTCGGTTGTCTCGGTGCAATTGGTGTTTGCGTGGTTTTGTTTTCTCTAGGTGTAATTCAATATGGTTTTGGGAAGTTTTTCTTTGCTGTGTAAAAGACGTTTGGCAGAGGCTGCTTTGACTGAATTTGAGTGTGTGTTGTTTAATGGTTAGGCTGGGCGTATTAATATTATCGGCTTGAGTATATTTTTGAACTTAGGAATGCATTTTTTCTGGGTTTGAGTGTTAGATTTATTTTATCTTCTTTGAGTTGTTAGTAGGCTAGTGCGAATTCTCTAGTGGGTCAAGTTGGGTTCATAGTTGCTAAGGTTCGTGAGCTAGTCATGGTTTACTCATTCATGGATTTTTATTGTGACTCGATCAGACTTGTTTACTTGCCCGGTCTAGATGCTTCTTAGTTTAATTTGTACATTTGATAAAAAAAACGAGAAAACTTATTAAATAGAATTAAAAAATAAATAAATAACAATAGTTTCTTTTAAAAAATTAATCATAAGGTTAAATTAAAACATTAATCCTTACAGTTTTTATTTATTTTCAATTTAATCTCTATATTTTTTTTTCTTTTAGAATTAGTTCTTATACTTATAAACATTTTCAAAATTGTCTCTACCATCAATTTCTGTTATAACTATAATGCCCCTAGTTTAATCACTTCACAATACCTAAGTTTATGTTGAAGTAATTAACCTTATGCTCGTCACATGTCACTATCTAATCCCTTTCTAACATATTTTGAATAAGCTATCATTTTATTACAACTTATTTCAGTTTTATTTGTTACTCAATCCTGTTGAGGGAATCTTTAACTCCTTTTGATGAATATATAAGGCCAGCTGCCTTCACGTATCACTAACCTAATTTGTTAATTACCAATCCATTATTAAGCTCATTGAGTATATGCGAGTTCTCATTGGTAGAACTCTTACAAATAATTTCATACTAGGCATTTCTGATTTACATCTTGAATACTAATTCACAAAAACATAGAAACTAATTCATCATTACATACATATATTTCTAAAGTGCACGCATTAGTACTTACATTACAACAATATTCATTTGGGCCTCGGGCCCAAACATACATGCAACAAAATAAAATAATGTAATGTTAAGTGCGTCAGTACCCTATACAGTACGGCGAAGTCATACTATATACAGTCATACACAAATGTGGTACACAGTAATAAACAAAAAAAAACCACATCCTAAAATATGCCTATCTCAAAAAGTAAATTAGCAGTAGTCTATCAGGTGAAATCAGAATCAGAAGTGAGGAAAGAGGATGATAACTCCAGGAGAGTAACGTATATACAGCCTCATATTCATGTAAACTGTATAAGTGTCAGTTTTGGAGTCATATACCCACTAGCTCTCTGCAGAGTCCTAGTAAATACTCAACAGTGGCATCTTCAAGTTGCAGAGGTGTCAGGTACTAGAATACCAGGCAAATTAATAGAAGGGTAAGAATTACTAGTAATTCTAACAAATAATACTTTCAGGTGCTTCGAGGTTTTTGCAAAAGTTTACAAATATTCACAAAAAAGTGGTAGAAGCGAAAGCAATTTATTATTATTGAGAGAGAGGTTCATTTTAATAATTTATAAGAGTTTGTCAATGCAAAGTAACTACACAGAAATCTCACAGTTAATAAACAGAGCAAGTAGAAACCACAACCACACAGAAGTACAACATAAGCATTTCAAACTTTACAGGAGTTCACATAACATTTACAGATAACTCAAAATGCTAATAGACATAGGCAGAATATTAGCAGAGTATAGCAGTAATTTACAAAACACTGGCAAATGCTTTCATTATCATGCAAATGCAATGCAAATGTTTTATAATTGTCTCATAGTGCTCGTTTAGTTAATTATCTGTCCATAAGCTATTTCCCTAGACCCTGTTAGCCCAAGGTTTTTCATATAACGTGATGATAACAAATATATAACCTTCAATGGTTGTGATAATATGCTTGATCTTGGTCAATGGTCAAAGGATTTTTTGCAGATGTAATTGTTATCAAAGATCATATTGTCGCTGCATAAGAAGGATGGTTTGTGAAGTCATGCTGCATAATGGTATAATGGAAGTGTTCAACGTATCTGAAGGAGTGCAGCATTATGGAAGACTTGAAGATTTTGAGAAACCTCTGATATAGCTCAAGACCAAATCATTGAAAGAAATCCAAGATCAAGGAAGCTGGTGAGTTTCAAATTTTTCCTGACATATTGCTAACCACAATGAGCATGGTAACAAATTTGGTAGCTAGCTGATGATGATCAGGAAAGACAAACTTATGCTGACACTGATGAGCATGCTAACAAATTTGGTAGCTAGTTGATGATGAATAGGAAAGACAAACTTATGCTGCCACTGATGAGCATGCTAACATTTTTTGGTAGCTGACTGATGAAGGACCAAAAACATCTTTAATACGAGATTCGCCCAAGATTCCTGTGACGCAAAAAGAAAGTGTACTACAACGGTCAAAAAGAAGAAAAGGGAGAAGGATTGGACAGGTGGACCAATAAAAATTCATCAAGGACATTCTTCACAACATCAGAATGAGAAAAGTATTTTAAAAAGGGAATATTCTTCTCTAGCTGTGAAAATTCAACGTCACTCCTCAGCAAAAATATCTTATATATAAAATTCAGAATCTTGGAGAACAAATATACGGGAAACGTAAAGAACAAAAGTGTCTAGCTTGAGTGCTAGGTGTTAGATCCTGACTGAAGATCTAGAGCTTAGTGTGAAAAAGCTGCTATTGTAAACTAGCTTGAAGAGGCTAGGTGTTGTCAAAGACTACATGGTGTTCTCTTGTAGATTGAAGGAGTAAAAATCTAACCTTGGGTGGGGACTGAATGTAGGTTCCATTCTGGGCCGAACCAGTATAAAAACTCTCTGAGCTAACTCTTCTAATCTCTCTTATTTACTCACTGATATTTGTTACTGATTTCTATTATTACTTCTTGTTAGCTATCTCATAGTTTTATCGATCGTCTGTCATTTATTAGTTTAAGGTTTCTGAAATTTCATCTTTGTCAGTAATCTGGTAAATCTGCTAGATATCTATCATTTGCTCTATGTCGCTAAATTCTTTTAATTATCAGTTGTATAACAAAATTATCAGCTATCTATCTTTTATCAGTTTTTGTCTTCTTTGAAGTGTGTTTTTACAGAAAGAAATTTTAAGAAGCACTTGATTCAAAACACCCTTTGTTAAGTGCTCTGTTACCAACAAACCCATGTCCTTTTCAATAAGTAGGAAGTTTCATGCTCATTCTACACTTGGTGAAAGTCTACTAATTAGGGCTGAACTCATCTTGTACATGATAGTACTTCATCACACAGCACTATCCTTAGTAATGACGACCTCACCTTTAAGTTATTTTTATAAGAGAACAACACAAAAGAATTACCCTCAAGTACGAAGATCATTTTCATATCTTTTAATTTTTAAGCACTTAAGGATGTAAATTTTTATTTCAATTCAATTTTTGGCTTAACTTTTAATTATTTAAAGGAACATATCAATTTTAATGTGTCTCCAAAATTCAATATAGACATGGTAAGATTTCCGATTCCAATGCAATGGGCAATGAGAGCAATGTATATATCACAAAAAATATTGCAAAAACATAAGGCATGGCTCTCGACCAAGCCAACCAAATCAAGTACCATTACCCAGGGGCGGAAACAAGGGGGGACGTGTATGAGCCACGGTCCCCCCCAGCTTTGGATAATTGAGTTTTTTTCTTATATATACATGATTTTTTTTTGTTAGTTCCTCTAATAAAAAAATAAATATTTATCCTTTGAATGATAGATTATTTCAATTTGTTTTGACTATTTCTGTATCAATAATAATTATTAAGTGTGTCTTTTTAATTATGAAAATTATTAAAATAAAGTTACAAAATAAGATTAAAGATGATTTTCTCACATATTACATGATTATTTATATTTAAAAAATTACTAAAAAATTCATCACAAATACAATAATAGATGACTTTTATTTTATAAAACAACTTTGAAGCACAACTTAAAAATTGAAGATATATATTTAAGATTGTCTTATATTCAATTATGTTTATTATAAATGTTTCTAATTTAAAGCATATTGATTATGAATTGAATTGAATTTATTTTTATGTTTACATTATATGATAGTTAATTTTTTTTAACTTAAATATTTAAAAACATATATTTAATCTTTAGTCTTGGCCTCCCTAAAGTTAAAATCCTGCCTACGCCCCTGCCATTACCCAACAATTGATTTCCAAATCATTTCCAAGCATGTGAACATTATACAACAAGGCTCCGATCAACTAATACTTATATTCAATATAAGTCATGCATCTTTTTTGTTTTTGCTCAATCGTTCTTTAACAACTAAATTAAATCAATATAGACATTGATATTGGTGCACCCTAGCCCAAGGCCAAGCACCATCACATATAGAAAAATTCATATTATGAGTCTCTTTACTAACTTCAAACCTTGCTTACTTTGTAAATCATATTTCATGACTAAAATTAGGCACTACCTTACTATAAGTTGCTTCATCTACCATAAGCATTCTAATTCATTTTTAATTGACTAAGGCTAGGCTTAATTACTTATTTACTTACAATTAACTTATAACTAAAGACCTTAGCTATCAAATTAAATTTAGTGACCTAGGTATAAGTCACGACCTATATAATGGATTAAACAAATTTTTATCCACTTCAACACATTCTATTAATCCAAATTAAGTCCATTCCTTACCAATTTAATTTCCACTATTCCAATTCATCCTAATCATCAAAATTATGAATTTTCCTCCTCTCTAAGTCCCTCGACCAATCCTCCACCAATTAATCACCTATTCATAAAAATTCATTTCTAACTCAATTTGATTTAGTCTCATTAAGGTGCAATTAGTCATTAAGCATATAGGTAGCAATTTGTCATTTCCTCCTTAATCCACTATGAACCCAAGACCTTAATCTCAAACTACCCAACCAAATTAACATCATACAAGCTCAACTAATCACCATTTTAGCAATAACAACATGGTGGCTTCATGAAAATCACTCCCCATGGAGCAAGAACTCACCATGACCCACGACCATGGCTCCACCAAAGACCAACAAAATTCATCTCAACCCAACATGCACTCATAGAATCCAAGTCATATAAGCTCATAAACTCAAGGAATAAAAAGAGAATAGGAAGAACACATCTAATCTTGTCACTCACCTACCAAACCCGAGAACAGCCCCCATAGAAAATCATCACAATTCCAACCAATAGCAACATGCAATGACATATATGATCATAGGAGACAGGAAGGAAGATAAAGAGAGAACAAGGACCCCTACTTAGTTTCCTATAGGTTGCGGGTTTGAAGAGGAGAAGATGAAGAAATGACTTGCTTCAAGGTTCCAACCGAATGGAATGATAGAAGAAGATGTAAGGATGAACTTTCCCTTATTCAGCAACTTGAATCGAGCTCTGATGGAAGCTTACTCAAGAGATTAAAGCTTTCCTTCAATGGCTGCCTTGTAGCGTCACCGAGAGAGGGAAGAGAGAAAATGAGATGAAAATGCGGTGTGAGGGGAGGGAGAAAGGTGCTATCAAATGGGGGTTATAAGGGTGGAAGCAACTTAATTACTAAGTTTGGATCGGCATAGGCGGTTAGGATGAGTTTTAATGCTCTTTGGAACATTTTGATCTTCAATCCTATGTTTCTGCCTCTAAATATGTTTTAGAAATTCATAGGATTCATTTAGGGTCTTAGTTTAAGCCAATTAATATTAATTAAGTCCTAATTTTATTAACTTGTTGTAGAAGTAACCATCATGTATGTAATCTTATCAGTTTGAGTCCTATCAAGCTCTAATCTACTCAAATTCAAGACTTGACATCAATCCAATGAGAATTTAGCTTAGTGCTTTTCTCTTCTTACATGAAATTCTATTGGTTAATAAGTAATGATGACTCTAAACTTTTATTTTTAATAAATTTCTAAGTTATATAATTAATCTAATTTACTCTCGTGCGTTTTTCTTGTCATAAGTAAATTATAAAATTTCTCCCATCATATAACTAAACTTATCCACTTATAAAATTATTTTCATAATTTTATTTCATTTTTTCTAATTTCTATGCTACTTTTAAGTCAATAAAATTGCCAAAATTACTAATTTAATTATTTGAGCTATCAAAAGTTATCATAACTTAATTTATTTACTTATAACTTAATTATAAATTTTTAACCCTTATTTTCACTTATTTAAAAATTTCTATATTTATTCAGACTAAATTATATACTTAACTTATGTGTTAAGTTACTATTAACATGTACGTACAAACACAAACATGCACGTAAATAAATAAGAAAGTCAAATAATCTAATTATTATTATATTATTTATATAGATAAACTGGAAGGGAGATGTCAAAATAACACCGTTAATTTAGTTACTACTAAATATTTTACTAAAATAAAAAAAATAAAAGATGACCTACTTAACAAATAAGCATCAACTCAGAAGAAATGAGCATCTATAGGAGCACTTATTAGAATGCATAAGCACTTATTAGATGTTTAATAAAAAAATAAGCATCCAAAGGTGTCCTTATTAGACAAAAGAACATTTATTAAGTTAGTCATTTGATGGTATTATAATGGCATTATAATAAAAATTGATGATAGAGATTATTTTGAAAACATTTATAAGTGTAAGTACTAATATGAAAAGAAAAGAAAATTATAAAAACTAAATTAAAAATGAGTAAAATTTGTAGGGACCAAAATTTTCATTTAACCTAATAATAATAAGAGCAAGAGGGAAGAGGATTCAAAAAGCAAAATAGTGAGTTCTCTAGATATAATGATTTTTTTTTTTTTTTACTTTTCTGCATGTTAGCGTGATTAGAGCTTTGTGTATTTATTATTTTTATTCTTTTTTTATAAATATCTTATTTTGTGAATATTAGCTTTTATTTTCTAAAGTGGTAGAATAAATAAATTTTAAGGTTATTAATGATATGCATAACTAATTTAGGATAACTGTCTTAAGAGGACAAGTGAAGCACGAATGTTGTGAGATTAAGTTTCCACTATTTCTTATGCACAATTAACTCTCAAACTCAAGAAATAATGTAAAAATGGTTTAATAAAAATGGAGTGCAGAATAACATTATTAAAAAAATATATGTGGAAGCATGATTTGGTTAAATTTAATTAATTTGCACAATTTGGATTGACTTTTAAAACAACCCAAGTTAGAATAACCTAGTGATAGACCTTCTCATCTATCTCATCTCGTTTTCGAATT
This sequence comes from Ormosia semicastrata, assembly GCA_029884595.1. Taxonomy (NCBI): domain Eukaryota; kingdom Viridiplantae; phylum Streptophyta; class Magnoliopsida; order Fabales; family Fabaceae; genus Ormosia; species Ormosia semicastrata. The sequence goes on from JAQQTO010000061.1 coordinate 71,844,162, forward strand.
TAATTTAAATTTGAATATGTGACATTTAAGATACCCAATACAGAGCCTCCTTATTCAGACTAATTCTTGATCTCAAACTAGTTTTTCCATAATTAAATCTTTGGGCTCCAATTTTTTTTCCTATTGTATGCTTTCCATTATTCCATGGTAGTAGTAGTTCACTCATTTATAGAACAAAAGATTAATTATGGAGAAGAGAACATGCTACAAACAATGAACAAAATCAGACCCTGGAACTAAGGACTTAGGACCATCCTCAAGAGTCTATGTTATTGACGTATATACCACCTTGCTAATACTTAACCTTTTCTCTCTGTACAAAGGAAACATTAAATTGTGTGGTGACCACTAGTACAGGTGTCACTATGAACCTTTTTCATATGATGCTTTAGATTCGTGCGAGGAACGGGTCACTTTGTGTCAGATTCATAGGTTTTAATAAGAGTAAACCCTCACTTTAGTCCCTAAAATTGTATGCACTGGTCACATTAGTCTCTAAATTTTTAAAACTAATAACTTAGTCCCTGAAATAGAAAAACGTGAGTCACGTTAGTCCCTGCGTCTTTTCCCATCAGTTAAACTTGACGGACGCACACACATGGCACGTTAAATGCCATGTTGGACGTTGATCTGGTTCCTACCTCCCCTAAAACGACGCAGTTTTGCATTTCCACCAAAACACAAAGCTCCATCCCTGAAACGACACCATAGACAAGGTAAACCCTCTTCTTCCTCCCCAACCCCAATTGAATTCCATTACTGTAACTTAGGACACCCATTTCCCATTTGCAAACCTAGAGAACAACCCCAATTTCGTAACTCAGGTTGGCAAGGCTAGGAGATGATAGGTGGTGGAAACTCATCCCAATTTGCATCATCAATCACTAAAGGAAGCTAGAGTGGGAGTGCACCCAATTCGTCTCGTCACAGGGGAGGAACTGGTAGTGATAGGCTTTGCATTTGTGGTCTAACAATGGTGGTAAGAATATCCAAAACCATGGCCAACCCTAGTAGATCATTTTATGGCTGCCCTAAGTACAAGGCAAAGGTAAGAGTTTAAGTGAAGTAGAACTGTTGGGATGAGCATTGTTGTTTTTTGTTTTTAATTTGTAATGTGAGCTATGTTGTGTATGTGATGGTTTGCAGAATGGTGACCATTGTAACTATTTTTGCTGGGTTCGTAATCGGGTAGAAGATAATGGAATTGGGACTGCTATTGAAACTACCATTGAAGCTGCAACTGAACCTGGTTGTAGGGCTGCTGCTACAAGTGAGAATCAAGAATGGAGATTGAATGTTGCGTGGAAGATCGGAAGCTTAGAAGGTGAAGTTAGGATGTTAAGATGTTTTGTAATTGGCCAGTGTATTATGATCCTGGTTTTTATCATAATGTGGGGCTTAGTTTATTTAGGGAAGTAGGTAATTGGATTTGGAATGTGTAATGGTGATGTTGTGTTTTTAGTTTGGGGAATTAGGTAACTGTGAATGCAAATTGAGTTGTTAAAGCTCATTGTGAATGTGCATTGGTATTTATGACCATCTGCAAACTTTAAATACTCACTTTCTCTCTAGCTTTTAGACACTACAACTAACCACCAAATAATTATCCAAGATCATAATATAGCCAAGGATTTGACTAATCCATCAAGAGCTTATTTTTGTTAGCTGGGATGGAGACATCATATGAGCTTGCATATTATAAAGAAACAGCAGCATTCAGTCATATTTCAACAGATACAAAGCTAGGTTGAAAGCATAGGATGCATGGACATGGTCTCTTTAGGAACAAAATAGAGGTTAAATGACAGTGCTATGACAGTGCTATGACATACTTGATCATCAAACTAGCAACTTTAGTAAGCCTATGTTCTCAAGAACTGTCAAATCTATGGTAAAGAGAAAGACTCATATGTTTGAATATATTATATATCGCAAATAAATTAAAATGAGCAGGAAAAAAAATCTCATCATTGATTTCAACCAAAGCAATAACAGAAATGCCCTGCATGAACTCATACTTTTAATAGGAATTTCAAAACTTAAGTTGCAAATAATACACAAAGCTGATCTTCCAAGTCCATGTATTAATTAACATAGTTCAAAACAGTATATGTGAGGCACTAAACACAAATGAAACAATATTATAAACACATTCAAAACACATCCACGAGTGTAAAACTTCTATATTGATCATTTGCCAAAAATAGGCCCAATTACATTATAAGCCCTTAACAAAAATATTCTCAATTACATTATAAGCCCTTTACAAAATATTCCCAAGTACATTATAAGCCTTTTACAAAATATTCCCAAGTACATTATAAGCAAGCCTTATACAGCATCCAACAGGGACAAATCTTCAATTCATCTTCTTTGGTGGAGAACCTCTCAAAGTAGAGGTTGGTATGAACCTCATGAACCTTTTTGTTGTACCCTCACTTAGTGTTGCCAGTGTTTCTGCACTAACGAATGTTGGACCAGGTCTTATATCAGCACTTGCAGTGGTAGAGTGTGTTGGAATAGGTGGTCGGACAACTGGTTGGAGTCTGATAGGGAGTTTGTACCTGAATCCTTGCAGAAAAGACAAGCACACAAGTTAAACAAAATATAATTGAATGTGCAGGAGTTGTTCAAATGAATCAAAGGAAGATCAACACATAGGATGGGGAGGTTGAGAAGAACTTGGACAAATTGGAGATTGCTCGACATAAGACTGTGTTAGATTTATCTCCTCAGCCTCAGTAGTTGTTGAAGCCTCATTCTCATTGCTTGTCCTAGCCCCAGCATTACTTACCCTAGCCCTAGTACTACTTGGCCCAGCCCCAGCATTTGTTAATTTTTTCTGCCTTTTGGGTTTAGGAACTCCTTGGGCTTTGCATCCTTTTCTATTATGCCCTGAACCACCACACCTATAGCAAGTGAATTCAGGGTACACTCGCTTCAATTTGTGTGGGTTCTGGTTGACTTCCTCCTCTTTTCCATCTTTTCTTCTCTATTTTTTTGGCTGTCTAATAGGCCTCTTTATTGGTGGTGGAACAGGCTTAGGGTGTGTCATGTACTCCCAATACCTTTGGCCTCTCAATGATTTGACAAAATAGTCATATGTGGCATGATAAGCAGCCATTGTTAGCCAAGCATGAGAATAGTACACATGTTTGTGATTGACATATGCTATTGCAGCAATAGCATGCATGCATGGCAAACCTATCACAACACATTTAACTAATTGAAGTAAGTAAATAAACAAATATTAACTAAAATTTATATAATTAAACTAAACTAAATAAGTGTGATTAATACCTGTGAGTTTCCAGAACCTACAAGTGCACGTGTGTTTGTTTAAGTCAATATCCGCATTGCCCGGGAAGCCTTGCACCTCAAATCTATGGTACTCCTGGTCACCAATCCAAATAGGAGTCCACTTGTTACTCTCCCTTTTTCTCCTTGTCCAACCTACTTTGTTGTAGAGGAGCTAAGGTCCCTTTATACCTTTCCAACTTCAGCTTATTTACAGCCATGGTCTTCATTATATAGCGCCTTATCTCCTCTACCATGGTCAAGATTGGCTTGCCCCTCATCTTCACAATCTTTGCATTGAAAACTTCACATGCATTGTTGCATATCTTGTCAAATTTAGGATTTTCAGAGAAGTAAGCCTTTCTCCATGTTTGCATTAAACTCACTCGCAGTGGTTGATCATGCACACTCCCATATCATGCCCTTTAACTCCTTGTCTTTCCACATCTTGGTGAAATTCCTCCACAGATGCCAAACACAGAACCTGTGAGGCACTCCAGGCATCACCTCTTGCATTACTAGTATCAGGCCCTGAAAATAAAATACTCCATATTAGTCCCTGACACATAGACAACTAATTCATATTAGTCCCTAAAATATACACAACTAATTCACATTAGTCCCTAACATGTAGACAAATAATTCATATTAGTCCCTGCGAACCTTCTGCATGTCTAAGATAAAGTTCCAGCCATGTTCCCTATAGTCCCCCAGGTCTTCATACAATAGTGTCAGGAACCACTTCCAATTGGCTTTGTTCTCCACATCCACGATGGCATAGGCAATGACAAAAATGTCATTGTTGGCATCTTGTCCAACAACTGACAAAACTTGGCCACCAAAATAGCCTTTCATAAAAGCACCATCTAAGCCAATTAAGGGCCTATAGCCACCCTTAAAACCTAGTTTGCAAGCTTCCAAACATACATAGAATTTTTCAAATTGTGGTGGGGAATTGGGAATTTCCATGACACCCAACTTCACAGTAGAACTAGGGTTACTCCTCAACAGCTCTATAGAATAATCCCATAGCCTTCCATATTGCTCTATCTCATTCCCCTCCACAACTTTCCTTGCCTCCTTCAAAGCTCTGTATATTTTGGTATTATTCAAATGTACCTCACACTTGACTTTCATGTAATCAAAGGCTTCCCTATGGGTCAGAGTTGGCTGTTTTCTAAGTTTTCTAACCAACTTACCAACCATCCACTTCCTACTAGCTTGAGAATTCTTGAACGCTCTATTGCAGTTGTGCTCATCATTAAAAGTCTTGATCTGGAAACTATTAGTGACATTACTCCATGCACAATAGATAACCCATTTGCAGTTGTCATTCTTACAGTTGGCTCTAGCCCTCACCTTATCATTCTTCACCCACTTGATTTCTCTACCCAGCTTAATTATGTAGTCCTTAACCCCCTGCTTGAATGCCTCTAAAGTCACAAACTTCATTCCAAGCTCTAACCTAACATGTCCAAATCCAGCACCTTCATTAAACTGAGGGTACACTTCTCTAGTAGTTCCCTCATCATCAGATGTAACTGGAGTTTTCATGTATTCAGACTTCCAACTGTAATCAGAATCTTCACACGCTTCTTCAGTGACCCCAATATTTGGTCCATAGCTTTGCTTGTTTCTTAAACCCCTCCTCACAGGTGCATCAGAGTCGCTTGCTTCATCATAATATGCAAATGCATCATACCCAAAGTAAACTTAATGAATGGATGATTAACTTGAATACTTGAAAACCTAGAAATATTATGAGGCAGTAAATGGCTTGGATCATTACCTCTCTATTAAGGGAACTATTAGTATCTATAAAATATTTTAATACATACTTATAAAATATACTACCTTAAAGCTGGTAATGTAAAAAAGTGCAAGCAATGACATCATACCGAAAGATACATCACTATCAAAGTCACTTTCTTCATCATCAGGGACAGGTACAGTGTTTTTCCCATACCTCTTCGGTGCAGTGCTCTTTGGTGCAGTGTGTTTATCAACATTGGTCTTTCTTCTTCTTCTTCTTCTTCTTCTTCTTCTTCTTCTTCTTCTTCTTCTTCTTCTTTTTCTTCTTCTTCTTCTTCTTCTTCTTCTTCTTCTTCTTCTTATTCTTCTTATTCTTCTTCTTCTTCTGTATAACCCTTTTTCCCTTATTCGTAGCAATGCTTTCAACCTTTTTATTCTTCTTCTTCAAAAGACTAGCAATAGGCTCATCATCATCCTCATCAGTAGATAAAAAAGGAGGCCTATAAGGGCTGTCCTCTGCACTTTCATAATCATCACTAGAGGAACTTGATCTACGAGTGTCATCAACTGCACTTTTAACTGCATGTTGTTCTTTTTTAGGGTCACTTGCTAGTTAAGGTTGGATTTCTTCTAGAATATGTGTCTCAACTTGGGTCTCATTGCCATCATTTGTTGGCTCCTCATCAAGTAATGACACAATTTTAGGGTCAGCAATTATGGGGTGTTCATAGTACAAGCGAACAGCCCTGTTATTCATCCTTGAAGCCTCAACCATCCGTAGAACATCAGAATCTGTCCTCATGTCCATTAAACCATTTTCTAATTCTTTATCAGGCATCAGCCAATAGCACTTGTCCACCTTATAGTAACCAATTTGTTTAGAAAAATTTATCAAACTAAACATATCTAACAGGCCTTCATCGGCTTCAGGCCACCACTCTTCTCCACCCCCATGAGAAGAAACTTTGCCTCTAATTTGTTGAATAAAAGAACTACCATGATAGAACATAAGTCTAACCACCTAAAATGATACATACAACACAACACAACTTGTTAAACACTTATACATGTGTGTTGTGTATATATAAAAAAAAAAGTTGTGTGCTGTGGGTAAATGTAAAAGTTCAAAAATATGCAATGCAAGGGAACTACAACTATGTTGTGTGCTGTGGGTAAATGTAAAAGTTCAAAAACATGCAAGACAGGACCACACACAAGGGGACCGCACGCAGCAATAATGGAAGACAAGAAGGGGACCACACTGGTATGGAAGATAAGCAGAGGTCCACACTAGTATGGAAGCAACGTACATACAATCAAAACAGGAGCAACATACTGTTGGAAATCACGGATACATCACGCAACGAAAAAATAGGATTCCCACTAAGGATCCATGCAAAAAGCCATAATCCAAGTTTTAAAATATTTACCTCTTGAAGCGTGATCAAAAGGAAGTGACGTGAATCACCAACACTGTAATAGCAACGATGTCTCTGCGGTATCCACATGAACAGACTCACGAACTCCAATGTCCACAAAAAGAAGCCTCACGTCTCTCACACAGTGCTAGCTGCGAAGAGAAAAGAAGAAAACTTGTCGCTCTCTCATTCACTTTTCTGTAGGTGCAGCTAGGGTTCTATAATATATTTGTCTTAGCAGCCCCTTAGCAGTACTATTTATAGTAGTGACTGTCTTAAGTGAGTGTGAGTAGCAACAAGGTAAGCTATGCAACCCTAGACTCATCTGTTATGAGTCTGGCCCATATTTGAATCCGAGTCCAACTTAGATTTATTGCTCCAACTTTAGTCTGCTCTATGTGTATGACCCTGCAGGTTCTCATTATGTTGGCAGTAATATTAAAATCTCATTTTAATATTACAAGCTATAAGCGGTATCTAGCAACACATCACTGCTACTCAACTAATAAGAATGTCAATGATTTGACATAACCTTTCAGTGACTAATGTTTCTGTGTTGTTTAGTCCCTTGTGAATGCTTATGTCTCTAAGGCATGTCGAAAGGTTTTTGATGATAACAAAAGCAAAAGAGAAGATCAAGCACAAAAGGAAAAATCAAGATCAAAGAAAGAAGACAGAAGGTTTAAATAGTCATTAGGACATTAATGTTAAATGCTCTCAAGATTTCTCAAATGGTTTTTCAATATATATGATTTCAAAATAAATGGGAAATTTCAAAGATAAACATGGCTTTCAATAAAACCTGAGTTTCAATTTTAAATCTAACACTCTTAAAAGGATTTATGTTTAAACAAGTACCTTGAGGTGTTGGAAATGACTTACAAGAGTTATTGGACTTGAAAAATGTGTTCAAAGCAAATGTAATCGATTACACAATGTTTGTAATCGATTACACATCAAACAGCATGTAATCGATTACATGAACAATGTAATCGATTACAAGAAAGTCAGAGGCCATGTAATCGATTACACAAGATATGTAATCGATTACACAAAGTGAAAGGCAAAGAACACGTTCGACAAGAAATGTAATCGATTACACAATATATGTAATCGATTACACAAAAACCAAACTCAAAGAACATGTTCGACGAGATATAATCGATTACAAAGATATTGTAATCGATTACACAACAAGTCGAAGTCATGTAATCGATTACATGAGCATTGTAATCGACATAAGCAAAGTCGAAGTTATGTAATCGATTACCTCAAGAATGTAATCGATTACATTGAGCCCGAAAGTTCGTAAAACGTTGGAACAATAATGTAATCGATACCGAGATATGTGATCGATTACACACATTCCAACGGCTATATTAAATGCATTAAATGCATGCCCAACTACCTCCAACGGCTCTATTAATTGAGAAACTTATAAATACCAAGTTGGGTCTTTGTTTACGGTTGACCTTAAACCAAAAACTGATCATTATACTTCAAAACGTGAATCAATTCTTAAAATCATTTCTTGCTCTGTTTTCTGACTAAAAACGTGAAAAATCCTTGAGAGCATATTAGAGCTTCAATTTGTAAACACTTCTAGAGAGAGAGCTTCTTCTATTTCAATCTTATACTTTCTGACGATTAGTGAAGGTATCCCTCAAGTATTGTAAGGGTGAGGTATCCTTGGAAAATAGAGGCTCAAGCTTTTGGGTGAGGTATCCAACATACTTGTTGAGTGCTCAAGGTTGTAGTGGTTTTTCAAGCACCCATGAAGCTTGAAGATATAAGTGGAAAATCTCAAGGTGTTGCTTGGGGATTTCGGATAGATCACAAGTGGAGTAGTGATTGAACCAGGATAAACGACTGTGTTTGTTTCTCTAAACTCTCCTCTGTTTATCTTTGTGCACTGTTTCATTGTTTTATTTGGATATTGTCTCCTTGACTATTACGTTCATTAGTAAAAGTGCTTAACTCATCTATTCAATTATCTCTGATCATTCAATAGCTTCAACGAAAATTGATTGTCAAACGATTTGCGAAAGATTTGTGAACTTATTTTTAACTACTCAATTCACCCCCCTTCTTGAGTATTGAGGCCACTTGGTAACATCCCTTTGTCAAGATATCTAGATTGAACACAAGGTATGGAATGCGTCCCCCTTGTATAGTCCAATCTTTCGTTTCCTGATACTCGAGTAGACTTTGTAACAACAAATGAAATCAATATCTCATATTGACTCATTTGAGTATGGCCATACATTTTGCATTTTCACTTAATCAAAGGGCCCAAAGATATCGCTCCTGTTATGTAGGAGTGATAAACCCCATCTAGGTCACTCACATCCCTCTACATGATTCGCGGTATATCCAATAACTAACTTTATAATCACCTTGTTACAGATGACGTTTGATGGTATTAAAACACACAACTCCTCATATAGGAATCGTAGTGATTTTAGGTCAAAGGACTACAAACACCATTGTCACTATGAGAATCGCTTATGACACTCACGTAACGATCCATGTAGCGTTCTCAAGGCGGGTCAGTCTAGTACATCATTACTCTAATATGTACCTATGTGAAAACTTGATATCTCATATCCATGACCCGTGAGATGTGGTCATCAGTCTATGCACATACTAGTCTCAACGCATTATTGTTGTCCTAATTAACAATAATACTTGACTAGGGACATTTAAGAATAGTGTTCTAATTATATCTAATAGGATCTCACGATCAAGTGAACCACTTGATGTTCTATGACATCAAACTTACTATTCTAAGGACTTTATTATGTTTATTAAAAAAGAACACAATAAATGAAATGTCTCACATATTAAAATAAGCATAATAGAATGTATATAAATACAGATAAATGTATCAGCCTCTAGGGCATACACTAACATATACACCAAATATGGAACAAGCAGGACCACATTGCAATGAAAATGGAGGACAAGTAGGACCACAACACCAAAAAGGGAAAGCAGAGACCACAAACATTCAATCAAAATAGGGAATATTTAGAGTTTAGGGAACATACTTTTCTACAACTCGAATCCCACGAGGAAGATGACGAATTCAACGTTGTTAGGGAGCATTGAGAGCAATGGCATGAGGTTGATTGGGGAGAGAAATCTAGTGGAATTTTGGGATTTTGGGATTGGAATACGAATTAGGAACTTAGGGTTTTCATATGCTGTTGCAATTAAGGGCGAAGCTGAAAAAATTTCCCTCCACCTCCAATACGGCGTCATTTTTGGTGAAGGAGGAAGAAGAGGGTTTACCTCATTTATGACGTCATTTCAGGGATGGAGCTTTGTGTTTTGGTGGAAATGCGAAACTGCATCATTTTAGGGGAGGTAGGAACCAAATCAGCATCCAACATGGCACTTAACGTGCCATGTGTGCGCGTCCATCAAGTTTAACTGACAGGAAAAGACGTAGGGACTAACGTGACTCACGTTTTTCTATTTCAGGGACTAAGTTGTTAGTTTTAAAAAGTCAGGGATTAATGTGACCGGTGCGTACAATTTCAGGGACTAAGGTGAGGGTTTACTCATTTTAATAATTACCCAAAGTCCACAAATAGAAATTACAGGAGGATGTCAGAAGGTGTTAATCGCAACTATTGTTTAAACGTTTTGTGTTTTGCAATCTACTCTTAGTGATAGATTGCATGGGAAGAGGTTTTCACTTGTCATTGATGTAGAGAATGAAAATGCTAAAAAAAATTATATGATTTGAGAAATCATTTATTTGGGGCATAGGGTGAAATGAAAATAAATGGCAACAAAATCACATTAACCGCCCATAGTCACAACATAGCATTGATTATAGGACTAGTCCTTGAATGCACATGGAACCAGTTTGCATTCAAGAATGTTGGGAACAATGTTTTAAATATGCATTCAAAGAAGAAGAGAAAGAAGCAACCAAGGGTTAAAGATATTAGAAAAGTAATTTTAAAAAAATGTAAAGAAGTGCCATTTACAATTACAATTCTAGGGGCTTGCTTAAATAAAAAAATGTAACACCCCAACTTTTGGGATAATTACAATATAGTCCTAAATGTACTATTTTGTGAATTATGTGAGTAGTAAATTAAATTTGACTGTTTCGTGAGTGTATTTGACTGTTGCATGTGATTTGCTCCGAGCCAGGGAAATAATAATTTTTTGGCCGAAAAAATCTTATTTTAATTAATTGGAGCTGAGGGATCTTACTAAACCTAATTCTGATTGATATACATATTAATCTTTTAATTTTTAGGATTTAATTGTGCAATAAAATAATTTTATATTATTATAATATTATTTTATTTGACAGTACTACTGTCTCGAAAATAGTAGAAATCTGCTTCAAAATGACCATGGACCCTTAAAAGTCTGTGGGACCCACGTTTAGAAAAGCAGTCAACGATTCTGACTGGACAAATTTCTAAGCCAATAGGAGCAAATCAACAAAGGTGGCTTGAAAAATTCTAACCAATAGGAATAGGTCAAAGAAAGAAGCATGGACTTTAATATGGACCGTTGGATGAAGACTTAGTTAGGAAGCCTTTGATCATAACCGTTGATCAAATCAATGGTGAGATAAGAATTCAAATTTTATCACTAAGCAATATCCACCTTAGATTACATCAAGGGCTAGGAATTAAAGTTAAAATCAAAGGTTGAGATTAAGTCAAACAAAGTGGCTTGACTTTGCTTAGTAGCTAATTAAACCTAATTTGGTTAATCTAATTACCTAATTAGCAAACTAAGTAAGCTAACCTAGTTATTGATTAGTTATAATCTAATTATTAATTAGATATCCTAATATTGTTTAGAGGCTATGATATATGCTAATATACATTAAACTAATTAGTTATATAATTAGAATGTTAATTAAATATTATTAGGAGACTTAACCTAATTAATTACCTATTTAATTAGCATGGAATTAGTCTTTAATTGAAACAAATTAAGCCCCCTAAACCCCAAGGAGTCCCACGGCCATGGAGGCTAAATGGCCAAGTTCTCACAAGTTCTACATGGTTCTTGAGCCATCCAAGTGACATAAGTCATGTACTTACTTAGTGTGAACACAATTGGATATTTACTATCCAAATTAAACACTCAACCTCACCCACAATACCCACACGGCAGCCCCCTCCCTTTACACTCTCAATATTCATTTTAACACTTATCTAAATCTAAGCTTTCTATTCTCTCCAAAAATCTCAAGAACCCAAGCAACTTTCTCTTCCATTTTCTCTCTCAAATTCGGCCTTCACTCTCAAACCCACCATCAATCTTCTATAATTTTTCCTCTTCACATTTCCTAAACCAAAACTCTATCCTAAACACTTTTTCTTCACAAGGTTTTGTCAAAAACCTACTCTATCTTGTTCAAAATCAAGGCTTTTGTTCACTTCCATAAGGGTAAGTTTTGATTTTATGGTTTAAAATTTGATTTGTGATTTTCTAAACCATGATTGTTCCATGGTTTTTCAATCTTGATCCTTGTATGTGTTTTTACTAATTATTTAAGAATTATTAGGATTTTTTGTTAGTTTTCAAGAAAGCAAGGAGAAGGAGAAGACTAAGCGACCTTTGTCTTCAAGAGGTAAGAGGGAGATTTAATCTCATCAACCCTAAGTGGTGTTGGGAAAATGGATTGTTTGTGTGTAAAGAATCCCTAAGGATTCGTTTATGTGGTTGTTTAAGTGCTTTCCTAATTGTGATTGATTTTAATTGCTATGCATGTTTATAGTTTTTATTATTGCTTTTAATTGCTATGTATGTTTATAGTCTTAATATATATTATATGAATATTGTATGTGTTTATGGTAGTATAATTATTAATGTAGGATGTGAATAATATGTAATGATTGTATGAGTGTTCCAAAAAATACAAAGAGGCTCATGGCCTTACCATGAAAACAGAGAACTAAAATGTTCTCAACCATTTTCTAAAACACTGATTAATAAATTAGGGTAAAATAATAAGAATTAGCCAACATGCCATGTAATTCAAATTTGATTTTCAAATTATTTTCTAAGGTAGGTTAAATAGCTAAGTTACACAAGAATTCAATTTAAATAAGTCTTTGGGAAATAAAATAAAAAGAACCTAGTTTTAGAATTTAATTTTTAGAAGGATTTGTAATAAGTAAGAACTAAGAGAAACGCTTGAAAAATACTAACGTATAGCTCACTCTATGAGTTTTGAAGCGCATTAGCAAGTTTCAAGGTGTAACTGTTGGGTAAGGTTAAAATAAATAATAATTAGAGGAAAATGTTAAAAATACCATATACTGATTTTATAGGCAAAATGCTGCCGAAATTTACTAAAAATAGACAAATAAAATAAAAAGATTCCACAATATATGTATAACGTAAGGAAAATACTTTATGTAGTTTAAAAGTACTAGATATAGTTTACACATATTTAAAATGATGATTTTAAGCTATTCGGTTAAGAAAACGAATTAAAATTCATACGCGATTGAGAAAATGATTTAAAAACATTACGCGACATTCAAAAATGTCAAAATATACTTATACGATTTAAAAACGTTTGTGAAAACGACGTGATTGTGAAAATGCAATAAAATTTCTACGCGACTAAATGGAACAGCGAGATTTACTATCGGGCCAAAGTGGTGGACCCAGACATATTGAGAGATAGTACTGTCAAGTGGAGACATGCTATATTTTGGAATAATGTGACTAAGGGCGTTTTCATAAATATGGTAAAATATTGATATTAAAGGTATTTTTGTAAATTTTAGATCATGCTTTAAGAGTTGTGTTAATTTGGTTGATAATTGGCGATTGATTGACGAGATGAATTACACCGTGTTGTGGGTGTGATAAGCGTAGTGTGGTTCATTTATTGAACTTGGAGGCATTAGTGTGCGAATGAATCCATATGTGGATAGTGGGTAGCTCCTCTGGGCCGTGGTAACGGGCAACACACTAATGATCTCAACAAGCACTATTCTTAATCGAGGTCTTGTAGAGACTATTATGTACAATGCCTGTAGTACACGATGTTTTGGACTGTGGACTATAGACACAACGTTTGACAGTGTAATAGTTTGGTTGGGCAGCCTGAGGTACTGATGGTTCTTTACGGATCATTCTCTCTAATATCTGTGTTTAGCTCCATGGAGTAGGAATGAGTCAGTGTGTGTATCATTCATTATCTGCATTTTAATGTTTATTATAATCCATGATAAAATATATGATCTATTGTTTTGCTATACTGTATGTGATATGATGGTATGTGTTGTTGTGGTATCTGTTGTATTGTCATTTTCTTTATTGCCATGCGGGTAATGATGTAGATTGTCTTACCTCTCTATATGCTTTTCTCTATATTATTATTATATTTCCATAAAGAGTTTGAGGAAGAAGAGGAACAGCCTCTTGAGATACAATATCCAGACGATCGATAGTCGAGTGAACCGTATGAGGAAGACGAGCCGATAGATCAATCTCACCATCAGGACCGATCTTGAGATTATGGCATTGCTGGAATTCTTCAGTTTTGTGAGACTTGAGTTTCACGGAGGTTCGGAGGCCTGTCGTATGCAAGAGGATAGAGGATCTGTGGTCTACGTGGGGCGTTTGACTATGTCCCTATGTAGAGAGTTTGATGGAGATGTTATATTTACTACTACTTTATATCTACATCTAGAGTTGCCTCTGACTCTTAGGCATTACTGGGAAGGAATCTTCCATGCGCCTAGCGAGCTCAGTAGTGAGTCAACAGCCTGGACTCGTGTTCGTAGAGTAGTGGGACCTCCAGGAGTTCTGTCTTTCGATGATCTCTCTAAAGATGATCCATCAGAGGGTTAGAAATCTTTCGAGGTGCACTTGGGCAATGTTATGTCTTAGTAATATGTTGTCTTTTTACTGCTTTGTTAAATATTTGTAGTTGTAAATTATTTGTGTATTTAAGACAAACTCATATGTATATTATGGTGTGTTTATGTCTGTTTTATTTTGTGTTTCGTGTTATTTTATTTAATGTTATAAGTATAAAAGGAAAAAAAATTTACCACTAATATTATTTACGTATCAAATGTTTTATAACTTGGGTAAGAATTTTATTTTATTTTATTTTACTGCATCATAAATGTGACATCCCCACAAGGGTGTTAAAAAAATACCTTATGAAAATAAGTAAAAAGAGAGACAGATGGCAAACTTTGCAAAGTAGAATAAATAAATAAAAATATTTTTTATACTCACTTTTGACACCTATAGGATGTGATGAACGCCTCTAAGATAAGTGATAATTTTTATGTTAGATATGGTGAACTCTAATTAGGTCAAGTTATGGAGAAATGAAGAAGGTCACCACATAAGTAATAAAGATCACTACTTATGACCTCATTGATCACCACATCATTGATTTGTGTTGAAAAATATATCTTATTAAGTGGTGAACACCTCTAAGATAAATGGTGATATGTGTGTAAGATCTGGGGAATTTTAATTTCAACTCACTATTTGTAATAGAAGAAGGTCATCAATAAGTAATTTGAATCATCACTTATTGTCTCATTGATCACTACATCATATAGGTTTGAAAAGTGGGTGTAAAAAGTGTTTGTATAAATAATGAGGTTGATAAATAAATGATAGCATTTTCGCTGGCATTGAGATTGAGCTATAATCATTTTCCATCTCAATTGAAAAAACTAGAATAGCACCTGTGCGATGCATGTGCATCTTGCATGCAATGCATGGGATAATAACAAAGATCATATTATGTATGAAATAAATAGTAAGTAAAAGAATGCAAAAATCTTATATCTTTCTTATTTGATAACAACTATTCAATTTATATATTTTTTCTTTTCTTTCAGGCTCTCTCATTTGACTGAAAACATATTTTTTAAAAATATTTAATAATATATGTAACTATTTTATTTTAAAAAAACAATATTTCATCTCGATTGCATATTATAAATAAGATTGATAGAGTTGAAAATAATAACATGTATGTGACAAATGATTATTCCTTACTCCACGAATCTTCTTAGCTCTATTCTTTTTCTCCTTCATTTGCTTTCTTGACTTTTCTACCTCTGTATCCCTCTCTATATTTTCCAACATTTTCTTTGTTTTCTTTCACTTTACAAATATTTGATCACCTTTGCAGTGTTCCCATTAAGTTTTACTCTTCTTATACTCTTCTTTGTGACTCTTTTCGCTGTTGGAAATGAACTTGATTTTTATGTCCTTGTGTAGCACCCTCTGTGGGGAATTACATTTCAGACCAACTCTTTTAAAACATTACCCAAGTCATGATTAAGATTTAATATTATAAAATATGAGTTTTAAAATTTCTTTTGGCGGATAACATAAACTTAACAGAATAAAGATAATACAAGATATAATGAATTGAATAATACATTCTACATATATACACATAATTTACTAAAAACATAAATACATAATACTTACATACCAAAAGGACATAAATACAACTATCATAACAAACCAAAACTGACCCAAGTTTATGACACCTAAGGGAAGGGTCCTCCACTGGATCCTCCTCAGAATCCTCACTAGATAAATTCCCTAGCTGGGGAATATCTCGATGAACGGGAGTCTGAGCAGAAGATACCTAAGGATCCTCCCTAGGAGTATAGTGAAGATCACCCCATAAATCCCTTACATGCATATAAAACTCTAGATAAACAGTAGCAGTAAAAGAAAAAGTAGTAACCCCACGACGGGTCCTACTTAAAGATAGAGTAATATTTCCATAATACTCTATGCGCTCCGTATCCAAATGAATGCGCCAAGCATCCGTACCTCTAAGAAACTGCACTCTAATGTAACTCAATAGATCTCTCCTTGCTACCATCACAGATCTTCATAGAGCATAAACATAAAACAAAACAGATAGAACAAAATCATAAAGAGGTGAGATCCACTACATCACATACCAATGTGGTAGCAAAGAAACAGTAATAACAATAAAGCCACATAGTATAGAATTAACAATTACAGTCATGATATTTATGAACAGATAATTCAACAATATATATATGTGAATGCTTATGTCTCTAAGACATGTCGAAAGGTTTTTGATGATAACAAAAGCAAAAGAGAAGATCAAGCACAAAAGGAAAAATCAAGATCAAAGAAAGAAGAGAGGAAGGTTTAAATAGTCATTAGGATATTAATGTTAAATGCTCTCAAGATTTCTCAAATGGTTTTTCAATATATATGATTTCAAAATAAATAGGAAATTTCAAAGATAAACATGGCTTTCAATAAAACCGAGTTTCAATTTTAAATCTAACACTCTTAAAAGGATTTATGTTTAAACAAGTACCTTGAGGTGTTGGAAATGACTTACAAGAGTTATTGGACTTGAAAAATGTGTTCAAAGGCAAATGTAATCGATTACACAATGTTTGTAATCGATTACACATCAAAAAGCATGTAATCGATTACATGAACAATGTAATCGATTACAAGAAAATCAGGCCATGTAATCGATTACACAAGTATATGTAATCGATTACACAAAGCCCAGAAAGGCAAAGAACACGTTCGACAAAGAAATGTAATCGATTACACAATATATGTAATCGATTACACAAAACCCAGAAACTCAAAGAACATGTTCGACGAGACATGTAATCGATTACAAAGATATTGTAATCGATTACACAACAAGTCAGAAGTCATGTAATCGATTACATGAGCATTGTAATCGATTACAAGCAAAGTCAGAAGCCATGTAATCGATTACCTCAAGAATGTAATCGATTACCTGAGCCCGAAAGTTCAGAAAACGTTGGAACAATAATGTAATCGATTACCGAGATATGTAATCGATTACACACATCCTCGACAACGTCCAACGGCTATATTAAATGCATTAAATGCATGCCCAACTACCTCCAACGGCTCTATTAATTGAGAAACTTATAAATACCCAAGTTAGGTCTTTGTTTACGGTTGACCTTGAACCAAAAAAACTGATCATTATACTTCAAAACGTGAATCAATTCTTAAAATCATTTCTTGCTCTGTTTTCTGACTAAAAACGTGAAAAATCCTTGAGAGCATATTAGAGCTTCAATTTGTAAACACTTGCTCTAGAGAGAGCTTCTTCTATTTCAATCTTATACTTTCTGATTAGTGAGGGTGAGGTATCCCTCAAGTATTGTAAGGGTGAGGTATCCCTTGGAAAATAGAGGCTCAAGCTTTTGGGTGAGGTATCCCATATTGTTGAGTGCTCAAGGTTGTAGTGGTTTTTCAAGCACCCATTGAAGCTTGAAGATATAGTGGAAAATCTCAAGGTGTTGCTTGGGGACTGGACGTAGATCACAAGTGGAGTAGTGATTGAACCGGGATAAACGATTTGTGTTTGTTTCTCTAAACTCTCCTCTCGTTTATCTTTGTGCATTGTTTCATTATTCTATTTGGATATTGTCTCCTTGACTATTACGTTCATTAGTAAAAGTGCTTAACTCATCTATTTAATTATTTTGATCATTCAATAGCTTCAACGAAAATTGATTGTCAAACGATTTGCGAAAGATTTGTGAACTTATTTTTAACTACTCAATTCACCCCCCTCTTGAGTATTGAGGCCACTTGGTAACAAGTGGTATCGAGCTAGACTCTTGTATAAAGAGCTTAGCACTTCAAGAGAAGTGATGGCTTCAAATGGTTTTTCAAATGAAGGTTCTTCTATAAATAGACCTCCTTATTTCAATGGGGATGGCTATGCCTATTGGAAAGAAAGGATGAAAATTTTCATTGAAGCTATTGACTTAGATGTGTGGGGCGATTGAAAATGGTGCTTTTGTCCCTACACAAACTAAGGATGGTGTGACAATTAATACACCTAGAAGTGATTGGACCGATGATGATAAAAAGAAGGTTCAATATAATTTGAAAGCCAAGAACATCATCACCACATCTTTGGGGTATGATGAATTCTTTAGGGTGTCAAATTGTAAGACCATAAAAGAAATGTGGGATACCCTACAAGTAACTCATGAAGGTACTAGTGAGGTAAAAAGATCTCGAATAAACACTCTTACTCATGAATATGAATTGTTTAGAATGAATCAAGGTGAGAGTATTCAAGATATGCAAAAGAGATTTACTCATATTGTTAATCATCTCATCTCATTGGGAAAGACATTTCCTAATGAGGATCTTATTAACAAAGTCTTGAGATGTCTAGCAGGAATTGGCAACCCAAGGTAAGCTGCGATTGCGGAATCAAGAGATTTATCAACCATGTCTCTAGCCACCCTATTCGGAAAACTTCAAGAGCATGAGCTGGAACTAAGTAGGCTCAATCAAAATGAAGAACATGACAAAAAGAAGAAGGGAATTGCACTCAAGGCCACCTCTCCCATACTCGAAGATGATGATGAAGATGGTGAAGAGGATGCTGAAAATATTGAGCTAAGTGAGGAGAATCTTAGTCTCCTTGTGAGAAAATTCGGAAGATTCTTGAAGAAAAAGGGATTTCAAAGAAGACCACCGTTTCTTCAAAAGAAAGCATATCACAAAGGAGAAGGATCCTCCACTCCTCCAAAATGCTATGAATGTGGAAAACAAGGGCACATGAAAATGGAGTGTCCTATATATCTCAAGAAGACGGAGAAGTTTGAGAAAAGACCCTCCAAGGAAAAGAAAGGAAGAAGAGCATATATAGCTTGGGAGGACAATGACTTAAGCTCTTCCGATGATTCTCGAAAATGAGGAAGCCCATCTTTGCCTCATGGCTCAAGGAGAAGAAAGTGGAGAAAGCGACACCGAGGTAACCTCTTCTAACCTAGAACCTCCACCTTCTTATGATGAATTGCAAGATGCCTTTCAAGAATTGCATGATGAATCCTTGAGGCTCACAAAAATGATTTTGTCTTCCAATAAAACAATCTCCCTATTGACAAAGAAAGTTTCTACTTTAACCAAGGAGATAAATGAACTTAAAATTGAAAATGAGACTTTAGGACTCATAGATGCTAATTCATCATGCATGATTTGTTCCTCACATGAAAATGCATCCATATCATTACCTTGTTTATCATGCAAAGCTTTTGAAAAAGAAATTGAAGACTTGAACAACACTCTTGCAAAATTCACTTTTGGAAGAGACAACTTGAATGTGTTGTTAGGGAGACAAAAATGTGTTTTCCAAAAAGCCGGTTTAGGATTTAATCCAAACAACCATCAAAAATCTTATAAGAACTTCTTTGTTTCCTCAAAAACTTCAAGTAGCCCCTTTGTTAAATGTTTTCATTGTGGTAGGAAAGGGCATAGTGCATCCACTTGCAATGTTAGAAAGAACATAAACACCAAGGTTGGAATCAAAGGGTTTGGGTCCCTAAAGGCACCATACCTAATTCTAACACACAAGGACCCAAAACAATTTGGGTACCAAAAGTTAAATCTTGAATATGTGTTGTAGGTGTGCTTGAAGACCAAGAGCTCAAGTTGGTATCTTGATAGTGGTTGCTCCAAGCACATGACCGGAGATGGCTCCAAGTTCTCCTCCCTTACACACAAGAAACATGGTCATGTCACATATGGTGACAACAATAAAGGGAAGATTCTTGGAATTGGCAAAGTTGGTAAGATCCCTTCATCATCTATTGATAATGTCTTACTTGTTGAAGGACTTAAACATAATTTACTTAGTATTAGTCAATTGTGTGATAAAGGAAATAGAGTTATATTTGACTCCTCTTGTTGTATAATTGAGGGAAAGGATGACAAGCAAGTTAAGTTTGTTGGTCATAGGGTCAATAACATATATATGATTAGTCTTGATGACATTTCCTCAAATGATGCTAAATGCTTTATGAGTAGAGAAAATGATTCATGGTTATGGCATAGAAGAATTGCTCACATTCACATGGATCACTTAAACAAATTGGTTTCTAAAGAACTAGTAATTGGTCTTCCAAAGCTCAAATTTGAAAAAGACAAACTTTGTGATGCATGTCAAAAGGAAAACAAGTAAAGGTCTCTTTCAAGGCTAAAAACATAGTTTCAACTTCTAGACCTTTACAACTTTTGCACATGGATCTTTTTGGACCCTCTAGAACTATGAGCTTTGGTGGGAATTACTATGCATTAGTAATTGTATGACTTTTCTAGATTTACATGGACATTATTCTTAGCTCACAAAAATGATGCTTTTCAATCATTTAGAAAACTTGCCAAAGTTATCCAAAACGAAAAAGGTTTTTGTATTGCATCCATAAGAAGTGATCATGGTGGTGAATTTGAAAATCATGAATTTGAAACTTTTTGTGATGAACATGGCATTGAGCATAATTTTTCTGCCCCTAGAACACCACAACAAAATGGTGTTGTAGAAAGGAAAAATCGATCTTTAGAAGAAATGGCAAGAACTATGCTCAATGAGGCCAATCTTCCTAAGTACTTTTAATGATGCGGTTAACACCGCTTGTTATGTTATGAATAGAGCCCTAATAAGGCCAATTTTAAAGAAAACCCCATATGAATTGTACAAAGGAAGGAAACCTAATGTGTCACATTTTCATGTCTTTGGATGTAAATGCTTTGTTTTGAATAATGGAAAGGATAACTTGGGGAAGTTTGATGCAAAATCGATGAGGGAATATTCATTGGTTATTCTATCCATAGCAAGGCCTTTAGAGTCTATAATAAACGAACTATGACCATAGAAGAATCCATACATGTTGCATTTGATGAAACTAACCCAAATGTCGAGAAAGGAACTTGTTGATGATGTTGCAGAAATCTTGGCAAAGACGCACTTGGAAAATCAAGAGATAGAGTCCAAGAAGAAAGAAGAGAGACTCCTTGATCACTCATGGCAAGAAAATTCCAAAATCTCGGATCTACCCAAGGAATGGAGGACTTCAAGGTATCATCCTCTTGACAAGGTGATAGGTGATGTATCAAAAGGGGTAATCACTCGAAACTCACTTAGAGATGCATGTAATCATCTAGCCTTTGTCTCTCAAGTTGAACCTAAAGACATAAATGAGGCCATTAATGATGAGCATTGGATCTTGGCCATGCAAGAAGAACTAAACCAATTTGAGAGGAATCAAGTTTGGGAATTAGTTCCAAGGCCCAATGATCATCCTATAATTGGCACCAAATGGGTCTTTAGGAACAAACTTGATGAAACGGGTTTAATAATAAGAAATAAAGCTAGGCTTGTAGCTAAGGGATATAATCAAGAAGAAGGCATAGATTATGAAGAAACTTATGCTCCCGTAGCTAGATTAGAGGCCATTAGAATGCTACTTGCATATGCTTGCATCATGGATTTCAAACTCTATCAAATGGATGTCAAAAGTGCCTTTTTAAATGGTTTTATACAAGAAGAGGTGTATGTAGAACAACCTCCTGGTTTTGAGGACTTTGAAATGCCCAACCATGTTTTTAAATTGAAAAAGGCTTTGTATGGCTTGAAACAAGCTCCTAGAGCTTGGTATGAAAGGTTGAGCAAATTTCTTTTAGAAAAAGGCTTTTCTAGAGGTAAAGTTGACACCACTCTCTTCATAAAACACAAAATGCATGACATTCTTCTAGTTCAAATCTATGTTGATGACATTATATTTGGAGCTACTAACAACTCTCTTTGTAAAGAATTTTCAAATATTATGCAAAGTGAGTTTGAGATGTCCATGATGGGTGAGCTCAACTTCTTCCTTGGTCTACAAATCAAGCAAACAAGAGAAGGAACATTTATAAGCCAATCCAAGTATTGCAAGGAGCTGCTCAAAAAGTTTGGAATGGACAATGCCAAGCATATGGCTACTCCTATGGGCACCTCTTGCTATTTGGACAAGGATGAAGGAGGTAAATCGGTAGAAATTACAAAATATAGAGGTATGATTGGCTCACTCCTTTATCTCACCTTTGCAAGTAGGCACGATATAATGTTTAGTGTATGCATGTGTGCTAGATATCAAGCTAATCCTAAGGAATCACACCTAAGTCTTTGTTAAGAGAATAATGAAATATCTAATAGGCACATCACAAATGGGTTTATGGTACCCTAAGGGTGCCTCATGTAGTCTTATTGGGTATTCGATTCGATTTTCTTTGGATGCAAAATGGATCGAAAGAGCACTAGTGGGACATGCCACTTGCTAGGAAGCTCACTAGTTTCTTGGCACAAAGAAGAAACAAAATAGTGTGGCATTGTCCACAAATGAATTTGAATATGTTGCATTTGGGAGTTCCGTGCTCAAGTCCTTTGGATGAAACTTGACAACTCTTGGACTATGGTCTTGAGCTTGATCACATTCCCATAAAATGTGATAATACTAGTGCAATTAACTTGTCAAAAAATCCCATTTTGCATTCTAGAACTAAGCATATTGAAATAAGACATCATTTCATTAGAAATGATGTTCAAAGAGGTGATTGCATACTTGAATTTGTTGAAACAACTAAGCAATTAGTGATATTTTCACTAAACCCCTTGCAAAAGAAGCATTTTTCTACATTAGAAACGAATCGGGTATATTGGACCATTCATGCATAAATTAAATATTTGCTTTGCATAATCCTAAAACAAAAGCCTAAGCTTGCGTTGTTACGCATAATTATGCCACTTTCTTTGCACAATCTCTACGAATTTTCATTATATATATTTGAATCCCATACTAACTTGAGCGTCGGAGTTTTCCCTAAATTATTTTGCGTGTGCTCCCTCATGTCCCACTTTGACAAGAAAATCAACAAACCTCAAAAGTCACCAAAAAGGGTGAAATTCTTGGTAAACATGATAATTTTGATCAATTATATGAGTTGAATCATAATGTGATTAATCTATATGCTTGGATGATGATTTGAATTGATTTGAGTTGCTTTAAAACTGTTTTGGATGGATTAAAATTGATTATATGCTGTTTGGAACGCAAAATCTCGAGTTAAAGAGTGTTGTAATCGATTACAATGCCTTTGTAATCGATTACAAAGTTGTCATGCATGTAATCGATTACACACATTTTGTAATCGATTACAACCAACTCGAGAACTCAGTGTAATCGATTACATCATCTATGTAATCGATTACAAGGTTTCGAGAAAGCATGTAATCGATTACACTAAAAATGTAATCGATTACACACCCACTGAGAATGCATGTAATCGATTACACACTCAATGTAATCGATTACACGGGGTTTTTTAAAAGGCTCCCGACGCGCGTAGTGGTCATTTTCATTTCGTTTTGGCCCTGTTCATCTTCCTCGTTCTCTCCTCTCGCACCCACGCACCTCGGATCTCAAAACCTCTCATTTCTCACTCAAATTTCCATCAAAACTCATCATTTCGCCTCTCTCAATCTCGGAAATCCCTCTCCACATAACCCACCGATCAAATCTCCTCAAATCCCTCATCCAAAATCTCCCATCTTCTCTCACGAACACCCTCTCCAATTTTCTAACCTAATTTCGTCCTTCTCTCTCTCATCAATGGTGAATCCTCCCATCGCTCGAAGCGCCCAAGAACAGGGCTGCCTTTGTTGGAAGTTCCTCCGGTGGCTCTACACGCAATATCTCGGGTTGGACCTCACGAGGCACTTCTCCACCGTGAAGAAAGCCGAGTTGTTCAGAAGAACTTCCAGCCTTCGCAAGATCATCTCTCTCCGTGTATCTACCCATCACCTTCTCGTGAGAGTGAACCCTTAGTGAGCTTTAGGACAATAGAACACTTAGGCTTCTTTGGGATTCCTAAGTATAGAGAAGGCCATCTACCCTAACCTTGTCCGAGTGTTTTATGCTAACTCGAAGGTTGAGGATAATTGCATCATTTCGAGGTGAAAAAGCAACAAATCAAAGTTAACCATGACAGAATGGTATAGGCTCACCAAGCTCACTCCGATGGAGCCCGGGCCGTGGGAATACCAAAGTCCGGGGGCATGAGTTTGAGCACAAGGCTGCTCTTCTCTCCTTGATTAGGACCGGCTACCACCTCCCCGGTGATCCTAGACGCGAGAATAATGGCCACCGGCCTCACTATGGAAAACGGGGTCCTCCACTACCTCTTGGTTCGTGGATTGATTCCCAGAGGAGGGAATTACTCCCAAGTCCTCAAGGACGATGTAGTGGCATTATGGGCAATGACCACGGGGCACCCAATAAAGCGGGGATACTACATTCTACAAAGATATGCTAGACATCAAGAAAAAGAAGAACTCGCTTCTCCCCCTTCGCCATGTTAGTCACCACAATTCTTGAGTATTGTCGCATTTCGCTGACTGAAGAGTCCAAGGACACCAGCTCCAAGGGACCCCAATCAATTGGGCTACATACTCTGAAGAAGCTTCAGCTCTACAAGATGGAGGATAGGTGGCATTACATTACTCATGGCACCTTTGGCCATATCCATCACGATCCAGACAGTGATGATGAGGGGGCTCAGTACCCTGCCTCTGCTCCTGCTCCAGCTTCTCTTGATCTTGCTCCAAGAGATGCGCAACCTGAGCGCCAACGTCAACACGCGCATGGATCATATAGAGCAAAAGATCGACCATCTTGAGCCGAGGATGGACTACTCGGACCAGGAGCTTGCCTCCATTCGATCCCTCTTACGTGGACCTCCCGTTCCGAGAGTCCTGCCGCTGCGCACCCCCACATCCTCTCGCCCTCCGGATCCCATATCCTTATTTGGTCCATCCGGGAATTCCTGCCGATGATGAGGAGCTTCGGATTCTCGACGACGATCTTATGCCCGGCCGATGATGACATTGATCTAGGAGACTGGCCGCGGAACCGAGGGTGATGTCTTTTTGTGACGAGGACAACGATAGTGATCCCGGCCTTATGCCTTGATTTGTTTTTCCACCTTGTACTTATTTTTGTTTCTTAACTCGATTATATAAAATTGGTATACCTTTATGGTTATCTTTTGATTATTGCCTACTTGGTTGTGACATGTTTCTTTGTACATCTTTGATTATTAATACATAAACATGTTTTCACTTTGAATGGTTGGTGTTGGAATATTGCTTGGGTGATCTTAGTGGCTTTTCTGTTATGGCAAACAATTGGGAATTATGAACTATAACTGACATGCTGTCCATTTTTTTTAAATGCTTATGTCTTTTTGATAATGCCAACGGGGGAGAAAATAAGGAAAAATGAAATGTACTTAAAGGTTGCATGAGTACGGGGGAGTTATTGAACTTTTAAGGTATAAAAATGAAATGTACTTAAAGGTTGCATGAGTACGGGGGAGTTATTGAACTTTTAAGTTATTAAACTTTTCATATGCAAAATCTAACCCAATATCATGCATAATCTCCGGGGAAAGCATTGTAACTAAATGACTATGATATACAAATGCAAAAACTCTTTCTTTTTCCTATGATCAGTTTGTCATCATCAAAAAGGGGGAGAATGTGAATGCTTATGTCTCTAAGACATGTCGAAAGGTTTTTGATGATAACAAAAGCAAAAGAGAAGATCAAGCACAAAAGGAAAAATCAAGATCAAAGAAAGAAGACAGAAGGTTTAAATAGTCATTAGGATATTAATGTTAAATGCTCTCAAGATTTCTCAAATGGTTTTTCAATATATATGATTTCAAAATAAATAGGAAATTTCAAAGATAAACATGGCTTTCAATAAAACCTGAGTTTCAATTTTAAATCTAACACTCTTAAAAGGATTTATGTTTAAACAAGTACCTTGAGGTGTTGGAAATGACTTACAAGAGTTATTGGACTTGAAAAATGTGTTCAAAGGCAAATGTAATCGATTACACAATGTTTGTAATCGATTACACATCAAGCAAGCATGTAATCGATTACATGAACAATGTAATCGATTAAGAAAGTCGAGGCCATGTAATCGATTACACAAGATATGTAATCGATTACACAAAAGCCCTAAAGGCAAAGAACACGTTCGACAAAGAAATGTAATCGATTACACAATATATGTAATCGATTACACAAAACCCGAAACTCAAAGAACATGTTCGACGAGACATGTAATCGATTACAAAGATATTGTAATCGATTACACAACAAGTCGAAGTCATGTAATCGATTACATGAGCATTGTAATCGATTACAAGCAAAGTCGAAGCCATGTAATCGATTACCTCAAGAATGTAATCGATTACACGAGCCCGTGAAAGTTGAAAACGTTGGAACAATAATGTAATCGATTACCTGAGATATGTAATCGATTACACACATCCTGACAACGTCCAACGGCTATATTAAATGCATTAAATGCATGCCCAACTACCTCCAACGGCTCTATTAATTGAGAAACTTATAAATACCCAAGTTAGGTCTTTGTTTACGGTTGACCTTGAACCAAAACTGATCATTATACTTCAAAACGTGAATCAATTCTTAAAATCATTTCTTGCTCTGCTTTTTCGACTAAAAACGTGAAAAATCCTTGAGAGCATATTAGAGCTTCAATTTGTAAACACTTGCTCTAGAGAGAGCTTCTTCTATTTCAATCTTATACTTTCTGATTAGTGAGGGTGAGGTATCCCTCAAGTATTGTAAGGGTGAGGTATCCCTTGGAAAATAGAGGCTCAAGCTTTTGGGTGAGGTATCCCATATTGTTGAGTGCTCAAGGTTGTAGTGGTTTTTCAAGCACCCATTGAAGCTTGAAGATATAGTGGAAAATCTCAAGGTGTTGCTTGGGACCGGACGTAGATCACAAGTGGAGTAGTGATTGAACCAGGATAAACGACCGTGTTTGTTTCTCTAAACTCTCCTCTGTTTATCTTTGTGCATTGTTTCATTATTCTATTTGGATATTGTCTCCTTGACTATTACGTTCATTAGTAAAAGTGCTTAACTCATCTATTTAATTATTTCGATCATTCAATAGCTTCAACGAAAATTGATTGTCAAACGATTTGCGAAAGATTTGTGAACTTATTTTTAACTACTCAATTCACCCCCTCTTGAGTATTGAGGCCACTTGGTAACAATATATATATATATATATATATATATATATGTCACAACAACAAGTCTACTGACTATGCAAATGCATAATGAACCGACCCCTACTCCATGGAGCTAAAACTAAACATCAAAGAGAATGATTGAGAGATATGTCTGTATACCATCAGACTCAATTCAGGTGCTTCAAAATTACCAGCGTACACATCTTGGCTTATACAATACATTCTACACAAAATCGAAAATAGGAATAGTGTCTCGACAAGATCGTCAGTGCATTTGCAATAGTCATCACGGCACAATAAAGCTACTAACTGGCCATTTGTGGGATACCCGCGCCCCGATGCCTCCAAGATCATTAATAGACCTTCACTACGCAATTCGCACCTGCACAAATGTGTAATTCAATCTCCTTAGCATACAGCCTTAACAAACAAAGTCACCATGACTTTCACAATGCATGATCGAATGACTTAATAAATCAATAATCATTAACTACGTCAATTCCAATTCAAAACAAGCCACCACTGGGCTTAAGCTGTCAACTGACGTCTCCGGGTCCAGTACATCGGCCCAACAGCAAAACTATTATTTTTCTCAAACACGAAGTATTTTCACTATTTTATCACAAACGCATAACACTTTTTGTTATGTCACTAAATCACATAACATTTTTACGTCATTTTTCAACTGCATAAACATTTTAAAACATTTTTTCAATCACATAACTCAAAAACCAACATTTTTAAATTGCGTAAGGTTTTATCAATCATTTTCAATTCCATAAAACATTCGAAGCTTACTTTTTGAAACTTTCCATGTTTAATGTAAAATTTGAACCTTTATTTCAATATTTTCTTACCAAATCTCCTTTAAATGATATTTCTAACGTTTTCCATAAAAATCTATATTATTTTAATTAAATTAAGACATTACAAAAATGTTTTTCCATTCCTTTTACTAAAAACTCACTTAAACAAAATACTTTAAATTTTAAAACCATCTTTCAAACTCATTTCTATTATCATGACCGAAAATCAATCCATTTCAAATAATAAAACTTTGTTCATCTTCTTTTTAACTTATAAATCCTTAAATCCTATTCTAGTCCCCTAATCGTCTGAGTTCTCAATTAATAAGACATTTTTGCCTTGGATACCCCTCTCTGGGCTAGATGGCCGTGAGCCATAGGTTTTCTTTGGTACCACAAAGCTTGCCTTTCTCACATGATTCAAAGCATACAAAGTATTTCAATCATCAATTCCTACTATAACAATCTCATGCATACTATAACAATCATATAGTCACATATAGCCAAACATACATAAATCATTAAATTCACACAAACAAGTGAATAAATCCTCACATGAATTTTTTACCAACAAACCACAAATTCATTTCTCACCACCAACATTGGTTGATGAGGTTAATCTCCCTCTTACCTTAGATGATGATCAAAACTCCTTGTTGTCTTCTTGAAAAAGTTTCTACTTCTAAAAAGATTCTTAAAACAAATCAAACATATAATTATTAAAAACTAGGGCTTGAAACAAGATGACCATGAATCAAGATTATGGCCTAGAGCTTAAGAATAAAATTTAGAAGTGAAGATAAAGAACTTCACCTAGAACCTTCAAACGTTAAGCTTTGAGAAAGAGATTGAAGATGAATGATTTTGGAGAAACTCACAACATGAGAGTGTCTCAAAATGTTGTTTAGATTCAAGATAAGTGGTTGTTTTGAATTGATCAAGATTTGAGAGAGATTTAAGGGTGTTGGCCGAAACTCACAAAAGAGTGAAAAAGAGAGAGTTTTGATAATTTGTTTCTCAAAAACAAGACAAGATAGACTTAAGAGAGATA
Source organism: Ormosia semicastrata (assembly GCA_029884595.1). NCBI lineage: Eukaryota > Viridiplantae > Streptophyta > Magnoliopsida > Fabales > Fabaceae > Ormosia > Ormosia semicastrata. The sequence goes on from JAQQTO010000061.1 coordinate 71,873,438, forward strand.
AATAACTATTTTGGTCACAAAACTTGTCCTAGAAGCTCCTCTTGGCCGTGAGTCGTTCATGGTCCTGGGTGGTCAAAGCTTCTCCTCCAATATTGCTTTCTAAGCTTGCCTTGGAAGATTTCCTCCTATTAGTGCAACACAAAGAGTCAAAGCGACTAAACTTGACTCCATCAAGCTTCCCTTGGAAGCTTTCTTCTCATTGGCTCAAAAACAAATGAGTCATGAAAAGAAAAGATGAAAGGTTATGACTAGGCTCATGATTAGTCATCTAACTAGATATTTATCAGTAGCTATTACCCAATGGACAAAGGCTACTGCTAGCAAAACTAGTATTTATTGTCCAATTGATAATAGAGCATACCTAAATTTCATCAGTCAGATAAAATCTTAGAAAAAGAAAAATTTCAAAATCTGTTCTCGATTTTGGGTTTCGTAAGCTCCCCCGACCCCACGTGAATAGTAAAAAAAAATTCGACCCTGAAAAATTTTATTTTTCTGACACCGCCTCAAACACACAAAAGTCCAAAAATAATAAAAAAATAATCCAAATAAAGTAACCAATTCACAAAAAAACACAAGAATCATAGAAAAAAACACAAATAATAAGAAAAGAAATTTCGAGGTGTTACAACTCTTCCCTTCTAAAAAGAATTTCGTCCTAGAAATTATCATACCTTAGAACAACTGCAAATATTCCTCTTTCATTCCATTTTCTAGTTCCCAAGTTACTTCTCCAGTCACATCATTCCAAATTACCTTCACTAAGGTAATTTTTTTTCCTCTGAGTTGTTTCACTCTCCTATCTTTGATCTTAACAGAAAGTATCTCATAGATCAAGTTCTCTTTTAATTGTACTATATCTGGTGCTATGATATGGTTCGGATCAAGAACATATTTTCGCAATTGCGATACATGGAAGACATTATGAAGGTTAGAAAGAAAAGGTCGTAAAGCTATATGATATGCTATCGGACCTATCCGACAAAGAATTTGATATAGTCCGATAAATTTAGGAGTGAGCTTTCTGGATTTAATAACCCGACCAACCCCAATCGTGGGTGTGACTCTCAAAAACACATGTTCATCTTCCTTAAACTCAAGGGGTCTCCTTCTCTTGTTAGCATAACTCTTCTGTCAACTCTGAGTTGTCCGCATTTTTTCTTGGATCACCTTAACATTTTCTATTGTTTGTTGTACAAGTTTGGGTCCTAATGCAAGATTTTTCCCATCTTGGTACCAACACAAAGGCGTTCTACACCTTCGTCCATAAAAAGCCTCATAGGATGTCATCCCTATGCTTGAGTGAAAACTATTGTTATAAGTGAATTCTATCAAAGGTAAGAATTCATCCCAACTCCCAGTCTGTTCCAAAACACAAGCTTTTAGTAGATCTTCCAACGATTGAATTGTTCTCTCTGATTGACCATCTATTTACGGATGATAAGCAGAACTTAAATGAAGTTTTGTCCCCATTGCTTCTTGCAGACTCTGCCAAAATCTTGACATAAATCTTGGGTCTCGATTAGAAATAATGCTAGAGGGTACACCATAAAGTCTAACAATTTCACCAATATACATTTGAGTTAACCTCTCCATTGAATACCTTATGTTAATGGGTAAGAAATATGCTAACTTTGTAAGCCGATCAACGATCACCTATATGGATTCATAACCCTTTCGAGTCTTTGGCAGTCCAACAATAAGGTCCATTACAATGCCATCCTATTTCCATTCGGGAATAGCCAGAGGTTGTAACATTCCTAAAGGTTTTTTATGCTCAACTTTAGATTTCTGACAAACTAGACAAGATGCTACATACTTGGCTATATCCCTTTTCATTCCTTGCCACTAGTATAACTGCTTCAAATCTTGATACATCTTGGTCGCTCCTGGATGCATACTTAACTTGCTTTTATGGGTTTCATCGAGAATCAATCTTCTTAGCTCTGAATCACTTAGTATACAAACTCTATCTCTGAACCTCAGAATTCCATCCGATCTTTCCTTAAATTCTGATACAGTGCCTTGCTTCACTAGCTCTCTCTCATCCTATAAGTATTGATCACTTCTTTGTTTATCTCGAATTTCTTCCATGAATCTATTTGAAATAGTAACCATGTTCAAGCAAAGTCTTCCCAGTGCTGATTCCACAGATAACTGCATATCCTTAAATTGTTCTATCAATTATCTTTCCTTGATCATCATAGCAGAGATACTAAGTATCTTCCTACTCAAAGCATCTACTACGACGTTCACTTTTCTGGGATGATACTGAAGTTGGAAATCATAATCCTTAAAAAAATCTAACCACCTCCTTTGCCTCATATTTAGCTCCTTCTGGTCAAACAGGTACTTCAGACTCTTATGATCACTGAAAATGTTGAATGTTGCTCCATACAAAAAATACCTCCAGATCTTCAATGCAAACGCAATAATAGCTAAGTCCAAATCATGTGTAGGGTAGTTCTTCTCATGCGTTTTCAATTATCTCGAAGCATATGCTACTACATTTCTGTTCTGCATAAGCACACCGCCTAAACCCTGATGCGAAGCATCAAAATATACTTCAAAAGGTTCGTTAGGATCAAGTAAAATCAATACTGGGGAAGTAGTCAAATGTCTTTTTAACTCTTGAAAACTCTCTTGACATGCATTAGTCCATGCAAAAGTTTGATTATTTCGTGTAAGCTGGGTAAGCGGTCCTGCTATCTTGGAAAATCCCTTGATGAATCTTCGGTAATAACCAGCTAGCCCCACAAAACTAAGGATCTCTGTTACGGTCTTCGGTCTTTCCTATTTAAGAACCGTTTCAACTTTTAATGGATCTACCGTAATTCATTCCTTTGAAATTTCGTGACCCAAAAATTGAACTTCCTCTAACCGAAACTCACACTTTGATAGCTTAGTGTACAGCTGCTTCTCTTTCAGAATCTGGAGAACCACACTGAGATGTTCAACATGTTCCTCCTGACTTCGAGAATATATCAAAATGTCATCAATAAAGACAGCAACAAATCTGTCTAGATAAGGATGAAAGATCCTATTCATGTAATCCATGAATATTGCAGGAGCGTTTGTCACTCCAAATGACATCACAATGTATTCATAATGCCCATAGCGTGTCTGAAACTCCATCGTGGGAACATCCTCAATTTTACACGAATCTGGTGATAACCAGAACGTAAATCAATCTTAGAAAAAATAGCGGCTCCTTTTAGTTGATCCATTAAATCATCTATCCTCAGAAGTAGATACTTGTTCTTGATCGTAATCTTGTTCAACTGGTGATAATCCACACATAAGCGAGAAGTTCCATCCTTCTTCTTAACTAACAGCACTGGGGCTCCCCATGGTGATACACTAGGTCTCACAAACTGCTTTTCCAATAGTTCTTCCAACTGCTTTTTCAGTTCATCTAATTCTGATGGTGACATTTGGTATGGTGCCATGGATATAGGACCAGATCCTGGTACAAGATTGATAGAAAATTCTATTTCTCGTTCTGGTGGTAGTCTAGGTATATCATCAAGAAAAACTTCGGGAAACTCATTGACTACAGAAATAGCATTCATATCCATCTCGCCCTTGACCTTTAAGGGAAATAGTAACATGTATCCTTGAGCTCCTTCCCTCAAAGAAGCTTTAACTTGGTTGGCCGTCAAAAATCCAGAAATCTCAGTTTCAGGGAACACTAAAGTTTTATTGGAATAATCTAACAAAATATGGTTAGAAAATAATCAATCCATTCCTAAGATCACGTCTACTTGTGAAAGAGGTAAACAAATCAAATTAATAGAAATTTTTTTATCTCTAACAGTAATAGGACAGTTTAAGCAGACTTAAGTAGTAATAATAAGTTTAGCAGTGGGAGTAGCAATTATCAAGTCAAAAGGTAATGAAGACACAGATAAACCTAGTTGATCCACACAGTTATAGGCAATAAAAGAATGGGTCGCCCCCGAGTCATACAGTACAGTTAAAGGCTTATCTCCTATGACACAATCTCCCTTGATTAGATCTTCAAATTGGGAAGCTTCAGTTCCACTCATGGTATAGACTCTCCCTCCTGCTTGAGGTCTTGACGCACGTATATTACTACCAGAAGGCTCCATCTTTGGTTGAGTATAGTCCCTAGAAATGTGTCCGAGCTTCCCGCATCTGAAACAGATTATTAATTTGATCGCACACTCCTTTGTTAAGTGATCTTTTTCACACTTCGGACATTTTGGTGAAGATGTCATAGCCTGACTGAACCTACTGCCACTAGCACTTCCTCTAACTATTTGTTATCGCTATTGATTCCCCGGTGGCCGTGAATACGGCTTCCGGTTGAATCGGTTGACATTACTATTACTCCCCCTTTGGAACCGAGATAGTCCAAAGTTACGGGGTCTCGTATCCTGAGATTGATCCAACTCTTCAATTCAATGACACTTGTCCAACAAAGCTAGGAATTACTCAATTCCCAAAGGTAGCATTGCTCGCTTCAGATCATGCCTTAAACCTTCTTCAAATTTTCAGCACTTCCATTCCTCATAGGCTAAAGTTGAAAGTATCTTGAGAATTTTGATAGGCTTTTAAACCTAGCAGCATACTCACTGACAGTCATTCCCCATTGCTTTAGTCCAAGGAACTCCATCTCCTTGGCATGCCTCATGCTAGCTGGAAAATACTTCTCTAGAAATTTGCTCCGAAAGACTTCCCACGTAATAAACCATCCTTCAGCTTCCAACAACCATTGAGTTGTAGCCCACCAGTCCTCACCATCTCCAATGAGCATAAAAGTAGCATAAGTTACCCTCATTTCGTCCGTACATCCCATTCCTCTAAAGATTTTCTCCAACTCCTTAATCCAAAGGTTCACTTTCTCTAAATCAAATTCGCCTTTAAACTGTGGTGAATTATTGTGGTGAAACTCTGACAAATTCTAAGCCTCAGCTATCGCTTCCTGCTATTGAGCAGCCCTTTGATTTTGTTGTATTATAACATCAGCCATTCTCTGCATTGCTGCTGCTGTCCCAGCCGTACCATCATTGTCACGTCTCATGTCCACATGCGCACCTCTACCATGAGCCATTGCTTTTCTTCAACGTTAGACTAAACAAAATACAATGAAAACTAAGCATAACCATTTCAAGCAAAAATATCTCCTTTTGGAAACCAAACACAGAGAATCACACAACACAAATAAGACAGACCGAACTACAAACCCGACAGATTAAACTTGGGCTCTGATACCAACTAATGTAACACGCTTCGTAGGGAATTACATTTCAGACTAACTCTTTTAAACCATTAGCTAAGTCATGATTAAGATCTAATATTATAAAATACGGGGTTTAAAAATTTCTTTTCGCGGATAACATAAACTTAACAGAATAAAGATATTACAAGATATAAGGAATTGAATAATAATTCTACATACATACACATAGTTTACTAAAAATAGAAATACATAATACTTACATACCAAAAAGACATAAATACAACTATCATAACAAACCTAAACTGGCCCAAGTTCATGACACCTAAAGGAAGGGTCCTCCACTGGATCCTCCTCAGAATCCTCACTAGAAAATTCCCTAGTCGGGAATGTCTCGACGAATGGGAGTCCAAGCAAAAGATACCTCAGAATCCTCCCTAGGAATATAGTGAAGATCACCCCATAAATCCTTTACAGGCATATAAAACTCTAGATAAATAGTAGCAGTAAAAGAAAAAGTAGTAACCCCACGGCGGGTCCTACTTAAAGATAGAGTAATATCTCCATAATACTTTATGCGCTCCATATCCAAATGGATGCGCTAGGCATCAGTGCCTCCTAGAAACTACACTCTAATGTAACCCAACAAATCACTCATTGCCGCCATCACAGATCTTCATAGAGCATAAACATAAAATAGAACAGACAGAACAAAACCATAAAGTGGTGAGATCCCCTACATCACATACCACTATGGCAGCAAAGAAAGAGTAATAACAATAAAGCCACATTGTATAGAATTAACAATTACAGTCATGCTATTTATCAATAGATAACAATATATATATATCACAGCAACAAGTCTACTGACTATGCAAATGCACAATGAACTGACCCCTTCTCCATAGAGCTAAAACTAAACATCGAAGAGAATGATCGGGAGATATGTCTGTATATCGTCAGCCTCAATTCAAGTGCTTCAAAATTATCAGCGTACGCATCATGGCTCATACAAGACATTCTACACCAGATCGGAAATAAGAATAGTGGCTCATCGATATCGTCGGTGCGTTTGCAATAGTAACCATGGCATAGTAGAGCTACTAACTGGCCACTTGTGGGATACCCGCGCCCCGACGCCTCCAAGATCATTAATAGACCTTCACTACGTAATTCGCACCTGCACAAAGGTGTAATTCAATCTCCTAGGCATACAGCCTTAACAAACAAAGTCACCACGATTTTCACAATGCATGATCGAATGACTTAATAAATCAACAATCATTAACTACATCAATTCCAATTCAAAACAAGCCACCACTGGGCTTAAGCCGTCAACTGACGTCTCCGAGTCCAGTACGTCAGCTCGACAGCAAAACTATTATTTTTCTCAAATGCGAAGTATTTTCACAGTTTTATCGCAAACACGTAACACTTTTTGTTACGTCACTAAATCATGTAACATTGTTATATCGTTTTTCAATGGCGTAAACATTTTAAAACATTTTCTCAATTGCATAACTCAAAAACCAACATTTTTAAATCGCGTAAGGTTTTATCAATAATTTTCAATTCCATAAAATGTTCTAAGCTTACTTTTTGAAACTTTCCATGTTTAATGTAAAATTTGAACCTTAATTTCAATATTTTCTTACCAAATCTCCTCTAAATGATATTTCTAATGTTTTTTCATAAAAATCTATATTATTTTAATTAAATCAAGACATTACAAAAATCTTTTTCCATTCCTTTTACTAAAAACTCACTTAAACCAAATACTTTAGATTTTAAAACGATCTTTCAAACTCATTTATATTATCATGACTGAAAATCAATCCATTTCAAATAATAAAACTTTGTTCATCTTCTGTTTAACTTATAAATCCTTAAATCCTATTGTAGTCTCCTAATTATCTAAGTTCTCAATTAATAAAACATTTTTGCCTTGGATACCCCTCTTTGGGCTAGATGGCCGTGAGCCATAGGTGGTCTTTGGGACCACAAAGCTTGCCTTTCACACATGATTCAAAGCATACAAAGTATTTCAATCATCAATTCCTACTATAACAATCTTATGCATACTATAACAATCATATCGGCACATATAGCCAAACAAACATAAATCATTAAATTCACACAAACAAGTGAATAAATCCTCATATAGATTTTTCACCAACAAATCACAAATTCATTTCTCACCACCAAGATTGGTTGATAAAGTTTGTAACACTGAAAATTTCTTATTTTGTGATATATGTTCATTTTATAATATTTGTAATTTTTATGAATTTTTCTAGAATTATTTGAATTGTTTGATTATTTTAATATTTTTCTCAATTTACGTGCACGCTGAGCGGGGCTGGAAAATAGAATATTTTCCCTGAGACCGGAAAACTTTGGACTATAGAAGCGGCGACGGGGGATCTTACTAAACTCGAGGCCGAACACAGTTTACGAGGTTTTCATTTTTTGTGATTTTATCTAATAAATAAAATTGCGGTACGTTTTATTATCCGTTGGACAATGGATATTGACTCTATCAACTGTGACTATTATCCAATGGATAATGGCTTACAATAAAAATTTAGTAGATTATTTCTTTCTAGTTATTTTTATGATAGCATCCAAGTGACAATATCACATTTCACTTTATCGAGAAACGTGCGAAGCTTCTCAAGGAAGTTTCAAGGAAGCTTCAAGGAAACTTTAAGGAAGCTTCAAGGAAACTTCAAGGAAGCTTCCTACACATACACTCTCTCCTCTCAATTTTGGGCTCCACGTTTAGGGAGGGAAAGAAAGCTGACAAAGCCATCATCTTTTTCATTTTCCTATCACCCTTTCATTTCAAAAGCTATCACATTCTCTCACTTTCCCTTTTCTCTCTCACACTTCCCCTTCTCCATTTTCTCTCCTCTCTCACGGCTCCAACACCATGGATGACCACCTAAGATTTCTTCCTCCAATCAACCTTGATTCTTGAATCTCCTCATCACCTTAAAGCTTTTTTCCTTGATGGACACCTCTTGATTCCTCCATTTTCACCATTTTGTATCAAGCTCTAAAGCTTGAAACTTTGAGGTAAAGCTCTCAACTTTCTTCTCTTTTTCTTCTCATTTTCGTGATCCTTGGTCTCTATTGTGATCAAGGACTCCTCTTTTCAAGTTTTGGTTGGTGATTGTTGAGTTGTCTATCCTAGGGTTTTCTTGGTTGGTGATGGAAATCTTGCAAGGAGCTTGCTTTCTTTGTTGTCTCTTAAGGTAAGAGGGAGATCATTCTCTTCAACCTATCTTGGTGGTGAGGAGCACTTGGTTGTGGTGATGGTGAGGAACCCTTGTGTAGGTCACTCATTTGGTTGTGATTTTTTTTGTAGTGTTATGTTTGATTGTGTAGTATGATTTTAATGTATGTTGTGGTATAACTTGATGGATTGATGACTGGATTGAACCATGAGCATTTATATGACATGATTATGATGTTGTTGTTGAGGTTTGATGGTTTGGTCTGGGTTTAAATGGTTTAGAGACTTTGTTTTCTACAAATTTTCCCTTTGTAATCGATTACATGGTTCATGTAATTGATTACCAAGCTTCTAGAGCTGGGAAATGTGTTTCTGGGCAGCTTGTAATCGATTATATGGCTCATGTAATCGATTACAAGACTTTTGGGCAGCTTGTAATGGATTACATGGCTTCTGTTAGGCTTGTAATCGATTACCAAGGCTATGTAATCAATTACCAAACCCCTAAATTGAGAATTTTAGTCTGAAAATGATAGGATTAGAGCTCTTTAACCCTGGTAACCCAAATATAAACCTTAAGTCTTGAATTCAATGATTAGCATTCATTAGATCTTCAAAGGACTATGCGTCCAAACAAATTTGAGAGATGACTTCATGATGATCATGAATCATATGTGATTGACTAATGAATTTGAATATCTATGATGAACATGATTGAAACATGCATTGAGAAAGTCTAACATGATGAGCATGATTCTTGAAATATACACGATTGAAATCCTCTGTGATAGCATGCATTTGGCATTGTGCTTTTGGAAACAAAGTATCGGACCCAGAAACATCAAGTAGACAATTGAGTCAGATGTGGTTTGCTTTTATAACCAGAAACATCAGATAGACGATCGAGTCAGATGAGACTGGTTATCATAAGAAACCTAGATATTAGTGATATTATATAGTCATATGGACAATTATATAATGTCATGGATACAAATGGTATGGAACAATCGTATGGACACTTGCTTTAATGCCAATAGGAATGGTACAATGGTAGTTTGGTGTCATTGAATATGCATTTGAGCATCATACAGTTGTGGCTATTGTGCCGTTTTATGCCCAAGGAGTGAGCGAGAACTTACAGGATAGTGCGATCCATGATGGATCTCAGGGGGCATCCATGTGTGGTGATCCACTTAGTGACTTGTTTGTCACATTGTATACCCCTAACCGTGGTGATCGGTTGTAACGTACGACGAGGACCCGACAAATACTATTGCTTTTCATGGTTTGGCGTAGACTGTCTTTTAAGGGGGACAGATCTTCTGGAACACTCATCTCTGACTTTGTCTTTAGCTCCATGGAGTAGGAAATGAGTATATTGTGCACAAAGATGGTCAGCATATGTATTGTGCATATGCATAGTAAATATACATATTGTCATGGCATGGTCAGTATTCATGTGTTGTGATATACATTGTTGAATCATTTACCAGTTGATAATGTAATTATGCTTGTTGACTTGCGATATCTCTAGAATATCATGATTACATTCATTATTCTGTAATGTTCTTGTATTGACATGATGTTATATGTCTTTATTTAATGTTGTTGTATGTGAAAGGCATTATTGTCTTTCGTTGTGTTTCTTGCTTCCTGATGGTAATGATGTAGAATATCTCACCTCTTGTTTGTACTATTTTTGTTCTATGTGATTTTGGTTAAAGACTGAAAAGGGTACGATGTTGAATCTCCTATATTTTACTTGGTTTGATCTCCTGTGTTCGGTGATGGTAGCAAGAAGAGGTTCTATTAGTTTTGTCAGGATTGTGTTCACCGGGGGTGCCAATGCTTGGCGAGTCAACTGGGCCGGTAAGCGTATACGGTATATTGAGGATCTGATCTTGGCCGTGAGGAGGACCCGCGATGGAGATCTTATACTGACTCTCACTATATTAGTGCATCTGGAGTTTGCCTTGCCTATTCGGGAGCTATGAGGTGATCCACTTCACACCCCTAGAGTGGACGATGATTTTATGGCATCAGCTGCTAGGGCACTTGCCCGTGAGACCGCACTCTGTCTTATCCTTGTGTCTTCAGATGAACCAGGGGAGGATCCCGAGGTGGATCCGATGGAGTGCCCAACTCCTTAGTCGTGGGTGCCGTTATGGGTAGTTTATGTTTCCTTTGCATTACCTGTATAAAGGTTCTTTTGAGTATAACTGCATTTTGAAGTATAACTTAGTCTATTTTGTTTTGGATGGTATGAGCAATGCGTCGCGCTAAGTATGTTTTAAGTTAATTATTCAGTCTTATGTGCTATATTTTGAGTTTATCTTGTTGAATTATATTTTTCAAATGACAGCATGTGTATCTATTCATTCGTGGCTCATATTTTCTTTATATGCACAATGATTAAATTTGAAAACTTGCTATTTGAGTTGTAGCATGCCAAAAATTTAGTGTCCATGGTATAATGACGATTGTGTCGTGGTTACTAAATCGTTGGGGGGTTATAAGGTTAATCTCTCTCTTACCTTAGATGATGATCAAAACTCCTTGTTGTCTTCTTGAAAAAGCTTCTACTTCCAGAAAGATCCTTAAAACAAATCAAATATATAATTATTAAAAACTAGGGCTTAAAACAAGATGACCATAAATCAAGATTATGGCCTAGAGCTTGAGAATAAAATTTAGAAGTAAAAATAAAGAACTTCACCCAGAACCTTCAAACGTTAAGCTTTGAGAAAGTGATTGAAGATGGATGATTTTGAAGAAACTCACAACATGAGAGTGTCTCAAAATGATGTTTAGATTCAAGATAAGTGTTTGTTTTGAATTGATCAAGAATTGAGAGAGATTTAGGGGTATTGGCCGAAACTCACAAATGAGAGAAAAGGAGAAAGTTTTGATAATTTGTTTCTCAAAAACAAGACAAGATAGACTTAAGAGAGATAAATAATTATTTTGGTCACAAAACTTGTCCTAGAAGCTCCTCTTAGCTGTGAGTCCTTCATGGTCTTGGGTGGTCAAAGTTTCTCCTCCAAGATTGCTTTCCAAGCTTGCTTTCCAAGCTTGCTTTCCAAGCTTGCCTTGGAAGCTTTCCTCCTATTAGTGCAACACAAAGAGTCAAAGCCACTAAACTTGACTCCATCAAGCTTCCCTTGGAAGTTTTCTTCTCATTGGCTCAAAAACAAGTGAGTCATGAAAAGAAAATATGAAAGGTTATGACTAGGCTCATGACTAGTCATCTAATTAGATATTTATCGATAGCTATTACCCAATGGACAAAGGCTACTGCTAGCAAAACTAATATTTCTTGTCCAATAGATAATAGAGCGTACCTAGATTTCATCAATTAGATAAAATTTCAAAAAAAGAAAAATTTCAAAATCTGTTCCTGGTTTCGAGTTTTGTAAGCTCCGCCGACCCCGCATAAATAGTCAAAAATTTTCAGGCCCCGAAAAGTTTTTATTTTTCCAACACCACCTCAAACACACAGAAGTCCAAAAATAATAAGAAAATAATCAAAATAAAGTAAACAATTCACAAAAAAAACACAAGAATCACAAAAAAAAAACACAAATAACAGGAAAAGAAATTTCGGGATGTTACACCTTGCACTACAATGGCCAGGCACATATTTTTGAAATGCAAGTCCAAAATGTATTGTGCCAATGCCAGTTAAATTTAAAGTGCATGGCCTCTGGCCATCCCACCACAATTTGCTTCCCCTAGAATATTGTTCCAAGTTCCTCTTCTTACATTGGCTACTATCAAAGAATGGTCATGTGTTGCTGAACTTGACCTCTATTTGCCTAACTTAAATGGGCACAGTCATACATTCTAATCAGATTAGTGGAGTTAACAAGGTACATGCTCTACCCTTTCTCCCTTTGATTATTTCACTCTAATTATGAGGTTATACAAAGACCTTGAGGTTTCTGATCTCCTTAATAAACTCAAAGGACGTTGTAAGAGAAAGTATCTTTTTTTTCATTTTCCTTTTCTTGTTTAAATATTTTGATTTACTTATTTATTTATTTTTATAATTGTTGTCAGCTATAGTTGCTCAATAAGGTTAGTACCCAATGAGTGTTGTAACTTGTCTCAAGTCCCCTACAATATTAAGCATGTTTCATGCCTTGAATATTTTTCTCTATGGAATTGTAGTATGCTTTGATCTCTACCTGAGCTTCCACTATATGTTGGGCATTTAGATTCCATCAACTACACATCCTGTTAGACAGCGTTGTCTTTAAAGACTCCAAGACAACTCATGGGAAAGGACATAAGCATTTCATTCAAAAATTGTGTGAAATTGGATGAGCATTCATGATATGGTATTATGGAATGTGCTGATTTCACAATGAAGGTAGCTGCATATACAAATGTCAATGTTCCACAACATCTTATGCATAAAAGTGGTGTTGTTTGTTTGATAGGAAGCAAAGTGCCAGAGTGGTTTGAAAATTAGAAAACATATTGGGTTTCATTCTTTGTGCCAATGTTCCATAATTGTCAAGCTTGCTTGGGTTTTGTTCTTTGTGTTGTTCTTTCTTGATTCTGCTAAAATGGAAAGTGAGTATATCATCGGATAGTATATCAATGTTGCTTGGAAAATGGTAAAAGGGTTGGATACACAAGTAGATGGTATTACAAAACTATCATGGAATTGAATTTAGATCATGTTTATCTATGGTATGAGCCATATTGTAAAAAGATAATTAAGGCAATTAAAGAAAGCCAAGCCAATGATGATAAGTTTCATTTGGATTCCATGTTGGCATGTTGAAACTCATAAGTTTTGTGAGCACAAACATATTAGCTTGATTGGTATTAAAGAATGTGGGTCTGTCCATTATATATCTTAGAATATTATAGTTTCATAAATCAGATTGAATTGAACATGAAGTTAGAACATAGAGATAAAGTGATTATAATGGGGCTAAATCTATGATGAGAAAAAAAAAGCATTAGTTTAAGAATCCATATATAGAATCAAGAAAAAGACTCGTGTAGTTGCTTAATTAGTATAAGACTTACTCTTATTCTCCAACTTTTAATTATCCTTCTTTAGTTTTGTTCTCTATTTTCTTTATAAATTAATGGCATCCTTTTACAAGTAGAAAGTATATTAGTAGTAGCTTTTTTGCTAACTTGACTTCACCAAGATTAAAATAACACAAACCTTGGATCTTAATGACATATATTGTTGATCCATTAGTTTCAAAATATTATTAAGGCATTAAACACAATAAACCACTTTGTATTATTAGAAAACAAAGAGATGTGTGAGATTCAAGGTTTATTAATTACCCAAAGGCCACAAATACAAATTACTAAATGATGCTAGAAGGTGTTAATTGCAACTCTTGTTTAAACATTTTGCAATCTATTCTTAGTGATAGATTGCATGGGAAGAGGTTTTTACTTGTGCTAGATGTCAGGAATAAAAATGCCAAAAAAGAAAAAAAGAGATTATTGAGAAATCATTTATTGGGGCATGTGGTGAAATGAAAACAAATGGTAGCAAAATCATATTGACCACTCATAGTTACAATGTAGATTTGATTATGGGACTAGTCCTCAAATGAACATGAAACTACTTCGCATTGAAGAATGTTGGGAACAATTTGTTAAGTATGCATTCAAAGAAGAAGAAAAGGAAGTAGCCAAGGCACAAAGAAATTGGAAAAGTAATTTTTAAAATGGATAATGCTTGATGTTACGAAACCAATTTCATGAAACGTCAAATAAAATAACAAACCTAGAACAATCTTGTTGCGTTTTGTACATTAGTTTATTTCCTTTTTTTTTACTTGCAGTTTTAATTGGGTAGGTGCATTTGTCCTATCATGAATGGTTTCATGGAAAATCATTTACAACAAATAGCACTGCTCTTTTAAAAAATACAAAAGGGTGCTATTTACAATCATAACATTGGCTGCTTACTTAAATAAAAAAATAATTGATGAAAAAAAGTAAAGAAAAAAAGAGCTAAACTTTGCAATGTAGAACAAACAAGTGATGACATTTTGCCAGTATTGATATTAAGATGTAATCATTTGCCATCTCATTTGAAAAACCAAGATTAGCACCCGTGCGATGCACAAAATAATAACAAAGATCAAAATATATATGAAATAAATAATAAGTAAAAGAATGATAAACTCTTATATCTTTCCCATTTGATAACTATTCAATTTATATATTTTTCCTTTTCTCTCAGGCTTTCTCAATTGACTAAAGACATATTTTTTTAAATTATTTAATAATAATGTAACTATTTTCCTTTTTAACTATTTTCTCATTTGATTGCATATTATATGTGAGATTGATAGAGTTGAGAATAATAACATGAATGTGAAAACATAATTATTCATATATTTACATCACTTTTTAGGAACAATTTGATAACCAGTAAAATTAGGAATAAAAAATTTACAAATTAATTTCGCAAAGATTTTTTTACACAAAATCTGAATTTGGTCATCCGTATTTTTAATGAAATTAAGATAGCTCTCTTCTTCCATTATGATGCGTGTTTGCCTTAACTACGCAATACTACCTCTAATATACAGATCGTACAAGTAATATAGAGATATGAGTAGAGTATCATTCCCACAGAAATTAAGTTGTCAAGTACCATTTCTCCATTCTAAACACTATATAGGCAACCAATTCAATCAAAGAGTGAGTTATAATTAAACAACTAATTAAAACAACTATTTCTAAATTAATGCGAATGTCACAACAACAATTAAAATGACAAACACGAAGTATGAATGCACTAAGGATGAATACACAATTATCAAAGCACTAAGGATGAACATGCAGTTAGGAAAGCACCAAGGATGAACACACAATTATAAAAGCACTAGAGATTCAACTTCACTTAATTTAATAATTTAGTTTAGAAATTAAAGTAGTATTTAGGACTTTCAATCTAATGAAGTTCTAATTATTCAATTGATGAGGAGACTCTTGAAATTAATTAAGACCTCAGGTCTCGGTGAATTAATTCTCTTTAATTATCAAGATTTAGTCAATGTCTTGATCTAAACTCCAACTCTTAAAGGCTTAACTTTGTTCTTTGGATTCTTAAGGCAAATTCCACATATTTCCACACAACCTTAAACCTCTATGTCAAGGCCATTCAAAATTATGGCATTTATCATATATGGCCTAAGTTATATGCAAACCTTTTGAGTTCTACATACATTTGATAAGATCAATTTATAAGTGGTCAATTCATAAAAGCATTAAGAATCTGTGACTGGCATGTATCTCATAAAGAATGTGTTTTGATGATAATAAACTTGAAGATGCTGCAAGATCAAGTCCAAGAGTCTCAAGACCATCAAGTATAGCTTTTAGGACTTCAATCATTTTGTAAAGGTATAAATAAGGATTCACAATTGCTCAATCTTACATTTCGAAATAGCACACAAGTTTTCAAGGCTTCAATATGGTTTTTAACTTCTAAAGAATCAACCATTTCGTGTCCATAAACCTACAAGATCATATGGAATCAAGAGCAACATTTAAAAAGGCTTAAAACATGTTTTTCGCATGTATTATTCGAATAAGGAGTTTCTTATTCAAATATGTAAGTCAAGGATTCCAAATAAATCTTTCAAGAAAAGATTTATTCGAATAAGCCCTGTGCTATTCAAATAAATGGTTCAAAAACGTTTTGGCACGAATAAGTTATTTGAATAACAAAGTGTTATTCGAATAACACATCTCCAGGAAATCATTTTATTAAATGGTTATTCGAATAACAGAGTTGTTATTCGAATAACAAGCCTTTCAGAAAAACCATGTTTAAATGGTTATTCGAATAACAATGTTGTTATTCGAATAACGAGAACTCAGGAAATCAAATATTCGAATGAGTTATTCGAATAACATGAATGTTATTCGAATAACATGTTTTCCCAGAAGCCAAACATTTAATTGGTTATTCGAATAACCAGGATGTTATTCGAATAACACATTACAGAGGAAAACACGCTTGTGCTATTTAAAGCCTTATTCGAATAAGAGAGATTTCCAGAAACAGAAATTAACGGATAGTTACGTATCATTAAATGCTCCAACCACCTCCCAACGGCTCTAAACTTCAATGACTTATAAATAGAAGTTGTTGGGCATTTATAGAGGTTAGACAATCAATCTGAAAAACCTTGGTTGAGCATTAAAAATGAGTTTTCATCTTTTCCTCTGTTAATACTCTGTTTCTGAGCGTAAACCGTGAATCATATACCCATTGAATTTTCAGTTGTAATATCTGCTCTTTGAAGAGAGTTTCTACCTATTCATTCTTTGTATAATTTGTAGAGAGGGTGAGGCATCCCTCCAAACTGTAATAGGGTGAGGTATCCCTTAGAAAATAGAGGCTCAAGCATTAGGGTGAGGTATCCGATAGTGTTGAGTGCTCAAAGTTGTAGTGGTTGTCAAGCACCCATTGAAGCTTGAAGATATAGTGGAAAATCTCAAGTTGTTGCTTGGGGACTGGACGTAGATCACAAGTGGATTAGTGATCGAACCAGGATAAACGATTGTGTTTGTTTTCTCTAAACCCTTCTCTTTATTTTGTGCACTATTTTATTGAATTGCTTAGATATTGTCTCCTTTGGCTATCACATTTATAAGTAAGAGGGTTTATCTCATCCATCCAATTATCTCTAATCATTCAATAGTTTCAACGAAAATTGGTTATCAAACGATTTGTGAAATATTTGCGAACTTGTTTTACTTACTCAATTCACCCCCCCTTGAGTATTGAGGCCACTTGGTAACAAGTGGTATCAGAGCTAGACTCTTGTATAAAGAGCTTAGCAGCTTCAAGAGAAGTGATGGCTTCAAATGGTTTTTCAAATGAAGATTCTTCTATAAATAGACCTCCTTATTTCAATAGGGATGGTTATGCCTATTGGAAAGAAAGGACAAAAATTTTCATTGAAGCTATTGACTTAGATGTGTGGGACGCCATTGAAAATGGTGCTTTTGTCCCAACACAAACTAAAGATGGTGTGAAAATTAATACACCTAGAAATGAATGGACCGATGATGATAAAAAGAAGGTTCAATACAATTTGAGAGCCAAGAACATCATCACCACATCCTTGGGGTATGATGAATTCTTTAGGGTATCAAATTGTAAGACCGCAAAAGAAATGTGGGATACCCTACAAGTAACTCATGAAGGTACTAGTGAGGTAAAACGATCTCGAATAAACACTCTTACTCATGAATATGAATTGTTTAGAATGAACCAAGGTGAGAGTATTCAAGATATGCAAAAGAGATTTACTCACATTGTTAATCATCTCATCTCATTGGGAAAGACATTTCCTAATGAGGATCTTATTAACAAAGTCTTAAGATGTCTAAGCAGGAATTGGCAACCCAAAGTAACGGCTATTGTGGAATCAAGAGATTTATCGACAATGTCTCTAGCCACTCTATTCGAAAAATTTCAAGAACATGAGCTGGAACTAAATAGGCTTAATCAAAGTGAAGAGCATGATAAAAAGAAGAAGGAAATTGCATTCAAAGCCACCTCTTCTATACTTGAAGATGATGATGAAGATGGTGAAGAGGATGCTGAAAATATTGAGCTAAGTGAGGAGAATCTTAGTCTCCTTGTGAGAAAGTTTGGAAGATTCCTAAAGAAAAAGAGATTTCAAAGAAGACCACCCTTTCCTCAAAAGAAAGCATATCACAAAGGAGAAGGATCCTCTACTCCTCCAAAATGCTACGAATGCGGAAAATCGGGGCACATGAAAATGGAGTGTCCTATATATCTCAAGAAGATGGAGAAGTATGAGAAAAGACCCTCCAAGGAAAAGAAAGGAAGAAGAGCATATATGGCTTGGGAGGACAATGACTTAAGCTCTTCCGACGATTCGGAGAATGAAGAAGCCCATTTTTGCCTCATGGCTCAAGGAGAAGAAAGTGGAGAAAGCGACACCGAGGTAACCTCTTCTAACCTAGAACCTCCACCCTCTTATGATGAATTGCAAGATGCCTTTCAAAAATTGCATGATGAATTTTTGAGGTTCACAAAAATGGTTTTATCTTCCAATAAAACAATCTCCCTATTGACAAACAAAGTTTCTACTGTAACTAAGAAGATAAATGTACTTAAAATTGAAAATGAGACCTTAGGACTCATAGATCCTAATTTATTATACATGACTTGTTCCTCACATGATAATGCATCCATATCATTACCTTGTCTATCATGTAAAGCTTTTGAAAAAGAAATTGAAGACTTGAATAACACTCTTGCAAAATTCACTTTTGGAAAAGACAACTTGAATGTGTTGTTAGGGAGACAAAAATGTATTTTTCAAAAAGTCAGTTTGGGATTTAATCCAAACAACCATCAAAAGTCTTATAAGAACTTCTTTGTTTCCTCAAAAACTTCAAGTAGTCCCTTTGTTAAATGTTTTCATTATGGTAGGAAAGGGCATAGTGCATCCACTTGCAATGTTAGAAAGAATATAAACACCAAGGTTGGAATCAAAAGGGTTTGGGTTCCTAAAGGCACCATACTCAATTCTAACACACAAGGACCCAAAACAATTTGGGTACCAAAGGTTAAAACTTAAATATGTGTTGTAGGTGTGCTTGAAGACCAAAAGCTCAAGTTGGTATCTTGATAGTGGTTGCTCCAAGCACATGACCGGTGATGGCTCCAAGTTCTCCTCCCTTACCCACAAGAAACATGGTCATGTCATATATAGTGATAATAACAAAGGGAAGATTCTTGGAATTGGCAAAGTTGGTAAGATCCTTTCATCATCTATTGATAATGTTTTGCTTGTTGAAGGACTTAAACATAATTTGCTTAGCATTAGTCAATTGTGTGATAAAGGCAATAGGGTTATATTTGATTCTTTTTGTTGCATAATTGAAGGAAAGGATGATAAGCAAGTTAAGTTTGTTGGTCATAGAGTCAATAATATATATATGATTAGTCTTGATAATATTTCCTCAAATGATGCTAAATGCTTTATGAGTAAAGAAAATGATTCATGGTTGTGGCATAGAAGAATTGCTCACATTCATATGGATCACTTAAACAAATTGGTTTCTAAAGAACTAGTAATTAGTCTTCTAAAGCTCAAATTTGAAAAAGACAAACTTTGTGATGCATGTCAAAAGGGAAAACAAGTAAAGATCTCTTTTAAAGCTAAAAACATGGTTTCAACTTCTAGACCTTTACAACTTTTGCACATGAATCTTTTTGGGCCCTCTAGAACTATGAGCTTCAGTGGGAATTACTATGCATTAGTGATTGTGGATGATTTTTCTAGGTTTACATGGACACTATTCTTAGCCCACAAAAATGATGCTTTTCAATCATTTAAAAAGCTTGCCAAAGTTATCCAAAACGAAAAAAAGTTTTTGTATTGCATCCATAAGAAGTGACCATGGTGGTGAATTTGAAAATCATGAATTTTGAAACTTTTTGTGATGAACATGGCATTGAACATAATTTTTCTGCCCCTAGAACACCACAGCAAAATGGTGTTGTAGAAAGGAAAAATCGATCTTTAGAGGAAATGGCAAGAACTATGCTCAATGAAGCCAACCTTCCTAAGTACTTTTGGGTGGATGCGGTTAACACCGCTTGTTATGTTATGAATAGGTCCCTAATAAGGCCAATTTTAAAGAAGACCCTATATGAGTTGTACAAAGGAAGGAAGCCAAATGTGTCATATTTTCTTGTCTTTGGATGTAAATGCTTTGTTTTGAATAATGGAAAGGATAACTTGGGGAAGTTTGATGCAAAATCTGATGAGGGAATATTCATTGGCTATTCTATACATAGTAAGGCCTTTAGAGTATATAATAAATGAACTATGACCACAGAAGAGTCCATATATGTTGCATTTGATGAAACTAACCCAAATGAGCCGAGAAAGGATCTTGTTGATGATGTTGCAGAAATCTTGGCAAAAACGCACTTGGAAAATCAAGAGAAAGAGTCCAAGAAGCAAGAAGAGAGACTCCTTGATCACTCATGGCAAAAAGATTCAGAAATCTTGGACCTACCCAAGGAATGGAGGACTTCAAGATATCACCCTCTCGACAAGGTGATTAGTGATGTATCAAAAGGGGTAATCACTCGAAACTCACTTAGAGATGCATGTAATCACCTAGCCTTTGTCTCTCAAGTTGAACCTAAAGACATAAATGAGGCCATTAATGATGAGCATTGGATCTTGGCCATGCAAGAAGAACTAAACCAATTTAAGAGAAATCAAGTTTGGGAATTAGTTCCAAGGCCCAATGATCATCTAATAATTGGCACCAAATGGGTCTTTAGGAGCAAACTTGATGAAACGAGCTTAATAATAAGAAATAAAGCTAGGCTTGTAGCTAAGGGATATAATCAAGAAGAAGGCATAGACTATGAAGAATCTTATGCTCCCGCAGCTAGGTTAGAGGCCATTAGAATGTTACTTGCATATGCTTGCATCATGGATTTCAAACTCTATCAAATGGATGTCAAAAGTGCCTTTTTAAATGGTTTTATACAAGAAGAGGTGTATGTAGAACAACCTCCTGGTTTTGAGGATTTTGAAATGCCCAACCATGTTTTTAAACTGAAAAAGGGCTTGTATGGCTTGAAACAAGCTCCTAGAGCTTGGTATGAAAGGTTGAGCAAATTTCTTTTAGAAAAAGGTTTTTCTAGAGGCAAGGTTGACACTACCCTTTTCATAAAACACAAAATGCAAGACATACTTCTAGTTCAAATCTATGTTGATGACATTATATTTGGAGCTACTAACAACTCTCTTTGTAAAGAATTTTCAAATATTATGCAAAGTGAGTTTGAGATGTCGATGATGGGTGAGCTCAACTTCTTCCTTGGTCTCCAAATCAAGCAAACAAGAGAATGAACTTTCATAAGCCAATCCAAGTATTGCAAGGAATTGCTCAAGAAGTTTGGAATGGAAAATGCTAAGTATATGGCTACACCTATGGGCACCTCTTGCTATTTGGACAAGGATGAAGGAGGTAAATCGGTAGAAATTACAAAATATAGAGGTATGATTGGCTCACTCCTTTATCTCACTGCAAGTAGACCTGATATAATGTTTAGTGTATGCATGTGTGCTAGATATCAAGCTAATCCTAAGGAATCACACCTAAGTGCTATTAAGAGAATAATGAAATATCTATTAGGCACATCACAAATAGGTTTGTGGTACCCTAAGGGTGCCTCATGTAGCCTTATTGGGTATTCTAATTCTGATTTTACTGGATGCAAAATAGATAGGAAGAGCACTAGTGGGACATGCCACTTACTTGGAAGCTCACTAGTTTCTTGGCATAGCAAGAAACAAAATAGTGTGGCATTGTCTACAGTTGAAGCTGAATATGTTGCAGCTGGGAGTTGTTGTGCTCAAGTCCTTTGGATGAAACAATAACTCTTGGACTATGGTCTTGAGCTTGATCACATCCCTATAAGGTGTGATAATACTAGTGCAATTAATTTGTCCAGAAATCCCATTTTGCATTCTAGGACTAAATATATTGAAATAAGACATCATTTCATTAGAGACCATGTTCAAAAGGGTGATTGTATACTTGAATTTGTTGAAACAACTAAGCAACTAGCTGACATTTTCACTAAATCCCTAGCAAAAGAAGCATTTTTCTATATTAGAAATGAAATTGGTATTTTGGGTCAATCATGCATAAATTGACATTTTACTGCATCAAATCTTGTTGCTTTCTGCATAATCATGCCATTTTGCTACATAATTTCTGAGCTATTAATCATATTTGAATCCAAAACTAACTTGAGCATCGGAGATTTCTCCTAAGTTGTTATGCAGGTGCTCCCTCATGATCAAGATTCCCAAGCAACTCAATAACTTCACAATTTTACCAAAAAGGGTGAAATTCTTGGTAAAAATAGTATTCATGCAAAATTGAGTGCATTGAAACATAATATGATTAGATTATATGCTTGTATGATGATTTGAATTGATTTAAGATGTTCTGGAATTGATTTGAATGATTTAAAGTTGATTATATGTTGTTTGGAATTAAACTGGCATGTCTCTGACCAAATAAATGATAGAAAGATTGATTTTCTCCAAATAAAACCCTATTCGAATAAGAAGCCCTTTATTCGAATAAAACCTACCAGTAAAGCCCAGTCAGTTTTCTAACACACGTATATTATTCAAATAAGGATTCCCTTATTCGAATAACACTTCACAGAATGTGCTCCAACAACCTAATATCAATTGGTTATTCGAATAACCAGCTGGTTATTCAAATAAAGCATGTCAGTGGCAAAAGCCATTTTTATGTTATTCGAATAACAAAATATGTTATTCGAATAACAAATGACATAATTCACCAAACACATGAGCTACTATGCTATTATTCAAATAACAATATTGTTATTCGAATAACGCTTGGTAGTGAGCCAAGACGCTTCAGGTACCACTCTGTTATTCGAATAACACCACTGTTATTCAAATAACACACGACTTATAAGAGGATTTCACGAGCTTCCTCGGTCATTTCATAAGTTCTATTTTTCCCCCCTTCTCTGTTTTCTCTTCTTCGTATCCACCATCTCTTCCTTCTTTCCATAACCCACCAAAATTCCATCATGGCCTCCTCTTCTAAACGCCCACATAGCAAAACCGCTCCCACCAACAACCCCATTGATCTTCGAAGACTCTCGTCCAATAACGATGATCTCAAATGCTTCAGGGAAGAATTCTGGACTAGAGACGTCATTCAGCCCAAATACATGGATCGCCAGTTCTTTGAAGATGATGGAGGATTTGATTTCCTCGATGATCTCTCCCATCAGGGCGTGCTCGATCTCTGCAGCTACAAGGACTCCATTTTCCCAGACTTGGTGAAAATGTTCTACTGCAACCTGAAGATGGATGGTCCTAATCTCATCTCTGAAGTGAAGGACCAGGAAATTGTCATCACTCCAGCTGACTGGATGATGTTCTTCAACTTAGACGCCACGGGTGCTGCTGTGGAGCCAGATAGCAGACCCTACGTGAAAGCATACAGAAGAGAAGAAGCTGTGTCCCTACTGGTGAAACCTGGAACAGTTGGGCCCAAGGTTGGTCTGAAGAGTGGGATGCTGAAAAGCCAAGAAAGACTGCTTCACTACTCATACGCTAACATTCTCACTCCTCGTGGAGGTAACTATGCCTATCTGACTGAGGATGACATTTTTCTTCTCTGGGTGCTGAAGAAAAATTAGAAGATCAACTGGCCAAATTTCATTGGAAAATACATGATGAAGGTCAAGACCACCAAGAACTCTGACCTGCCATATGCTCTCATTATCTCAGCCTTTTTTAAGAAATACTCCCTGCTCAGACAGACTAAACGGACAATGGAATTAAACCACTTCGACATCTTTGGGGAATTTACTCTGAAGAAAATGAAGATGGTTCCGGACAATATTGGAGGGTGGGTATACCCTGATGAACTGGAAGAAGCTGCAGCAGATGAAGACATTGCAGATACCCCTGTTCCTGCTGATGATCCTGTTCCTGCTGATGAGCCTACTGAAGCCCCTGCTCCAGCTCCAGTAACCCTGGAAGGCATTATGGCCACTCTGCTCGACAATTGTGCTTACATGGAACACACATTTTCTATTCTCTTCGACAGAATAGAAGGTGTTGAACGCGAGATTGCTGCCCTGCGAGCTGCACCTCCTGCCCCTGCACCGGACTCAGCTCCTCCTCCACCAGACACTTACTTTTGATCATAGGAATTTAGTTTTTATGTTCATGTTTTTCATGTATCTCTGGCATACCCATATCTGAACTTGTATATCTTGACCATGCTTGCAATCATTGAATAAAATATGATTTAGCTTCCTTGATGCCTCCTCACTTTCTAAGACTGTTCATTTAAAATTTTCGTTTAATTTCTTGCTAAATGATATAAAAGCATGTTTGTTAATGCTGGGTATATGCATGTCTTGCCTCATCTTTTTGATCATGACAAAAGGGGGAGAAGAACAAGAACAAGCTAAAGTTAACTCTGTTAATCCATACTTAAAGATAAAGATAATCACTTCTGACAATGTTTGGTTTTAGAGATTGTGTTGAGAAAAGACAGATCTGAAAGATTAAATCTGAAAAGGTTCAAGAGACTCCAAAAGAAAGGGGGAGCTGCGCTTGTCTCTGATAATTTATGCTCCTCTTACAAACTAGAGGGGGAGTAAGTCTCCGTAATTAATTCTGTGATTTCCAATTTACAAATGAACTAACTCTTTTCTCAATGGTTGTTTGTCATCATCAAAAAGGGGGAGAATGTGACTGCATGTATCTCATAAAGAATGTGTTTTGATGATAACAAACTTGAAGATGCTGCAAGATCAAGTCCAAGAGTCTCAAGACCATCAAGTATAGCTTTTAGGACTTCAATCATTTTGTAAAGGTATAAATAAGGATTCACAATTACTCAATCTTACATTTCAAAATAGCACACAAGTTTTCAAGGCTTCAATATGGTTTTTAACTTCCAAAGAATCAACCATTTCGTGTCCATAAACCTACAAGATCATATGGAATCAAGAGCAACATTTAAAAAGGCTTAAAACATGTTTTTCGCAGGTATTATTCGAATAAGGAGTTTCTTATTCGAATAACACAAGTCAGGGATTCCAAATAAATCTTTCAGGAAAAGATTTATTCGAATAAGCCCTGTGTTATTCGAATAAATGGTTCAAAAACGTTTTGGCACGAATAAGTTATTCGAATAACAAAGTGTTATTCGAATAACACATCTCCAGGAAATCATTTTATTAAATGGTTATTCGAATAACAAGCCTTTCAGAAAAATCATGTTTAAATGGTTATTCGAATAACAATGTTGTTATTCGAATAACGAGAACTCAGGAAATC
The DNA here is from genome assembly GCA_029884595.1 of Ormosia semicastrata. Lineage (NCBI taxonomy): Eukaryota > Viridiplantae > Streptophyta > Magnoliopsida > Fabales > Fabaceae > Ormosia > Ormosia semicastrata. The sequence continues at coordinate 71,898,810 of JAQQTO010000061.1, forward strand.
AAATATTCGAATGAGTTATTCAAATAACATGAATGTTATTCGAATAACATGTTTTCCCAGAAGCCAAACATTTAATTGGTTATTCGAATAACCAGGATGTTATTCGAATAACACATTACAGAGGAAAACACGCTTGTGCTATTTAAAGCCTTATTCGAATAAGAATTCTCTTATTCGAATAAGAGAGATTTCCAGAAACAGAAATTAACGGATAGTTACGTATTATTAAATGCTCCTACCACCTCCCAACGGCTCTAAACTTCAATGACTTATAAATAGAAGTTGTTGGGCATTTATGGAGGTTAGACAATCAATCTGAAAAACCTTGGTTGAGCATTAAAAATGAGTTTTCATCTTTTCCTCCGTTAATACTCTGTTTCTGAGCATAAACCGTGAATTATATACCCATTGAATTTTCAGTTGTAATATCTGCTCTTTGAAGAGAGTTTCTACCTATTCAATCTTTGTATAATCTGTAGAGAGGGTGAGACATCCCTCCAAACTGTAATAGGGTGAGGTATCCCTTGGAAAATAGAGGCTCAAGCATTAGGGTGAGGTATCCCATAGTGTTGAGTGCTCAAAGTTGTAGTGGTTGTCAAGCACCCATTGAAGCTTGAAGATATAGTGGAAAATCTCAAGTTGTTGCTTGGGGACTAGACGTAGATCACAAGTGGATTGGTGATTGAACCAGGATAAACGATTGTGTTTGTTTTCTCTAAACCCTTCTCTTTATTTTGTGCACTGTTTTATTGAATTTCTTGGATATTATCTCCTTTGGCTATCACATTTATAAGTAAGAGGGTTTATCTCATCCATCCAATTATCTCTAATCATTCAATAGATTCAATGAAAATTAGTTATCAAATGATTTGCGAAAGATTTGCGAACTTGTTTTACTTACTCAATTCACCCCCCATCTTGAGCATTGAGGCCACTTGGTAACAGAATCATGATAAACACTCAAATTGAATAAGAAGAACTATCAATTAAAAATCAATCCAAATACATGGTCAATTGAATCAAGTTATATCTTCACCCTAGTATGAAAAATATTTAGCTACTCATAACAAAAGAGGCAAAGATAGAGAAGAAGAATCATCATGATAGAATCAAAGAACGGAAGAATAAGACTTCTTCAATAGTGAATCGATCTTCTCCTCCAAGAGACCTCCACAATGCCTTCTCTCTTCCCTCTTAGGGTTTTAGTCTCTGTTGTGTGAGAAAAAGTAACAAAGAAGGTGTTGTATCACTTCTTATGTAACTTCTATTTTTCCCTTTTTATTCAAGGCTAACAAATTTTTGTGATTTTCCTCCTTTTATTTTCTCATCTTTCATATGACATAATTAGCCTTCGAGCTCAACATAAGAGTTGTTTCATTTTTTGTTAGCTCCCCAATGCTACAAATGGCGCGTCAATCCAACCTTTGCAACCCAAGATTTGGTTCAAATACAGTAGCAAGGTCAGGAGATACTGGAATACAAGATTGCAACAAAATCCCTTCTCTTCGGGGATCCTTATCTAATCTTTAACCATCATTGTCTCCATGCTTCCACACCCAATTAGGACTTTGGATGAGATAAGATTTGGATAAGACTTCTTTAAGACTTTATCTTCATGAATTCATTATTTTAATCAAAATCCTTTATATTTATCCTGAAATTCAAATAAAATAATAAATTACTAGGGGAAAAGATAATTATCTAAAATTTAAATAAAATAAACAAAAGCAAACCAAAGCTAAATAAAATAAAATAAAAAATCCTAATAAATAAACTAAAAAATGAGTATATTTTTACACTCATCAAACACCCCCAAACTTGAACATTGCTTGTCATCAAGCAATAAAAAGAATGAAATTAAGTTTTTTCAAGGGTGAAATTTTTCTCATTTGAGACATGCAAATGCAAAGGTTATTCAACATCCTTCAATAAACCAAAAACCTTTTCAAAGCTTGAATGATCAATCACTCCTTCATGCATCCATGCCCCACTCAAATATAAATCAACAATCAAGATAAATTCTTATCAAAATAGTTCCACAAAACTCAAAGCTCTTTTGATAATCACTCGAATACTCAGCAATTCCTACTCACCTCCCCAGATTCACTAAGCAACACCACAACCCAATTCCTCACCAATTCAAGACTAACCCAAGCTAAAGATTAATTTTGTCTTTTTTTTTCCTCTTTTCTTTAGGAAGTTTGACGCAACAATGTCTGAGTTTACGACTCACTACTGACCCTTATTTACCAATTGAAATTCAGATGCAACAAATGTCTAAGTTTATAGTTTACCATTGATCTCTCTGTTTTGAATGAGGATTAAAATTTAAGCACATCAAGTATCTGGGTTTACGGCTCACCATTGGCTCTTAGTAAATTCTTCCCTTTTTCCATTGCTTATTTAACTTTCACTACCCCCAAACTTATTTCCTTTTATGACTTTGGGTGGTGAAAACATTTTAGTTTAAATTTTTTTTAGCTTAGTGTTTCCTAGAACTAGCTTCAAAAAGAGTAGAAGAATTATCCAAGACTACGGGAGATTCCTAAAAAATCACATCATAAACAAGAATCATTTAAAAATCTAGGAATTCAGCAAAACAAACTTTTCAATGCAAATTTCTCAATTGACAAAATATACTAAGCAGACATGAACATAATCAAGAACTTTTTCATATTCGCACTCATCAAAGCTAAATTCAAAACATTCACCATTGCAATTTGCATCAATCTCAAAGAGGGGTTTTCAAAAAAATTTAATTTTTTTTGTTAGTCGACACTATTTACATCTCCCTATAAAGGCTCTGAACTTTGAAAGGCACTTAAGCCAACTCACAAGCTAAAAGAAAATTAAATAGAAAAATAAACAAAATTACATGGATAAAAATGAATAAGAAAATTGCATGAATAAAAATGAATGCAACCACCTCTAAACTTAAGAATTAACATTGTCCCCAATGTCACAGAGTAAGCACATCACCTCAAGAAATGCAGTCAGAATAAACTAAGTAGAATAAGAGGTACATGTTACTAGCACAAAGGAAACATAATAAAAGGTTGCATCACAAGCAGAAAATCATAGTAACAATGAGTTCACAAGATAATCAAATAAGTACAACCCAGATAAGTTAAAACATCATCAAATAGAAAAATCACTAAAAGTCATCCAAAGTATCCTCGATACGCTGGATGCACTCCTCGAAAATATCAAATCTCGCCATGATGCAAGTCACTATATAAGTCATGCGCTCCTGCTAACTTGTCTCAAATAAATCCAAACGCTCCATAAGTTATTGAGCAAGGAAGTCAGCAGGCATGCCATGTGCAGGTGGTGGACCAGTAGCAGTAACAGCAAGTGCAACATGAAGGTCACCAGCAGGGTGATCATCATCATGTGGGCCATCAAGTTCAGCCTTACTGTTGTTATCCTCAATAACTGCCCCCTCAAGGTCTAACAAGCGATAAGCATTGTTAATCATAACACACTTCTTCATAGAAATCACGATGGTTAAACAATCTGCCTCATTTCCTCTAACCTTAGTCAAACGAGCACTAGATAAATCAACCCCATACTGAACAACAATTGTAGTAATCATACCACCCATAACAATCATGCTAGCTTTGACATTAGCGACTCGTTGTAAATGCAAGCATAGAAAGAAAGAACCATTGGGGGAGAAATTACTTGAATCCAGCCAAGTGTTACATGGTTGGAGGAAAAAGTTACCTCACTTTGGCCTAAAGTTACCCAGCATTGGGACTTTGTTACCCAAATCCGAAGAAAAGATACCCAGCAATGGAAAAAGTTACCTTCGTGGGGAGAAATTACTTGAATCCAACCAAGTGTTCTTGGATGGAGGAAAAAGTTTCCTCACTTTGGCCTAAAGTTATCCAGATTTTGGACTTTATTACCTAAATCCGAATAAAAGTTACCTAGAAATGGAGAAAAGTAGCCATCAGGGGGTGAAATTACTTGAATCCAACCACGTGTTACATGGTTGAAGGAAAAAGTTACCTCGCATGGCCTAAAGTTACCAGATTTGGGACTTTGTTGCACAAATATGAAGAAAAGTTACCCAAAATGGAGAAAAGTTACCTTCGAGAGGAGAAATTACATGAATCTAACCAAGTGCTACATACTTGGAGGAAAATTTTACTTCACTTTGACCTATAGTTACCCAATATTAAGACTCTGTTACCCAAATCCAGAGAAAAGTTACCAAAAAATAAAGAAAATTTACCTTCATAGAGAGAATTTACTTGAATCTAAGCAAGTGTTTCTTTGATGGAGGAAAAAGTTACCTCACTTTGGCCTAAAGTTATTTAAATTTGGGACTTTGTTACCTAAATCTAAAGAATAGTAACCCAAAAATGGAAAAATTTACCTTCATAGGGTGAAATTACTTGAATCCAACTAAGCATTACTTGGATAGAGGAAAACGTTACCTCACTTTGGCCTAAAGTTACCCAGATTTGAGACTTTGTTACCCAAACTCAAAGAAAATTTACCCAAAAATGGACAAAAATTACCTTCGTGGGGAGAAATTACATGAATCTAACCAAGTATTACTTGGATGGAGGAAATAGCTACCTCACTTAAGCCTAAAGTTTCCCAGATTTGGGACTTTGCTGCATAAATCCGAAGAAAAGTTACTCAAAAATGGACAAAAGTTACTTTCGTGGAGAAAAATTACTTGAGAAAAATTACCTTTGTTACCTAAATTAAAATGATAAATACCAATGAGACAGCCATTGTTATGTCAATGGAAGTAGGGGTGCTCATGAGTTTGGTTGGACCGAGTTTCATTTTGGCCAATTCCGACAAGCTATTTTCATTTGGTCTAATTTTTAGGCCTAGACTCAAGTAGCACATGGGCCACTTAGTGGTAGGGCTAGTATGGATCCAACCTGGTAATTGTGGATAAATTGTATAAATTGTTATATATTGGGCTCAACTTGGACCCAATAGGACGCAGATATAAAGTGTGAACTAAATAGGTTTGAAAGGAAAAACTTCATCTCCTCATTGTACGAGTTTCCTATCTTTCCTTGACTAGGGCATCCTCTTAAATCTTTACTACTAATCTAGTTTGTCTTACAAGGGTCTGTTATTCGGTGAGTATGGATGCAAGAAGTGGGAGCTCACACAGTGTTGTTGAATATGATGAGTTAGAGGGAGCAACTATAGAACTTCAACGTGACTCAGACCTCACATTCTCCTTACACCAGAAGACACTTGTGGGGAAAGTGATGGAAGATAAATTCCAATCCCAAAGCCAAGTGAAGACAGTGATCTTCAAAGCATGGGGATAGCCCCAAAGTTTTTGTATCATATCTTTGGTTACCAATAAGTTTATGCTTGAGTTTAAAGATGAGAAAAGCCTAAGGAGGATCATGAAGGATGGATCATGGTTAATTTTGAGCAACCTTCTCAACTTATAGTGGTGGAACCTAGAGCAAACAATTTTTGAGGTAAGTTATGACTATTGCCCTTTTCAGGATACAAATTCACGGATTAACCCTTGATATTATGAGTCCTAAAAGTGGTTGGGAAATTGGGCGACGAATAGGATATGTGGTGGAAGTTGAAGATTTGATGGTCGACAGCCAGTTGTCAAGGAGCTTCTTACGAGTCTGAGTGGTGCGTAATATTTGTATTTTGCTACCTACTAGAATTTGGATTCCCATGAGCAATAGGCCAAAATCGTTGATGTTCATAAGATATGAAAAATTTGAGCATTATTGCCATAATTGGGGGAAGATAGGGCATGACCAGAGATCTTGTGTAGCTAAGAAATTTATGTCCATTTTTGTTTCGTTGTTACCCAGATATGGGTTTAGGTGTTAGCGTTGCTTTGACATTGACTGAAATTTGCTTTGAAAACACCAATAGGCAATGGAGGAACAAGGACAACCAGCTGGTAGAAGAAGCTAATGCAAAAGGTGGGGAGGGGGTGGCAGGTGGTGTTGGTCATATTTTGATTAGGCATGTAGTTGATAGGAGCCCAACCCTGTCATTCAGCTCAAACACAAAGCATGTAGAGCAGCATGTGGGTGAGAAAGGGAGGGATTTGGTAAATTGCATGGATAGGGAACTTGCATATTGAACATGAATATAACTCAATCACTGGAGGGTCACATTTTACATGTGAGGTTGCCAAAGGGAAATTGCCTATATAGGATGACATTATGCAGACCTAGGCTGGGTTAGGTGCAAAGAAAGAACATGAGTTGGTTGAGGGCTTAGGCCTCAAGAATACTGATGATATCATGAGGAAACCTTTAGTGGGGATGAACACGTGTAGTAACCATGTTGGGACAGTCACAGCAAAAGATTTGCCATTGTTGGTGACTCATCGAAAGCATGTGGATATGAACTCGGATGAGCCCCAAGGAAAAAAGACTGAGGAAGTTTGGTGGGAGCTTAGGGCAAAGCATCAAAGGAGATTGCACAGACGATAGCTCTACAAATGTTGACACTGTAGTGGACGAGGGTGAGGTCCGTATGGAGTCGCTTGGATCGCCATGAAAGTAAATGGATATTATGGAATATAGGGAAGGTTGTGTGTTTTACATTGGGCTTGGGAATGATTCGTGGGTGTCTTATCTAATTATGTTGACATTTGAAAACCCAATATTTAGCAAGCATATGTTTAAACATTAACTATATACTTTGCTATATTTATATGTTTAAATGTAATATGACCATATTATAAGATGAGATTTATCTCCTGTAGTTGACTATGAAATTTGACAGTTTAATAGATGTAGTATGCTACATTGGGTTGTATGGGTAGTCGGCTACAATAAGGTGTTGAATGCCTTATATACTAATGGGTAGTTGGCTACAGTTACGTAGTTTAATTATGTTAGTCTTCTAATGTGTTACACGGGTGGTTTAAAAAAAAAAAAAAAAAAAACAGGCCAATAGCCCACGACAAAAACACAAAAAAGATAAATAAATAAATTAAACAACACAATTAGAATCCTTTAAAAGCTAACATGCCTACATTCATCCAAAACACTAACAGAAAGATATGGAGGGAAGATCCTGATCAAGGTGAGGTCCATCAGGCAAAGAATGTTCAGTTGCGTGGGTTTATTATTTAACTCCTAAGTGGAAAGTAAATGGACAAAAAAATTATATTGATATTGAATACAAGCATTTTAATGGTTGAAATCAATATGAATTTTTAGTTACAAGTTATGTAAATAATATTGTAAAACTAGTTATTTTACTGCATGCGATGCACGGGTTATTTTTTCATATATTAGTCTATATTTTTATTTAAATATGCAAATATTTAATACATGTTTGAATTAGTTTATTTTAATTTTAAAAAATTATAGTCAAAATATAATACTTACATACAAGTTATGCAAATAGAGGGAAAAAAGAAAGAAAGATAAAATTTCATTTTATTTTATTTTGTGATGTTATGTGAGTATTTTTTATGACATGAAAGACTTATAAATTTTTTTACTATTTTTGAATTTTTTATTTTATAGTTGCACTACTTACAAAAAAGTGGTGCAAATGGATTAAAAAAGAAAGAAAAAAGTTTTTAGCTTATTTTGTCATATTATGTGAATGTTTTATATGACATGAATAAACTTAGTGTTTAACAATTAATTAATATTTGTCAATATATAGAATCATTAATTGTTTTTCAGAGTATCTTTTTAAGTAATGATTAGTAAATAACATTGTTATTAATGTTTCTAAAGACAATTTCACTAAAAGAAATTGTTTGCTAATTAAGATTTAATAATATAGAGTGTCAATAATTGTTTTTTTAAAGTAATTTTTTTCAAGAAATGATTAATAAATAACATTGTCATTAATATTTCTTAAGTCAATTTTTACTTATATATATAGATATAGATATAAATGTAGATAGGTGATTTGCAAATAAGTTAAAATTTATAATACTCGTACTCAAATAACTTTATTTGTTATCTTGCATGGGTTACCATGTGTAATAATGGTATTGAAATATAAATGATCTTATTAATTAGTAATTAATTTTACAAAACAATCCTAAAGATATTAAATTGACAATATATGAACTCTGATTTTTTATTTTTTGTATATAAAAGAGAGTCATTGTTTTTTCCTAAAATAAGCTTGCTTCAGTGCTTCTTCTTCTTACAGATTTTGCATTGAAACTATTTAAAAGAATTTGAACACTTGCGGAAAGTTTCATTTCAAATGTGGATCAACCAACTCTATTATTACTTGCCTCCAATCCTGTAAACAAAAAGTGGCTTAAAACATATGGTTAGCCACAATATTTGGGTATCCATAATATTTCTTAATTGAATTGTTTAAGTAAAGCTATGCAATCCTCATATTAAAGCAGGTAATTTATCAAAAAAATCCAACATTGTAATTCAGTATTGTAAATGGATGAAAAGATACATTATCAGGATGTAAAAGACGTCATGATTGAAAAAATTTGCGACTCATTTACCAAATAGGTATAAGTAGAAAGAAAATTTATCAAATATATGTAACTTTAAAAATAATTACTAAAATAGTGTAAGTGAGTTACGACTTATATCGGGATTATTTTTTTTATTTTTTATACTGAAGTCGTGGTTGGGAGATACGACTTCTATGTATTTTGTTTTTTTAAAAAAAATTTGACATAGAAGTTGTGGCTCTTAGCCACAACTTCAGTACAAATAATAATAATAATAATAATCTTGATGTAAGTGTTAGTTATGGCAATCATTATCCAAGAGGAAGGGTGAATTAGGTGATTACAAGTTTCAAGGTAACTTTGACAAATTATACACTTTGATATTTTCAATCAACACATGCAACGAAATAAGTCTAATAAATATACAACTATTATAGATTACTCAAATATAACTTGAGTTATGAGATAAATCAAGCAAATAAGTTAGATATCAAATTCAACTCAAGCATATATAATTAAAGCTCAAATGTAAAGGAGATAGAGTTGAGGGAATCAAACACAATATTTATCCTGGTTCAGCTACCAACCACTTGTGGCCTACGTCCAGACCTCAAGTAAACCACTCGAGATTTTTCACTATCTTCAAGCTTCAACAGGTGCTTGACAACCTTTACAACATAGAGCACTCACCACACCTTGGGATACCTCACCCTTTGTGCTTGAGCCTCCAATAGGGATATCTCGCCCTTTACAACCTTTGAGGGATACCTCACCCTCTTTACAATCAAGGGATACCTTACCCTTTACAACTTTTGAGAGATATCTCACTCTCTAAGGGATATCTCACCCTTTACAACCTTTGAGTGATACCTCACCCTCTTTACAATCAAGGGATACCTCACCCTTTACAACTTTTGAGAGATATCTCACTCTCTAAGGGATACCTCACCCTTTACAATCTTTGAGAGATACCTCATTCTCTAAGGGATACCTCACCCTCTTCACAGAGAATCAAATAAAGTTTATATGAATAGAAACTCTTTCAAAGAGTAGATAATACAAATTGAAGCTCTATAGGTATCAAAGATTCACATGTAAGCTCAAAACAGAGGTTTTTGAGAAATGAGAGTAAAACACGAATTTAGTGCTCAAGAAACTTGTTCAGATTGATTGCCAACTTTTCTTTGATGCCCAAACACTTTCATTTATAGCTCAAAGTAATTTAGAGTCGTTGGTGGTGGTTAGGAGGCATTAAATGCCAAAATAGAACTGTTGGAAATCCGTTCTGGTTCGTAAATAACCATTTCCTAATCGGTTAGGATGAGCTCCTAATCGAGTAGGGGCTTTTAATTTTGGCTTCTGAGAATTAGAAAAACCAGTTAGGAGGACTTCCTAATCGGTTAGGAGCTTACAATTTTGGCTCCTGTGATTCTCAATAACTAGTTAGGCAATTGGCCTAATCGGTTAGGCCTTTTATAAACATGAATCCTGCGTATATATATAATTCACTAACCAATTAGGCACAACACCTAATCGGTTAGGCCCTCTCAAAATTCATTTCACGTGACTCTTTAAAAACACACTAACTAATTAGGCAAAACACCTAATCGGTTAGGCCCTCTTAAAATAAAGAGGCAATGCCTCTAACTTATCAAATAACTAATTAGGGGATGGTCCTAATTGGTTAGGAGCCTTGGAAAAACATAAGATTTCTAAAGGATTTCATAACCAAACTTTCCCAAATCATTTTCAACCTTTCTAAAATCATTTTCGACAAACTTGATAAGTATTTTCATAAGTATAAAACATGGTTTTCTTTTTATCTTTTCTAAAAACATTTTGCTCAAACTTGATCAACATAAACCATGATTTTGCAAAGAGATTTAAGTTGAATGAAAGACAAGATATGAGCTACCACCATAACTAGTTTTTCAAAACTTGTTTGTTGGACATTTTAGTATGTGAAAACCATATTTAAGCTTAGTTTGATTCCTATTTACCTTTACACAAAATCTAAGTTCTATAAGCTAAACTTGAAGAGTCTTGGCACTTGATCTTTGCACTTCCATTCCTTTCTTGTTTGTTATCATCAAAACCATTGCTTTAGTCAATGCCAATTACATTCTCCCTTTTTTGATGTTGACAAACAATTATTGAAAAAAGAGTTAGTTCAAAGAAATTAGAACTCACAAAAGGTGTTGGAGACTTACTCCCCTTTTATTTTTCAAGAGGTGATTAGATCAGAGATGCACAGCTTCCCCTTAATTTTGGAATTCTAAGATCATTGAATTTGCACATTTTTCTATTTACCTTTTCTCAATGACTCAAACTTCTCCCCCTTTTGTCATAATAAAAAAGATATGCAATATATAAATTTTGACAAAGAGAAGTTACACAAAACCATTGCCACATAACAAATATGCAATCAATATTGTAGCAACAAGATAATCAAACTAGCATTTTATGATAAGTTAACAGAATAAACACTGCAAAATATTCATTTCAAAATAAACATAGTTAAGCAAGCTAAGATAATAAGCATTATGGGGCAAACTATGATCATGTAAGGCATGTAATATCAAGTAAAGAATTATAGTACATACACATGCCAATCAAGTTTCTTACATTGAAGTTCAAAGATAAGTTCAAGATACAAAATGAATCATTTACTTCTTGTTTTCAAGATATGAACATATCAAACAATTTCAAACAAGAAGACATATAATTTCTAACTTTCCAATCTCCAAGAAGTATATTAGACAATTAAGCATCAAAGAGAAATGATAAGAACTACTTATGAGCATGTGAATTTCCATGTTTAAACAAAGAGAATTGGTCACAAGCTCAAGAATAAAGATATTACCATAACATGTCATTCCAAGCAAAATGTGTGCATATCTAGCATGTTAGCATATGTAAAAATACTTTACACAATGCTAGAGAAGTACAACTTAAAGCTACTTATCCAAATATCACATGATATTCAAATTAAAGCATAAATAAGGATAAGATATTGATATCACCAAAAGTGTACTCTTTGGGTTTTTGTAGGTAACTCTAACTTCCATGCCTCAAGGCTTCTTGAGAATGTTGTGGTTCTCCATGTCATTCTTTTTATGTTTTCATCACTCTTGGAGAACTTTGAACCATTTCAAATTTTCGAATCTCAAGTAGCATAGTTTCACTTCACTTCAATGCATGTTTGAGTTAATAGTCACCCTACAACACAATTCATATTACTTTCTTTGGTATCCACCAATTTTAGATCCATAGGGGTTAGTCATTGATTATTAATCTATTATGCTCTCATAAAGATCAATTTTTCTATAGTATGTAAATTGAGCAAAATAAATTAAATAATCAATTACCATTAAGTACATAGCCAATAGCATGCATATTTTCATTATATATAGACAATTTAAAGTATAGAAAGCATACATAGGCATTATAGAATCTTATGTACCAAGATATATAACAAACTAATGAGCTATGGTATAATAAGAATGAATATAATCATGTGCTAAACAAAATATTCAGATTTTACCGAGTAAACATAATTCTATCCTTTACTTAAGGCTTATAAGGAATATACCTCATATTCATTGTCTTTTTAAGTGAATGCTCATAAGAGGTAAAGACTTTGGTTACCTTGACCTTGGTAATCAAGGAAACTCTTTTCCTTACCCATTACTTCTCTTTTGGTGTTTTGAACTTTGTAAGTTCCACATTTTATACTTAAGAAGCTTTGGTTGAAGCCATCTTCCTTCTTTGACCAAAACTTATACCATTGGGCTTTGGAAGCATTTCCCTTGATGATTCATTTTTCACTTGACTAATTTGTCCATCCTTTTGAGAAATTTTCTGCATAATTGAAACAGTAGGAGGACATTTTAGTACCTACTTTATTTTGGGTCCTTGAATGTTAGTACTAGGGCATTTAAGATCTTTAGGAACCCATACCATATTATTTCTCATATAAGAATTTCTTCTATAATTGCATAAATGAGAATATATCCTAGATGACCACAAAAATTACAAACAAATGAATTCAATGATGGCTTGGTCCTTTGAAGATCATTTTTTATATAACTTGAGCCTTTGGTTGTTATTACATTCTATGTTATTTTTGCTACAAGCCTTACTTGAAATTCCATGTGGAGTAACATCAATTTCATTCCTATTAACAAACATGGAATGTAAGCAATTAGAATCATTAGCTTTAGCAAATTCAAAATATAAGTCCTCAACTTAATTTTCTAAATCAATGCACTTTTCACAAGAAGTTGAGGTTTCACATTTCAAAGGCATTTCCTCATCAAGAAAAGCATATTCATTTTTCAAAATCTCAATTTTATTTTTAATGTAGGAAATGTTTTCTAAACAAGGTAAATTTTTCTTTTCTAAATTTAACAAACCATCATATAATTCATCATATGCACATTGTAGCTCATAATAGGAAGGACTATAATCTAGTTTAACATTATTTACCTCAAAGTCCTTTTTAGCCATATATGAAGTAGTCTCACTTTCTAACATACTTGACTCTTTAAGGGAATCATCATCTTCCTCATTGTTGTGCATCAAAGCTTCAAGAGTATATACCATTTGGTTTTGCTTTGCCACCTCTTCAAATTGAGCATCATCATCATCAAGAGATATTGGTCTTCTTTCAATAGTTTGAACATATTTTTTAGGACATTTTTCATGACAAGATTCCTTCAATGACTTTTGCTCTTCTTGCTCTCTATATGTAACTTTATGCAAAAAATTATTGTTAGCAAGATAAATATCATCAAGAGCATCCCATATATCTTTAGCATTAGAGCAACTCTTAATTTCAGTATAAGCATCATCATTTAAACTACTTCTCAAAATTTGCATAACTCTAATGTTCAATGAAAAGCATTTCTTGTCATCGTCATTCCAATATTGTTTTGATTTGCAAGTAAATCCAGCAAGCATAATATCCCATAAATCAATATCAATAGATTGTATATAAAATTCCATTTGAGCTTTCCAATAAACAAAATTCACACCATCAAAGAATGGTTGTTTATCTATTTCAAAACCTTCCATTTTTAAAAGCTTTCAATGGTTGCCAAACAAACAATGATCTTTAACTCCAAACGATTAAGATTTTAACAGAGCACGAAGCTCTGATACCACTTGTTAGTCATGGCAACCATTACCCAAGAGGGGGTGAATTAGGTGATTACAAGTTTCAAGGTAACTTTGACAAATTATGCATTTTGATATTTTCAATCAACATATGCAGCGAAATAAATCTAATAACTGTACAACTATTATATATTACTCAAATATAACTTGGGTTATGAGATAAATCAAGCAAATAAGTTAGATATCAAATTCAACTCAAGCATATATAATTAAAGCACAAATGTAAAGGAGATAGAGTTGAGATAAGTAAACACAATATTTATCCTAATTCAACCACTAACCACTTGTGGCCTACTTCCAATCCTCAAGTAAACCACCCGAGATTTTCCACTATCTTCAAACTTTAACAGGTGCTTGACAATCTTTATAACACAGAGCACTCACCACACCTTGGGATACCTCACCTTTTGGGCTTGAGCCTCAAACAGGGATACCTCTTCCTTTATAACCTTTGAGGGATACCTCACCCTCTTTACAATCAAGGGATACCTCACCTTTTACAACTTTTGAGAGATGTATCACTCTTTAAGGGATACCTCACCCTTTACAATATTTGAGAGATACCTCATTCTCTAAGGAATACCTCACCCTTTACTTTAGAGGGATACCTCACCCTCTACACAGAGAATTAAACAAAGTTTATATGAATAAAAACTCTCTCAAAGAGTAGATAATACAAATTGAAGCTCTATAGGTATCAAAGATTCACACTTAAGCTCAAAACAGATGTTTTTGAGAAATGGGAGTAAAACATGAATTTAGTGCTCAAGAAACTTATTCAGATTGATTGCTAACTTTTCTTTGATGCCCAAACACTTTTATTTATAGCCCAAAGCAATTTAAAGTTGGTGGTGGTGGTTAGGAGGCATTAAATACCAAAATAGAGCCGTTGGAAATCTATTTTGGTTCGTAAATAATCTTTTCCTAATTGGTTAGGATGAACTCCTAATAGATTAGGGCCTTTTAGTTTTGGCTTCTGAGAATTAGAAAAACCAGTTAGGAGGACTGCCTAATCGGTTAGGAGCTTACAATTTTGGCTCTTGTGATTCTCAATAACCAGTTAGGCAATTGGCCTAATCGGTTAGGCCTTTTATAAACATTGATGATCACATATTTTATACATTAATAAGCCCTCATTTTTAGTCATTTGCACTCTCTATATACTTAATTGATTGAGTTTGGTTATGTTTTGTAAGTTTGGACTCAAATTGGACTTAATTGATTTTTTCAGTACAATTTACTTCTTATGTTGTTTCTGTATTTTGGCCATATGTTGGGCTGTAAGTGGTATTTTGAGGTGATTCTAATGGAATTTGAAAGCTAAGATAATTTTATACAACTTTCATGAAGACTTAAAAGGCCTAATCACACGATTGGATTAGTCAAATTAGAGTTGAAGCAAGAACTAGAGTGCTAATCCTGATAGGTTGACCTATGTGTACTTTTCATGTCATATCTTGGGATATAGGATGCTAAATGGGCTGTAATTTTGATGGTGGATAGTTAAGATCCATATCTACAACTTTCATGAAGAACACAAAACCCATATCAAACTCCTTGGAGGTCATATTGGGCTTGGAAGTCAAAATAGAGGAGCTATTGCTAGGCCTGAGCAGTATGCAGTAATTAGACCATATCTTGAGTTATAGGAATGATTTTGGGCTCAGACTAATGCCATTATTTGAAATCTAAGATCTAGGTCTACAACTTTCATGAAGATAACAGTTCTCAAAAATGACGAATGCAATGACTTTAAAGCTGAATGATTTTGGAGACAAAGAATCTCCATAATTTTTCACTCATCAAAAGTCATTTGGCATTTTCCACTCATCCACTCACTCATGACTCAGCCCCCTTGTCATTTTATATCCCTAATCCTCTATAAAAGGGAGTCTTGGCTGATCATTTGAGGAGTCTTGGTCCTAGAGACCAAGATCATGCTATTATGTTGTTGTTTATTTTATTGTAGTTTTCCTTGTATTCTAAATTGAAGTCATGTTCTTCTTCTTCTTCTTCTCTATTCCTTTCTTCTTGTCTATGAGTAACTAAGTATCATTTTACTTGGGTGAAAGGGTGAAGCTCTTGGTAATGAAATAAGGTTAAATTCATTTCTTTCTTGTGCTTAAATGATATATTTTCAAGTGATCATTATATGTGTTGTATTTTATTTCCAATCAATTTAGAAACCCTCCTTATAAAGTGGAGATCTTGATTTGTTTTAGATAAGATATTTGTAACGCCCCTTTTTGCGAGGGGACATCACATCATTATTTACAATACGGAAAAGAAAAGTATAAATTAAGACCTGATTCATTATATTATAGTTAAACTTGTTTGGTTACAGTTGCATAAATAAAACGATGAATATTTTATTTATTTATTTTAATTAATAAAATGTAGTGACGAGACATAAGTACACTAAAGAGTAAGATAGAAATAAAGCATACATTTGAACAACATGCATATACATATCTATGTAATTATATCAACTCTTTTAGTTACAATATCTGACATACAAAAAGCAAAAATATGTATGCCCCCGAAAGATCATAAATATACAGCCCACCAAAAAGGTAAATCATCAGGCCCCAAAAGACGGATAGCCATGAATGACTATCGACAGTATCAGCCCCTACAGAGAAAGAGAAGGAACCGTGTCAGGATCCTCCTGAGAGTCTTCCTCATCGAAGAAAACCCTCATTGGAGCCACCGAATTACGGGTTGGGGCTCGAGCAGTGGAGAGGAATGAATCCTCCCGTGGGATGTAGTAACGTTCACCCCACATGTTGCTGAGAGGCATATAAAATTCTAAATGTAAACAAACAGTGCAAGTGAAGATAGGCGGATCATAACGCCTCCAAGCCAATGACAATGACATATCTCCCAAGTAGACACAACGATCCGAGCTGAAGTTAACATGCTAACAGTCTGGACCTCTGAGGAATGTTAGATGCACGTATCCCAAAAATCCTTGTGGACAGGCCATCATGATCAAAAGTAAGTACTAGTCGAAGTCAGGCCAGAACCCGGGGAACTCGTGAACTTCCCCTTCTTCACCACCATCTTCAGAGAAACATATATACATACACAAAGATAGCAGAGATACAGGAAAGAGGTGAGACATTCTACTTTCATTACCAATCATGGCAGTAAAGAAACTGAGTAGCGTAAGACGCTCACATAGCATTACAAGGGTAATAAACAGTAATCAATAAACAAATATTAAATAACTTAACAATTACAAGCAGTTATACATCAGCAAGGTAATAGTTCCAATTATCATAAGGATTAAATTCCAGACAGATATTGACTCACTATGCGCATGCATACGATATCAAAATCCTACTCTATGGAGCTAGACACAAACATTCGAAGAGAAAGATCAGGAGACATGTCTGTAAATCAGCTGCCGCGGCTAAAGTGCTACAAATCATTAATTTATCCACGTACACATCATGGCATTGTACAGATATTCATTGTTAGTCATGGTAACCATTACCCAAGAGGGGGGGTGAATTGGGTAATTATTAATTTTAATGCAACTTTGACAAATTATGCAATTTAATATTTTCAATTAACACATGCAGCGGAATAAGTCTAACAAAGGCACAACTATTAAGAATTACTCAAATATAACTTGGGATATATGATGAACTAAGTCAATAAGCTAGATATCAAGTTGTAAGAATCAAAACATCAAGATATGCAATAGATAAATATATATCACCAAATACTGAAATTAAAGAGTGTAGGAAAGAGAAAATCAAACTCAAGAATTTATCCTGGTTCAGCCGCCAACCACTTGTGGCCTACATCCAGTCCCTAAGCTTAACTTGAGATTTTCTTCACTATCTCATAGACTTTACGGGTGCTAGGAAAACCTTTGTACAAATAAGAGCACTCCTCACACCTTGGGATACCTCACCTTTGTGCTAGAGCCTCTAATTCTTCAAGCTTTATGGGTGCTTGATGACCTTTACAAATTTGAGCACTCAACACACCTTAGGATACCTCACCCTTTGTGTTTGAGCCTCTCTACTTTCAAGGGATACCTCACCCTTACAATTTTAAGGGATATCTCACCTTCTCTTTTAGATAATACAAGGATAGAATTGATAGAAACTCTCTAAAGAGTAGATAATACAAATTGAAGCACTATGGGTATCAAGGATTCACACACTTATAGCTCAAAATAGAGTTTTGGAGAAATAGAGAGTAAAAAATGAATTTAATGCTCAAGAGTGATTTTCATATTGTTCTCTAACTTTTCTTTGATGCCCAAACACTTATATTTATAGCCCAATAATATTTAGAGTCGTTGGGTAAATATCAGAAATGAATTCTTTATGAAACTAGCCATTTTATGACCGTTGGGAACGTTTCTGATCATGTATTATTCGAATAAGAACACTGTTATTTGAATAAATATTGTGTTATTCGAATAACACATGTGTTATTCGAATAAATCCACTTATAGCACACCAGGAAGTGTTTTCTGGAACTTGTTATTCGAATAAGGCTTTGGTTATTCGAATAACACTTTGGTTATTCGAATAAATCTTCAAAAACATGTTCTGGAACGTTTTCTAAGTTATTTTATTCGAATAACACATTTGTTATTTGAATAAGCCTTTAAAAACACGTTCTGGGAAGTTTTCACAGGTGTGTTATTCGAATAACACATTTCTTATTCGAATAAACCACTCTGGTTTTGAAAACTAATTTTAAATGGTCATAACTTCTTCGTTTCTTATCCGTTTTAAGCGAATGACCACTCATTGAAAAGATCTTTGAGTCTATTTTCATATGAAATAATTTCAGAGAAAAACTCAAAGTATTTTAAAATATATGATCAAAAGAGTAACTAAAGGTCAGTTTTACAAAACGCAAACTTTGCTATTTTTCATAGAAATGAACTACCACCATGACTAGCTTTCCAAAAATAGTTTGTTGGGTATTTAAACATTTTAGAAACACTTTTAAAGATGTTTAAAACTTGTTTGAGCTTAGTGTGATCCCTATTTACCTTTACACAAGATCTAAGTCCTATAAGCTATTCTTGAAGATGTTGGATTAGATATTTTGCCACCATCACTTCTTGATGTAATCTAAGTTTCCAAACAAAATCTTCTCTTCAAGACTTGCAAATGCTTGGAACATCTTTTCATTTTCATTCTCCTTGAGTTGAGCATAGTTGTGATCTTTTACTTTCTTGTTGCAATGCTCACTCTTGGTACTTGGACTATCCTACAAAGTATTGCTCACTTAACCAAACATAGTTTGTCCAAATTCATAACTCAATATCTTCATATGCATGATTCATAAATGTATAACTCTAGTTAGTCTAACATGCATACAAGACTTTCATAGACATATCTAATATTAATTCATTTATAACTTATATAAAATATTATTGGATATATTATATAATGAATGTTACATATATCTCATTGCATGATTATTAAGTGAAATATAACTAGATAAAGTACATAATCATGCATGATACAATATATCTCATTAAGCACATTTATGTAACATAATCAATATTCTTTTGTGATGCATTTGTTATCTATAAAGCACATCTATTAAGCATAAGCATCATTCTTTTTGTCTTGTATTTGTCATCATCAAAACTTAACATATTAAATCATTAGGGCAAACCTATTTCCACAATCTCCCCCTTTTTGATGATGACAAATCACCAAAGAAAAATATGTTAAACAATATAGAAGAATAGATATTCATGTAAGAATATCAAGTAATAAGCACAAGAACATATTTTTCTTTCTAATTTTCACTCCCCCTATTTGACATCAACAAAAAGGCTTAGGAAGAAAATATAATATTTTCTCCCCCTATAGATAAAACTCATGTTGTCAAGAAGGGTAGGATCTTCTCAATGAAAGAATCAAAAGATATGAAGTTTAAGAAAGTTTACCTTCTTTCATTGATAGAGGGAAAACGAATAAAATATGATCTTTATTGACATGTTAATAGCATTAATACTAAAACACTTCATGTCAAACAAGGATGTGAGCCAAGAGATATAAGCAACAATTTAAGAGTTAGGCTCCCCCTCAAAATATGCATATTATCAAGATATAAAACATAATATTTCAACATAGTCATACATGTATTTATAGCCAACAAAGACATGGAAGAAGGATATGTAAGATAAGTTCTCCCTTATTGAAGCACAAGATAGATAAAGGAAAGTATGCATGCCAAGACCATATAAGCACATTACCATAAGAAAAAGCAAGGCATAGATACATATTCTTAATCCCTCAAACAAAACCATTTTAAAAACTTCTCCCCCTTTCAAAAAGAATTTTATAATAAAACATTACATTTTCAAAAGCATTTTAGAAGGGTAGAAGGGTTTTATATTGAAATTACATATTCCTTGAGAGTGGTCAAATCCAAGTCAAGAGAACATTTGAAAGTACATCTCATCTCTTTCTTATTAAACAAGAGCCTTGAAAAGATAAAATACTTTTAAAGAACAAGGCTTATCTTTTGAAGTATCAAGATGAGCTCTATAGAACATTTCAAAATATTTATTTAGAAACTTAAGCATTCTCTCAAGATTTAATAACATTTTTCAAAGCAAAAGAAGAGAATACTACATTTATAGCACAAATCAAATGATTTCCAAATTTTCAAGACAAATATGAGGTGAAAATACTTTTAAGTTATTAAGACAAGTTCAAAAGATTCTCAAGGATATGGAACTTGAAAAGCTTCTTTTAAAGGATATTTTTAATTAAACTAGAAATTCTTTTCAAAAAAGAGTATGATTCTCATAGGTGTTATATCACTAAGAAACCATAAATCAAGAGAATCATAGATATCAAACATTCATCTTGATGAAATATGCTATAGGGATCAAAGAATGTATAGAACTAATATCAATCATATATGCAATGATAAAATTAGTAAGTTAATATCCAATTAAGTACTTTGTCAATGCTAAGCATGCTTCTCATGTAAGGAAAACATCTAATCTTTTAAGATCAATTTATCAACAAGTATCATATAATCCATAGCATATAGAATACCACAATAGTTTAGGGATAGAGATACTTATTAGGTTAGATAGAAAGTGATGCTCCTTTAGAATGTTCTTTATTTATAGGTCCTTTGAGTTTATACTTTCTTCCATTGAGTATTTCATTCCATTGCACTTGAAGAAAGTCTCCTCATGTCCCTTTTCATTCAACTCTTCTCATTTATCCACATATGCTTGACACTTTAATATTTGATGGCTATACTTGAAGCACATAGAGATATTTGCAAAACTAACTTTAAAAGTTCTCTAAAACATAGGTTAGCATCAAATATCATTTAAGCTCATTTACAAACATAATTTAGGTTGATATATAATGTAAAACATGTATCACATTATCAACCATGCAATATTAGCTCTAACAAGAATAAGGAAGGACATATGCACTTGAATCCAAAAGCATAGGTTAAGCATTTTCAAAGCAAGATCCAAGTTTATCAAGAACAACGTAA
Source organism: Ormosia semicastrata (assembly GCA_029884595.1). NCBI lineage: Eukaryota > Viridiplantae > Streptophyta > Magnoliopsida > Fabales > Fabaceae > Ormosia > Ormosia semicastrata. The sequence goes on from JAQQTO010000061.1 coordinate 71,919,934, forward strand.
TCATCATCAAAACATATATAAGCATTTTGGGGCAAATAATAATCATGTTAGGCATGTAATATCAAGTAAGGAATTTTAGTACTCACACATGCCAAGAACAAAAAGTCCCTTATTGTAATGAAAGAATTGAAAAGCCATGGAACTATAACTTTTGAAATCATTTACTTATTGTTTTCAAGATATGAATATATCAAGCAATTTCAAACAAGAAGACATATAACATTTTACTTTCCAATCTCTAAGTGAGTATATAAGACAATTAAGCATCAAAGAGAAAGGATTAAAACTACTTATGAGGATGTGAACTTTCATATTTGAACAAAGAGAGATGGTCACAAGCTCAATATAAGAAATATTATCATAAAACATGTCATTCCAAATAAGGTATGTACTTATCTAGCATGTTAACATATGTAAAGATGCTTTTAAAACATAATGCTAGAAAAGTACAACTTAAAGCATGTTAAGGCATAAAAACAAATCTCTACTTATCTAAATATCATATGATATTCAATTTAAAGCTTAAATAAGGATAAGAGAATGATGTCACCGAAAGTGTACTCTTTGAGTTTTTGTAAGTGACTCTAACTTCCATGCCTCAAGGCTCCTTGAAAATGTTGTGGTTCTCTATGCCATTCTTTTTATGTTTTCATCACTCTTAGAGAACTTTGAACCATATCAAATTTTTTTGAATTTCAAGTAGCATAGTTTCACTTCACTTCAATGCATGCTTGAGTTAATAATCACCCTACAATACAATTCATAGTATTTTCTTTGGTATCCACCAATTTTGGATCCATAGAGGTTAGTCATTGATTATATTTATTTAAGTTCAACATCAATTTGATATTCAATAGCAATTCAATGATAATAAGGCAAAACGAAAACAACCAGACTTAGCTTTCTGCCAAGCCTTATTCGAATAACAGTGCTGTTATTCGAATAACATAGCAACCACAAATGTCTTTCTATCAGGCTTTATTCGAATAACATTGTTGTTATTCGAATAACAGCGTAGTAGCTCAAAGGTCATGGGTTTCTGTCACCTTTTATTTGAATAACATAATGTGTTATTCGAATAACACGATTTTCCTAAAAGCCTCTAGAAGGCTTTATTCGAATAACATAACTTGTTATTCGAATAACAAGAAAAGCTTTTTAGCCTCTGCATATTTTATTCGAATAACAAGTTAGTTATTCGAATAACCAGTTAATATCAGATTGTTGCACCGCTTTCTATGAAGTGATATTCGAATAAGGGGATCCTTATTTGAATAATGCTTACATTTTAGAATATTAATGAGGCATTACTGTGAGGCTTTATTCGAATAATGGACTTCTCATTCAAATAAATCATTTGATGAAAATCAGTTTTACGCATCAATTAGTAAAGGATCAATTTTTCATAGTATGTAAATTGAGCAAAACCATTTAAATAACCAATTGTCATTAAACACGTAGCCAATAGTATGCTTACTTTCATGATATATAGACAATTTAAAGCATTGAAAGCATACATAATCATAGAATACCATATGATCAAGAAATATGCAAAATAGTGAGCAAAAGGTGTAACAAGAATGAATATAATCATGTATTAAACATAATATTCAAATTTTACTAAGTACACATGATTCTACTCTTTACCTAAGGCCTACAAGGAATATACCTCCAATTCATTGACTTTATAAGTGAATGTATATAAGAGGTAAAAACATTTGATACCTTGGCCTTGGTAATCAAGGAAACTCTTTTCCTTACCCATTGCTTCTCTTTTGGTGTTTTGAACTTTGCAAGTTCCACATTTTGTACTTGAGAAGCTTTTGTTGAAGTCATCTTCGTTCTTTGATCAAAACTTCTACCAATGGGCTTTGGAAGCATTCTCCTTAATGATTACTCTTTCTTTTGACCAATTAGTCCATCCTTTTGAGAAATTTTCTGCATAATTGAAGCACTAGGTGGACATTTTGGTACCCACTTCATCTTGGGTCCTTGAATGTTAGTATTAGAGCCTTTAAGACTTTTAAGAACCCACATCATATTATTTCTCATATAATGATTTTTTCTATAATTGCACAAATGAGAAATATGTCCTAAAGACCACAAAAATTACAAACAATTTAATTTAATGATAGCTTGGTCCCTTGAAGATCATTTTTGAAAAACTTGAGCCTTTGGTTGTTATTACATTCTATGTTATTTTTGCCACAAGCCTTACTTGAAATTCCATGTAGAATAACATCAATTTTATTCTTATCAACAACCATGGATTGTAAGCAAATAGAATCATTAGCTTTGACAAATTCACAATATAAGTTCTCAACTTGATTTTCTAAATTAATGCATTTTTCACAAGAAGTTGAGGTTTTATATTTCAAAGGCATTTTCTCATCAAGAAAAGAATATTCATTTTTCAAAATCTCAATTTCATTTTCAATGGAGCAAATGTTTTCTAAACAAGATAAATTTTTATTTTCTAAATTCAACAAACCATCATATAATTCAACATATGCACATTGTATCTCATCATAGGAGGGACTATAACATAGTTTAGCATTGTTTACCTCAATGTCCTTTTTAGCCATATATGAAGTAGTCTCCATTTCTAGCATATTTGGCTCTTTAAGGGAATTACCATCTTCCTCATCAATTTTGTTTTGCTTTGCCTCTTCTTCAAATTGAGCACCATCATCACCAAGAGACATTGAGCTCATTTTTTTGCTTTGAACATGTTCTTGAGTATATTTTTCAATGTTGTCTTCCTCTAGAAGATTTTGCTCTTCTTGCTCTCTATAGACAACTTTATGCAAAAGATCATCATTAGCATCATAGATAGATTCAAGAGCATCCCATATATCTTTAGCACTAGAGCAACTCTTAATTTTAGCATAAGCATCATCATTTAAACGACTTCTCAAGATTTGCATTGCTCTAATGTTTAAGGAAAAAACATTTCTTATCAAAGGCATTCCAAGTTTGTTTTGATTTGCAAGTAAATTCATCAAGCATAATATCCCATAAATCAAGATCAATAGATTGCATATAAATTTCCATTCTAGCTTTCCAATAAACGAAATTCACATCATCAAAGAATGGTGGTTTATCAATTTCAAAACCATTCATTTTGAAAAGCTTTCAATGGTTGCCAAACAAACAAGGATCTTTAACTCTAAGCGGTTAAACTTTTAACAGAGCACGAAGCTCTGATACCACTTGTTAGTCATGGCAACCATTACCCAAGAGGGGGGTGAATTAGGTAATTATTAATTTTAATGCAACTTTGACAAATTATGCAATTTAATATTTTTAATTAACACATGCAGCGGAATAAGTCTAACAAAGGCACAACTATTAAGAATTACTCAAATATAACTTGGGATATATGATGAACTAAGTGAATAAGCTAGATATCAAGTTGTAAGAATCAAAACATCAAGATATGCAATAAATAAATATATATCACCAAATACTGAAATTAAAGAGTGTAGGGAAGAGAAAATCAAACTCAAGAATTTATCCTGATTCAGCCACCAACCACTTGTGGCCTACATCCAGTCCCCAAGCTTAACTTGAGATATTCTTCACTATCTCCTAGACTTTATGGGTGCTAGGAAAACCTTTGTACAAATAAGAGCACTCCTCACACCTTGGGATACCTCACCCTTGTGCTAGAGCTTCTAATTCTTCAAGCTTTATGGGTGCTTGATGACCTTTACAAATTTGAGCACTCAACACACCTTAGGATACCTCACCCTTTGTGTTTGAGCCTCTCTACTTTCAAGGGATACCTCACCCTTACAATTTTAAGGGATACCTCACCCTCTCTTTTAGATAATACAAGGATATAATTGATAGAAACTCTCTAAAGAGTAGATAATACAAATTGAAGCACTATGGGTATCAAGGATTCACACACTTATAGCTCAAAACAGAGTTTTGGAGAAATAGAGAGTGAAAAATGAATTTAATGCTCAAGAGTGATTTTTATATTGTTCTCCAGCTTTTCTTTGTTGCCCAAACACTTATATTTATAGCCCAATAATATTTAGAGCCGTTGGGTAAAGATTAGAAATGAATTCTTTATGAAAACTAGCCGTTTTATGACCGTTGGGAACGTTTCTGATCATGTTTTATTCGAATAAGAACACTGTTATTCGAATAAATATTGTGTTATTCGAATAACACATGTGTTATTCGAATAAATCCACTTATAGCACACCAGGAAGTGTTTTCTGGAACTTGTTATTCGAATAAGGCTTTGGTTATTCGAATAACACTTTGGTTATTCGAATAAATCTTCAAAAACACGTTCTGGAACGTTTTCTAAGTTGTGTTATTCGAATAACACATTTGTTATTTGAATAAGCCTTTAAAAACACGTTCTGGGAAGTTTTCACCGGTGTGTTATTCGAATAACACATCTCTTATTCGAATAAACCACTCTAGTTTTGAAAAATGACTTTAAATGGTCATAACTTTTTCGTTTTTTATCCGTTTTAAGCGAATGACCACTCATTGGAAAGATCTTTGAGTCTATTTTCAAATGAAATAAGTTTCAGACCAAAACTCAAAGTATTTTAAAATATATGATCAAAAGAGTAACCAAAGGTCAGTTTTACAAAACACAAACTTTGCTATTTTTCATAGAAATGAACTACCACCATGACTAGCTTTCCAAAAATAGTTTGTTGGACATTTAAACATTTTAGAAACACTTTTAAAGATGTTTAAAACTTGTTTGAGCTTAATGTGATCCCTATTTACCTTTACACAAGATCTAAGTCCTATAAGCTATTCTTGAAGATGTTGGACTAGATATTTTGCCACCATCACTTCTTGATGTAATCCAAGTTTCCAAACAAAATCTTCTCTTCAAGACTTACAAATGCTTGGAACATCTTTTCATTTTCATTCTCCTTGAGTTGAGCATAGTTGTGATCTTTTACTTTCTTGTTGCAATGCTCACTCTTGGTACTTGGACTATCCTACAAAGTATTGCTCACTTAACCAAACATAGTTAGTCCAAATTCATAACTCAATATCTTCATATGCATGATTCATAAATGTATAACTCTAGTTAGTCTAACATGCATACAAGACTTTCATAGACATATCCAATATTAATTCATTTATAACTCATATACAATATTATTGGATATATTATATGATGAATGTTACATATATCTCATTGCATGATTATTAAGTGAAATTTAACTAGATAAAGTACATAATCATGCATGATACAATATATCTCATTAAGCACATTTATGTAACATAATCAATATTCTTTTGTGATGCATTTGTTATCTATAAAGCACATCTATTAAGCGTAAGCATCATTCTTTTTATCTTGTATTTGTCATCATCAAAACTTAACATATTAAATCATTGGGGCAAACCTATTTCCAAATTCATCACTATATCGCGATATAGGACAGTATCTCTGTCTGGATCGTCAATGCGTTTGCATCGGTCTATCCCACGGGTAGAAGAGCTACCAACTACCCATTGCGAGGTACCCACACCCTGACACCCCCAAGGTCAACATTATGACCTACACTAGTCTACTCGTACCTGCACTAAGGTGTGTTCAATCTCCTAGGCAATATAGCATTAACAACAGTCCATTGGACTTTCACAATGCATATATCATGTACATTTAGCAGTAATATTCTTTCCTTGTCATGTCGCAATTCGGCTAAGATATGCATCAGTACATTCTTGGCCACACTCATGAACCCACAATAAATATTATTAAGTCCTTAAATAATACATTACACTTTTAGGGTGCATTATGGAATTATTTAACATTCTTACTTACACTCATGGTCTTACTTTAATTGAAAATTATTCTAAGTTTTTGGATAAGACTTCATTCTTGTTCTTTCCATTTTATGAAACCCTAATTAATTCCTAATTATCCAATTAATTAAGTTTCACTTCAATTTAATATTTCTTATGAAATTCTTCTCTAGAGGAATTCTCTTGATTGTTAAGTTCCTTACTTTAAGTTTGTTCAAAACTCACTTAGAGAATTATTCTAAGTTTTCCAAGTCTCACACACTCTCATTCTTATCTTAGGTCTAAAGAATTACTTTAGGTTATCAAATTGGTTTCTATTCATTACATTATTAGCCATTTAATCATTTGATCATTTAGAGTCCAAGGTTGCATAATGTTACATAATTTGATCCTAAATTGGCCCTAGAGGTCGTGGCCTCCCAAGGGTAGAACCTTAAGTTTTTCTTAACTCCATTACATTTTAATCACTTGATTAGGTATGTTGCCAACATTGATACAAATTTTTAAACCATGAACACCCTATTTCAAGGGTGTGGCCGTGAGCCTCATGAAGGAGGGCAAGGAACTCTTGCCTCCATTCCATCTTTCCAATCCATCCAAACTAATCCAAGATCATCAATACACATATACATACAACCAAATAAAATAAACAAGGTAAAATCAACACTTAGTCATAAAAATCACACATTAAAGAGAGTAACCCTAACTAGGGTTTCTTACAACCAATACAAAACTAAGTTTCTTACTACCAAGAGAGGTTGAAGAGAATCATCTCCCTCTTACCTAAGGGGAGAACAAGAAAAAAAATCTCCTTGCTTGCTCTTTGACAATTTCGGCCACACCTTTCAAAACCCTAGAAAATTCTAACTTCAACCAATCAACACCAATGCTTGAAAAAGAGAAGCTAAATGGTCATAAAGATGACCTTGAAAATAAAAATGGAGAGGAGAAGATGAGAACCAAGAATCTTACCCTAAAGCTTCAACTTGAAGCTTGAAGAAGATGATGAAGATGGAAGCTTTTCAAGAAATCTTCAACTAGAAAGGTGTTTAGAATGTAGTGGAGATTAAGAAAATGTGATTGTTTGAAATTTTTGTGATGGTGGAGGGCATGGAAGTGGGGCAGCCGTGTGGTGTAGTGGTAAAGAGAAGGAGGAGAACTTGAGGGAAGAGAAAGGGTAGAGAGAAAAGTTGATATTAGAAATAAAGATGATGACTTTAGATTTTTGAAATTGGAATAATTAACTTAATTAAGTGAAGCACAAATTTTGGGCTCCAAGAGAGGCATACAGCCGTGTGTGAGAGGGAGCAGAGAGGGAATGTGTGTAACTTCCTTGAGAAGCTTGGGAGCTTTTTCAAAAAGAGGATTTGATTAGATATAAAGTGGATTACATTTGGATAGGATAATTAGGTGATAAAGTAATTAAAATAATGAGGTGGTTAGGGTTTTAACTACAAGCTATTACCCAATGGATAATTGTTATAGTGCACAAAGTCAGTATTAATTATCCAATGAAAAACAAAGTGTATCGCAAAATTTTAATTAACAACACGTGCAGAGATTTTATTTATCAGGTAAAACCTTAAAAAACGTAAACTTCGTAAACTGTGTTTGGCCTCGGGTTTAGTAAGATCCCCTATCAACTTTTTCATAGTTCAAAGTTTACCAGCCTCAGGGAAAACATTTCGTTTCCTCTGCTCCGCTCAGTGCGCACGTGAAATGAGGAATATATTAAAATATTCAACATTTTCAAAAGAATCCACAAAAATTCTCAAAAATCACAAATATTAGAAAATGACTATTCATCATGAAACAAATAATTTCTAGGGTGTTACACTGACTTTGCTTAGTGTGCACGTAAAATAAAAAATATATTAAAATATTTAACATTTCCAGAAAAATCTAGAAAAATTCTCAAAAATTATAAATATTATAAAATAATTATTTATGATGAAACAAATAATTTTCGAGGTGTTACAACTCTCCCCTTCTAAAAAGAAATTTCGTCCTCGAAATTTTCATACCTTAGAACAGTTGTGGGTGTTGCTCCTTCATCTTGTCTTCCAATTCCCATGTTGCATCTCTAGTATTTTCATTCTTGATCACTTTTACCAATGAGATTTCCTTTCCTCTAAGTTGTTTTACTCTCCTATCTTCAATCTTTACAGGAGGTGCCTCATAGGTTAAGTTTTCTTTCAATTGTACTGTGTCCGGTACTATGACATGGTTTGGGTCAGGAATATATCTCCGTAGTTGTGACACATGAAAGACATTGTGAGGGTTTGAAAGAAAAGGCGGTAAGGCTATCTGGTAAGCTACTGGACCTATCCGGCAAAGAATTTGGTAAGGTCCAAGGAATTTAGGAGTGAGTTTTCTAGATTTCAGAACTCGGCCAACCCCAGTCGTTGGTGTGACTTCCAAAAACACATGCTAGCCTTCCTCAAACTCAAGAGGCTTTCTTCTCTTGTCCGCATAGCTCTTCTACCGACTTTGAGCCATCCTCATCTTTTCCTGAATCATCTTGACATTTTTAGTCATTTGTTGAATAATATCTGGTCCAACAGTAAGGCGCTCTTCGTCTTGATACCAACACAAAGGTGTTCAGCACTGTCGTCCATACAGAGCTTTATAGGGTGCCATCCCTATGCTTGAATGAAAACTGTTGTTGTAGGTGAACTCTACCAATGGTAAAACTTCATCCCAGCTTCCAGTCTGTTCTATAGCGCAAGCCTTGAGCAAATCCTCCAACTCAATCGTAGCTTTATCCTCAATACTTCTTGCAAACTTTTCCCAAACTTTGAGGTGAACCTTGGATCCCTATCCGAAACAATACTGGTAGGTACACCATTTACCCTAACAACCTCACCGATGTACAGCTGGGTCAGCTTCTCCATGTTGTATCTTATGTTGATCGGTAGGAAATGTGCTGACTTCGTGAGTCGACCAATGATTACCCATATCAAGTCATAACCCTTTCTAGTCTTTAGCAATCCAACCACAAAATCCATTGCAATGCTATCCTACTTCCATTCGGGAATAAATAGAGGTTGCAATAGTCCTAACTATCTTTGATATTCCACCTTTGCTTTCTGGCAAACCTGGACAAGAAGATACATATCTGGTAATATCGCTCTTCATTCTATGCCACCAAAATAACTTCTTCAGGTCTTGGTACATTTTAGTTATCCCCGGGTGCATACTCAACTTGCTCGTGTGAGCGTGTTCAAGAATATACTTTCTAAGCTCCTAATCTCTAGGTATACAAACCCTACCTCGGAACCTTAGAATTCAATTTGTTCCTTCCTCGAATGTCATTGCATTGCCCTGCCTCATTAGCTCTCTTTCTTCTTGCAAAAACTTATCAATTTTTTGCTTTTCCCGGATGTCTTCCATTAATTCGCTTGAGATAGTAACCATGTTCATGCAAATTTTTCCTAGTACTAATTCCACGAAAGACCATATGTCCCTGAACTGCTCTATCATATCTTTTTCCTTAATAATCATGGCTGATATACTAAGCATCTTCCTAGTCAATGCGTCTGCCATGACGTTTGCCTTTCCAGGGTGATACAGAAGTCAGAAATCATAATCTTTCAGAAATTCCAACCACCTGTGCTGTCTCATATTCAACTCCTTTTGATCATATAAGTACTTCAAGCTCTTGTGATCACTAAAGACATTGAACGCCACCCCATACAGGAAGTGTCTCCATATTTTCAATGCAAAAACTATAGCTGCTAACTCCAAGTCATGTCTTGGATAGTTCTTCTCATGCACTCGTAACTGTCTTGAAGCATAAGCCACCACTTTTCCATTTTGCATAAGCACAGTTCCTAATCCTTGATATGAAGCATTGCAATACACTTCGAAGGGTTCATTCAGATTGGGTAGGACTAACACTGGTGAAGTAGTTAGCCGTCTCTTCAGTTCTTGGAAACCTTCTTCGCAAGCATCAGTCTATTCAAAGGCTTGATTCTTTCTTGTGAGCTGAGTGGGATGCCCTGCTATTTTAGAGAATCCTTCAATAAACCTTCGATAGTATCCAGTCAAACCCACAAAGTTTCAGATTTCTATCACAGTCTTTGATCTTTCCCATTGTAGAACTGCTTCCACTTTTATTGGATCCACTGTAATCCTTTCCTTCGAGATTACATGACCCAAAAACTTGACTTCGTCCAGCCAAAATTCACACTTCGACAATTTGGTATACAACTTCTTCTCCTTCAGAATCTGGAGAACTATACTGAGGTACTCAGCATGATCCTCCTGATTTTGAGAGTAGATCAGGATGTCGTCAATGAAGACAACAACGAATTTGTCCAAGTAAGGACGAAAGATTCAGTTCATGTAGTCCATGAAGATGGCAGGTGCATTCGTTACACCAAACGGTATCATAAGATACTCGTAATGATCGTATCGGGTACGAAAAGCCATCTTGGGAATATCCTCCGCCTTTACTCGAATCTGATGGTAGCCTGATCGTAGATCAATCTTAGAGAACACTACTGCTCCTTTCAGTTGATCCATTAGGTTGTATATTCTTAGAAGTGGATACTTATTCTTGATTGTGACCTTATTTAGTTAGCGATAGTCTACACACAATCGCGAAGTACCATCCTTCTTTCGTACTAGCAACACTGGTGCTCCCTAAGGTGACACACTGAGTCTAACAAACTACTTTTCCAAGAGCTCTTCCAACTGCTTCTTAAGCTCTGCTAACTCCGATGGTGACATTCTGTAAGGCGCTATGGATACAGGACCGGATCCAAGTACAAGATCAATAGCGAACTCTATCTCCCGCTCTAGCAGTAAATCAGGTACATCATCAGGAAAGATTTCAGGGAACTCGTTAACCACTAGAATTGTATTCACATCCGCCTCGCTCTCGACCTTCAAGGAAGACAGTAGCATGTATCCCTAAGCCCCTTCTTTCAAGAAAGCTCAAACTTGGTTGGCTATCAAAAATCTAGAATCTTCATCTATGGGAAAAACTATGGTTTTACTAGAGCAATCCAACAGGATATGGTTGGAAGACAACCAATTCATTCCTAAAATTATATCTAACTGAGAAAGGGGTAAATAGATCAAATCAACAGAAAAGATTTGACCCTCAACAATCAATGGACAATTCAAACAGACTTTGGTAGTAACAATAGGTTTATCAGTGGGAGTAGAAACAGTTAAGTCAAAAGGTAATGATGACATAGGTAAATCAAGTCGTTGCACACAGTCATATGAAATGAAAGAGTGGGTTGCCCCAGAGTCATATAGTACAGTTAAAAGATTACCTCCTATGACACCTGCTCCCTATATCAGATCTTCGAATTGGAAGGCTTCAACCCCACTCATGGTATAGACTCTGCCTCCTGCTTATGGTTTTGTAGCTTGTGCAGCATTAACCGAAGGCTCTGCCTTAGCCTGGTTACAATCTCTAGAGACGTGTCCAGGCTTCCCACATTAGAAACATATGATCCCCTTGATGGTGTAGTCTCTAGTTGTATGATCTTTCCCGCACTTCAAGCATTTTGAAGAAAATGCCATATTCTGCCCGGTTCGGTTCCCACCAGAACCTCCACTGGTACCTCCACCAGATGTCTGTTGTTGATTTCCCGGTGGTCGGGAATAAGGCTTCTTTTGAAAACAATTTGCGTTGTTGCCGCCTCCTCTTTGGAACCTGGTAGGTCCAAAGTTTCAGTTTCTCGAGTCTCGAGCTTGATCTAGAGCTTCCACTTGGCAATACGTATCTAACAGCTCTGAAAATTGGTTGATCTTTAAGGTGATAATTGCTCTCTTCACTTTGTGCCTCAGTCTTTCCTCAAAATTTTGACATTTTCACACTTCGTCTAGCTGGTGTTGGAAATACGTTGAAAACTTGGATAAGCTTTCGAACTTTGTGGCGTATTCACTGACAGACAAGTTTCCTTGTCTCAAGCTGAGGAACTCTATCTCTTTCGCATGTTTGGCGCTTCCGGGGAAATATTTGTCTAAGAACTTATTATTGAATACCTCCCAAGTGATTGCATGACCTTCAACTTCTAACACTCTCTGTGCCCCATTCCACCAGTCATCAGCATCCCCAATCAGCATAAAAACGGCGTAAGTTACTTTCTTGTTGTTGGCACAGTTCATGCCTCTGAAGATTTTCTCCAGCTCCTTTATCCACAAACTAGCTTTCTCCGGATCAAATTCTCCTTTAAATTAAGGAAGGTTGTGGTGACGGAACTCCACCAAATTTTGAGTGTCAGTTGTAGCCTCTAGCTGTTGAGCAGCCCTTTCTTGCTGCTGGGTAGTCCTCTCCTTTGTTGCGCGATAACCTCAGCCATTCGCTGCATTGCCTCTATCGCTGCAGCCATATCTCCACCTCGTGCCATATCGTTCTTTCAAGTAAGACTAACTGAAAAACACAAGAAAAGATTAGATGCATCCTTTCGGAGTACCAATCACAGAGAATCACACAGCACAAACAAGTCAAACCTAACCACAAAGACCTAAAGAAAACATAAACCGGGGCTCTGATGCCAACTTAATGTAACGCCCATTTTTGGGAGGGAACGTCACATCATTATTTACAATGCGGAAAACAAAAGTATAAATTAAGACCCGATTCATTATATTATAGTTAAACTTGTTTGGTTACAGTTGTATAAATAAAATGGTGAATATTTTTTTTATTTTAATTAATAAAAAGTAATGACGAGACATAAGTACACTAAAGAGTAAGATAGAAATAAAGCATACATTCGAACAACATGCATATACATATATATATAATTATATCAACTCGTTTAGTTACAACACCTAACGTACAAAAGGCAAAAATATGTATGCCCCCAAAAGATCATAAATATACAGCCCACCAAAAAGGTAAATCATCAGGCCCCAAAAGACGGATAGTCATCAGTGACTATCGACAGTATCAGACCCTACAGAGAAAGAGAAGGAAATGTGTCAGGATCCTCCTCAGGGTCTTCCTCGTCAGAGGAAACCCTTATTGGAGCCATCGAATTACGGATCGAGGCTCAAGCAGTGGAGAGGAATGAATCCTCCCATGAGGTGTAGTAACATTCACCCCATATGTCCCTGATGGGCATTTAAAATTCTAAATGTAAACGAATGCAGCAAGTGAAGATAGGCGGATCATAATGCCCCCAAGCCAACGACAACGACACGTCTCCTAAGTAGACATAGCGATCCGAGCTGAAGTTCACATGCCAACAGTCTAGACCTTCGAGGAATTTCAGATACACGTATCCCAAAAATCCTTGTGGACGGGCCGTCATGATCAAAAGCAAGTACTAGTTGAAGTTAGGCCAGAACCTGGGGAACTCGTGAACTTCCCCTTCTTCACCATCGTCTTCATAGAAACATATATATATACACACATAGATAGTAGAGATACAGGAAAGAGGTGAGACATCCTACTTTCATTATCAATCATGGCAGTAAAGAAACAGAGCGGCGTAGGACGCCCACATAGCATTACAAGGGTAATAAACAGTAATCAATAAGCAAATATTAAATAACTTAACAATTACGGGTAGCTATACACCAGTAAGGTAACAGTTCTAATTATCATAAGGATTAAATGCCAGACAGATATTGACTCACTATGCGCATGCATATGATATCAAAATCCTACTCCATGGAGCTAGACACAAACATTCAGAGAGAAAGATCAGGAGACATGTCTGTAACTCGGCTGCCGCGGCCAAAGTGCTACAAATCATTAATTTATCCACGTGCACATCATGGCATTGTACAGACATTCATCACTAGATCGTGATATAGGATAGTGTCTCGGTCCGGATATTCAGTGCGTTTGCCTCAGTCTACCCCACAGGCAGAAAACCTATCAACTGTCCATTGCGAGGTACCCGCACCCCGACGCCCCAAGGTCAACATTATGACCTACACTAGTCTACTCGCACCCGCACTCAGTTGTGTTCAATTTCCTAGGCAGCATGGCCTTAACAACAGTCCGTCGGACTTTCACAATGCATGATGACTCAATGCATATATCATATATATTCAGCAGTAATATTCTTTTCATATCATGTCGCAATTCGACTAAGATAAGCATATGTACATTCTTGGCCTCACTTATGGACCCACAATAAATATTATTAAGCCCTTAAATAATACATTACACTTTTAGGGTGCATTATGGAATTATTTAACATTCTTACTTACACTCATGGTCTTACTTTAATTAAAAATTATTCTAAGTTTTTGGATAAGACTTCATTCTTGGTTCTTTCCATTTTATGAAACCCTAATTAATTTCTAATTATCTAATTAATTAAGTTTCACTTCAATTTAATATTTCTTATGAAATTCTTCTCTAGATGAATTCTCTTGATTGTTAAGTTCCTTACTTTAAGTTTGTTCAAAACTCACTTAGAGAATTATTCTAAGTTTTCCATGTCCCACACACTCTCATTATTGTCTTAGGTCTAAAAAATTACTTTAGGTTATCAAATTGGTTTCTATCCATTACATTATTAGTCATTTAATCACTTGATCATTTAGTGTCCAAGGTTGCATAATGTTACATAATTTGATCCTAAATTGGCCCTAGAGGCCGTGGCCTCCCAAGGGTAGAACCCTAAGTTTTTCTTAACTCCATTACATTTTAATCACTTGATTAGGTATGTTGCCAATATTGATACAAATTTTTAAACCATGAACACCCTATTTCAAGGGTGTGGCTATGAGCCTCATGAAGGAGGGCAAGGAACTCTTGCTTCCATTTCATCTTTCCAATCCATCCAAACCAATCCAAGATCATCAATACACATATACATACAACTAAATAAATTAAACAAAGTAAAATCAACATTTAGTCATGAAAATCACACATTAAAGAGAGTAACCCTAACTAGGGTTTCTCACAACCAACACAAAACTAAGTTTCTTACTACCAAGAGAGGTTGAAGAGAATCATCTCCCTCTTACCTAAGGGGAGAACAAGAAAAGAAATCTCCTTGCTTGCTCCTTGACAATTTCGGCCACACCCTTTAAAACCCTAGAAAAATCCAACTTCAACCAATCAACACAAATGCTTGAAAAAGAGAAGCTAAATGGTCATAAAGATGACCTTGAAAACAAAAATGGAGAGGAGAAGGTGAGGAACCAAGAATCTTACTCTAAAGCTTCAATCTTGAAGCTTGAAGAAAATGATGAAGATAGAAGCTTTTCAAGAAATCTTCAATTAGAAAGGTGTATAGAATGTAGTGGAGATTAAGAAAATGTGATTGTTTGAAATTTTTGTGATGGTGAAAGACATGGAAGAGGGGCAGCCGTGTGGTGTGGTGGTAGAGAGAAGGAGGAGAACTTGAGGGAAGAGAAATGGTAGAGAGAGAAGTTGATAGTAGAAATAAAGATGATGACTTTGGATTTTTGAAATTGGAATAGTTAACTTAATTAAGTGAAGCACAAATTTTGGGCTCCAAGAGAGGCATGCAGCCGTGTGTGAGAGGGAGGAGAGAGGGAATGTGTGTAGCTTCCTTGAGAAGCTTGGGAGCTTTTTTCAAAAAGAGGATTTAATTAGATATAAAGTAGATTACATTTGGATAGGATAATTAGGTGATAAAGTAATTAAAATAATGAGGTGGTTAGAGTTTTAACTACAAGCTATTACCCAATGGATAATTGTTACAGTGCACAAAGTCAATATTAATTATCCAACAGATAATAAAACATATCGCAAAATTTTAATTAACAGCACGTACAGAGATTTTATTTATCAGGTAAAATTTCGAAAAACGTAAACCTCGTGAACTATGCCCGGCCTCGGATTTAGTAAGATCTCCCATCGATGCTTCCACAGTTCAAAGTTTACCAACCTCAGGAAAAACATTTCATTTCTACGGCTTCGCTTAGTGCGCACGTAAAATGAGAAATATATTAAAATATTTGACATTTTCAAAAGAATCCACAAAAATTCTCAAAAATCACAAATATTAAAAAATGACTATTCATCACGAAACAAACAATTTTCGGGGTATTACACTGACTGTGCCCAGTGTGCACGCAAACGAGAAATATATTAAAATATTCGACGTTTCCGGAAAAATTCATAAAAAATTTCAAAAATCATAAATATTATAAAATAATTATTTATGATGAAACAAATAATTTTTGGGGTGTTATAATATTGGCACAATGAATGCTTGATCCCATTTATGAGTGGTGGTGTTAATAGATGATTAAATGAATCATAATATAATTATGTATATAATTTTTAATGAACTTTGAATGTTTTATTTTTCGATTGGAACCTCCATTATGTGCGGATTCTAATTGAGTTATAAAAAGAATTAATTTTGTCCTTAATTTATTTACCAAGAGTGAATCTTCTAACCTAAGTAAGTTTTTTTTTTATTTGTGACCAAATTTTATCACTTTTATTATTGTAACAAAATATTTACTTTACGTCAAATAAATTTTCTTCATCAATTCCCTGTAGATCGACCTCAGACTCCCGAGAATTTATTACTTGAAACAATCTGCACTTGAGTTTGCAACTTATAATTTCGCATCAAACATGAATCCTGCGTATATATATAATTCACTAACCAATTAGGCAAAACACTTAATCGGTTAGACCCTCTCAAAATTCATTTCACGTGACTCTTTAAAAACACACTAACCAATTAGGCAAAACACCTAATTGGTTAGGCCTTCTCAAAATAAAGAGGCAATGCCTCTGACTTATCAAATAACAAATTAGGGAATGATCCTAATTAGTTAGGAGCTTTAGAAAAACATAAGATTTCTAAAGGATTTCATAACCAAACTTTCTCAAATCATTTTCAACATTTCTAAAATCATTTTCCACAAACTTGATAAGTATTTTCATAAGTATAAAACATGATTTTCTTTTCATCTTTTCTAAAAACATTTTGCTCAAACTTGATTAACATAAAATATGATTTTGTAAAAAGATTTAAGTTGAATGAAAGACAATATATGAACTACCACCATAACTAGCTTTTCAAAACTTGTTTATTGAGTATTTTAGCATGTGAAAACAATATTTGAGTTCAGTGTGATTTCTATTTACATTTACATAAGATTTAAGTCCTATAAGCTAAATATGAAGAGTCTTGAGACTTGATCTTTGCACTTCCATTCATTTTTTATTTGTTATCATCAAAATTATTGTTTTAGTCAATGCTAATTATAGTAAGTCGTGACTGAGAGCCATGACTTACATTATTTTGATAATTATTTTTTAAATTACACATATTTAATAAATTTTATTTCTATTTATACTTATTTGATAAATTAATCAAAATTTGCTAATTAGGAGTCTGATGCATTATGAGAAAAATATTCCTTTGAAAATTTATGTCATAGTATTAGAACCAGGTTGAGCACATCAAACATATTCCTCATATGGAAAAATGCAAATCCAGTTATACCCTCGAACCGCATACGCTTCTTTTAGGGGGTTTAATTTTTTGTATAAAAAAAATCTATTCATTCAGTTTTATCATGCTAATATAACAAGTAAAACAAAAAGGGACTATCATACAATTTAAACTTTAACGAGTATTTATTTATAACTGAATTTATAAAACGCCCAATTTAGTTTCACTTAATTCATGTGTCATTATTTTATTAGTTCACATTAGCACGGGTTTTGGTACCCATAATTTTGCATGGGTACCATATCAACCCCTTTTATACTGTATCTATGACTTTTCATAAGATAAAAATCAATTAGCAAAATGTTTTTCACATATATGTCTCATAGTAATTATTTTATATTAAAATAGAACATTTTGAAGAAAAAAGATTTTGAGTAACAAAAACTATTCCCATCAAGCCTTGGCTATCAAAATAGGGGTGAAAATAGGTCGATTTCGTCGCAGGCCTATGGCTTTGACATTGTCTGAGACCTGATCTGATCTAACTTGTTTACTAAATAAGATAGGTCAAAGCTTTTTTAAAAGTTTGTTTAACTAAAAAAGTCAGGCCTCAAGCCATCTGATAAGTCTTTTAAGCCTAGCAGACCGGTCATGTCTATTTAATTATATATAATATAATATATATTATTATAATAATTATAAATTATAATTATTATAATTATTATAAATTATAATTATTTTAATTATTATAAATTATAATTATTATAATTATTATAAATTATGATTATAATTATTAATTTATCATAATATATTAATATATATTTTAATTAAATTTTAATAAAAATTAATAATTAAAACTTAAGTTAGTAAGTTAGAATAAAAATAATACATTTATTAATATATTTAATATAATATGTTTATTTGAATAAAAATAATAAGTTAACACTCACATCTACTTTTATAGATGTTCACTACTTTCTTGCTCTGATTTTTGGTCGATGTGGGACTTGACAGACTAGAGTAAGAAAGTGAGCAACTTGGTATATCTCTAAGTCTCATATCGAACAAAGATTAGAGTAAGAAAGTAGTGAGCATCTATAAAATTAGAAGGTGAGTGTTAAATTATAACAAAGACCTATTAGCTTTGAGTAGGCCCGTTGGCTTATTTCAAGGTAAGTCTGTTAACCTATGTAAAGACTTGTTGACCTATTTAAAGGTAGACATGTTAGCCTATTTAAATATCTCATTACAAAATAAGCATTTAAATAGACTTTCAAGTCAGGCCAAACTTTCAAAAAGATCAGGTTAAGTCTTAAAAATTGACCTATTATAGACTCACAAGACAGATTTAAGCCTTATAATTGAAATACTAACCAAATCTGTTTAAGACAAAGTCTGACTTGTTTCCACCCCTTCTATCAAGAGACACAAGTGTGTATTGGGTCAAAACCCCTCAATTCTGAGACACAAACTGTTGTGCGAAGGTGTGTGTCAACAATGAGACAATGCATTAATAAGGTTTTCTTATTTTTTTGTAAATCAATTGAGGTTGAAAATTTTGTATTCATCCTACTGGTCACCATCAAAGCATCTGAAAAGATACCTCCCAGCAGTTAGTATAAATAGTGGGTGGTGGTGGTGATGATTTCACCTGAACATGTGTAGTAGAGAACTCCAAGCGAGTGGGAATAAGGCGTTCGTCCTGAGACATGCTAGCCTTGACACCCTCCCTTTTGTTCTTCCATGGAGTGATGCCCGCAGAAGTACGGATTTTTTCAATGCTTGTATATGGAGTGAAAATCCAAAGGCTTTATGCCGTGGAGGACAGAGGCTTATTGTTAGGGGCAACAATGAGAGGGATCCTAGGGATGGGTTGGCGATGCTAGATGTTGCCACCGAAAGTGGCCATATGGAATCCCGTTATTTGTATGGAACCCACGACTGATAGCACGTTGCAGATGACGGGTTGAATGGCTCTTCAAGAACTCTCCTGGGCCACTCATGGAGTAATTTTCAGCAGACCGCTCTGCCTCTGCCAATTGAATGAGGCATGTAAAGGATGGAGAATTAACAGAGCCTGCTGATCTTGGCATGATGAAGTTGGGGACGACATTAACGATTATTCATTGTATGAAGATTGTATATGGGATTTTGAGCTTGGGTTGTGTTCCTCCTACTTTGGGTATAGGTATCCAGACCCTTAGTATGTCATTTACTACCATTTAGGGTTTGTTTGGGAAAACTGAAAATTATAGATTATGCTGATAATCGATTATTGTTATAATCGATTATAATCGATTCATTTTTATGTTTTTGGATGCATTAGTTGTAAAGCGATTTTAAGCTAATATAATTTGTTTGGATGATATAAAAAAGAATCGATTTTATGCATTAAATTATTAAAATAAGCATAGAATGATTAAAAAAATTATTTGATTGAGGACAAAATAGTATTTACATATCAAAGTGTAAGAAATAATCTATAAGCTAAAATCATAAGTTTCAATCTTCAGCTTATGATTATTAACTGTAAATTTTTTTTTTGTATTAAATTTCGTGTAAAAGTTTTTTTAGAAAATAATATTTTTACCCAAACATAATAATTATTTCACAAAATAGCTTAATCCTCCAAAAACAGCTGAATGGAAAATAATCCATTTTTTCCAAATATGCTCTTAGTATATATTTTTCCTTGGTTTTGTTGTTTCTTTATTGTCCATTTTTTTTTTTATGAAAAATATATGCTACTGGTACTAGCATTAAGTAAATTAGTATAGGGTCTAGATAATGGTAGAACTTAAGTTTTTTGGTAGCATATTAACATGTAGTAAATTTGCATATATCATCTCTGCACTTACTGGGTTTGTGTGTAATGGTCACAATGAAGTTTTATGAATTGGAAATTTTAAAATATTGTGGATACAAATTGCTGTTTGGTCATGACTCATATGTGGAGTAGTTGACTATGAAGTTAGCCGGTTTACTCGGTGTAGTCTGCTACATTTGGGGGTTCATACTTGCCTTCGAGGGACACAGGGTTGTGGGATACATTGGGTTGTTGATTGCCTTATGGTGAATACGTAGTGGACTACATTCTTTTGAGTTATTGGGGTTTTCATATGAGTTGGGCTTAATTATTTTCTGTTAGGCCTGGAAAAATGAATAAATTGGATTAACATACTTAACATAATGAACTCTGTTTAAATAAAACGTAACAATTAGAGATATTTTTTAATAAAATTCTAATTCTCATTGTATATTTTTTATAAATAACTCCAATTATACACATCACTTTGTAAAATTTTAAGTATTATATAAAATGTGTAATAGAGATTTTATATGTTATTCTATAATTTAAACAAAATTATAAATGCAAAAAGATGTTATATCATCACTATTGAGCAATGACATGTAAATGAGAACAAATATTTACATAGGTAAATTGTCTTTTCTATATAAAAATAAAAAAAGTACTTTTTCATCCATTTGTTTTTCTATATAAATTATTTTATTCTTTTTTAACATAATTAGAAGAAATTTATTTTCATAATTAGTTATAATATGATTAAATGACTATTTATTCACTTATAAGACGTTAATACAATAATAAGAATATAACATCTAATGAAAGATATTAAATATGACAGTCAAACAAATTATTTAAGCATATAAACATATTGTCAATTACTTTATGTATAAAAATAAAAATTGTAGATATATAATTAATTAAGTTAGTTTTCTATTAATAAATTATTTTTTAATAATTATTTTTTTTTCTTGCAAAAGTTTTAACTTGAATGTGATAAAGTGGGTAGGAAATCTAAATTATCTTTCGAGAAGCTTCCACCAATATAACATTGATACTTTAATATGGTCGTCGTATCAATTTTTTATTCTTATCGTATCATATATGTATCGAATATTTCAATACTTTTAATTACATTTCATCTATACATCTTTCAGTTATTGTGTCTTCCAATTTAGTTTTTGTTTTTTAAGTTTTAATATAAAAAAAAATCATAATGGGCTATAATGTACTTTCTTTTGTAAGAGCATATATTAAGATTTAAATATATAAAAGGATGATCTTAATTCACTTATTCATTTAATCTACGTCTTATTATTTTATTTGTGCACATCAGCATGGGAACTTACAGCCATAATGTTAGATAGGTACCATATCAAGATAAGTTAATCAACCATATGATATGTAAAAAAGAACTGTTAATGGAATTCAAATTTGAATTAATTAATAATGCAACCAATCAGGTGATATGCTAACGAAAAACTACTAATAACGTATTTATTAGTGAAATATGGATTTTTTTTTATAAAAAAAAGCTTAACTTACTATTTCCAATTTTTGGTCTGTATGTCATTTTTAAACAAAGGTAATGACATTAAAAACTTTCTCCCTTATTAATATATCACTCATGCCTTTATGTGATTTTATTTGATTGAATATAAATGTCATCACTGTTAATTACAAAAGTTTCATATTTTATTTATTGTAAGTATGTGTCTTAATTTTTCAATTCAAATATTAATGATTAATAATAAAAATTATTTAAGAAACGTGCATAAATTATTGAGGGGAAAGAAACATCCAATAAATTCATCCCCTCTACAACATCTCAAAAATTATCTCATTCATCATAAATAGTTGTTTTATAATATTTGAGATTTTTAGGAATTTTTTTGAATTTTTTCAGAAATGTCGAATATTTTAATATAAAATATATTATTCATTTTGCGTGCACATTGAGCAGAGTCGATGTAACACTCCAGAAATTATTTGATTTATGATGAATAGTCATTTTTTAATATTTGTGATTTTTGAGAATTTTTATAGATTTTTCTGGAAACGTTGAATATTTTAATATATTTCTCATTTTACGTGCACACTGAGTGGAGTCTGAAAAATGAAATATTTTCCCTGAGACTGGTAAATTTTGAACTGTGGAAGCGTCAACGGGGGATCGTACTAAACCCGAGGTCGGACACAGTTTACGAGGTTTATATTTTTCGAAGTTTTATCTGATAAATAAAATCTCTGTACGTACTGTTAAATAAAATTTTGCAGTACGCTCTATTATCCGTTGAATAATTAATACTGACTTTGTGCACTGTAACAATTATCTATTGGGTAATAACTTGTAGTAAAATCTAATTATCATATTATTTAACTATTAAATCACATTATCTTATCCAAAGGTAATCTCCTTTATGTCAAATCAAATCCTCTTTATTGGAAAAGCTCCTAAGCTTCTCAAGGAAGCTAAACTCTCTCCCTCTCTCCTCCCACTCCCACACGACAGTGAAGCCCCCATTTTGGAGCCAAGAATTGTGTTTCACTTAATTAACTTATCAATTCTAATTTCAAAAACCCAAAAAGTTCATTCACTTTTCTATCTACTTCTCTCTCTACCTTCATCTTCCTCTCATTTTTCTCCTCCTTCTCTCTACACTCACCTCACGGCCAGCCCTCTTGTTTGCCCACTACCATCACAAAATTTATAACCGACTACATTTTCTTAATATCCTTCATCATCTAAACACATCTCAAGTTTGTGATTTCTTGAAAAGGTCTTATTTTCACCATCTTCTTCTTCAAGTTTCAAGCTTGGAACTTTTGGGTGAGATTCTTGTTTTCTCCTAACTCTTCTTCCATTTTCGTTTTTAAGGTCTTCCTTGTGACCATTTATTTCTTATTTTTCAAGCTTTGGTATTGGTTTGATGAGATTGAAATTTCTAGAGTTGTGGTGGTGTGAATCCAAAATTTCAAAGAGCTTCAAGGGAGTTCCATTACTTGTTTTCTCCTCTAGGTAAGAGGGAGATGATCCTCTTCAACCTCTCTTGGTAGTAGGGAACTTGATTTTGTGTTGGTTGTAAGAAATCCTATTTAGGGTCACTCTTTATTGTATGACTTTTATGACTATGTATTGTTTTTAATTTGTTTGAGTTGTTTGGTTGATTGAATATGTATATTGATGTGCTTGGATGAATTGAAAGCTTGAATGGAAGCAAAATGACCCTTGCCCTTTTCTAAGAAGCTCACGGCCATGAACCCAAAAATTGGGTGTTCTTGGTGAAAATTTGTAACAAGTTGAAGATACGATTAATTAAAAGGATAACATGTAATTAATTGAATGAAAATTTGGGAATCCAAATCTTAGAGAGGCTCACGACCTCTAAGGTTATTTATGGCTCAATTCATGTAACTTTATGCAACTATAACAATCAATCAATTGAGTGATTAAATAGTTAATAAGGTAATGGGAGGAAATCAATTTGATAACCAAAAAGGAATCCTTGAACCTAAGAAAAGAATAAGGATGTGTGAAACTTGGAAAACTTTAGAATAATTTTCTAAGTGGATATGACTAAATTTAAAGTAAGAAACTTAACAAAATGAGAGAATTCCTCTAGAGAAAAATTTCATAAGAAATGCTAAATTAAAGTGAAACTTAGTTAATGGGATAATTAAGAATCAATTAGGGATTCATAAGATGTAAAGAGAAAGGGAATGAAATTTTACCATAAAACTATAAGTAGATTTTGACCTTTGAAGGAGACATTGAGTGTAAGTGAGACTTTTGAGAATCATAAGACACTTAGTTAAATAAGTTTTATTATGAATAAAGAGAATGACGAATTGGATTAGAGAAACAAGAATTAAGATTATAAGTGAGACATTGAGAATCATAAGATACTTAATTAAATAAGTTTTAGTATGAATAAAGAAAATGACTAATTGGATTAGAGAAACAAGAATTAAGAGTGTAAGTGAGACTTTGAGAATCATAAGACATTTAATTAAATGAATCTTATTAAGGACAAAAAGAAGAACAATGGTAAAACCTTATGAGACAATGGTATGTCCTAAATTAATTATGAATGACGACTTTGTTATCGGGCCTATGAGTGGGACCCAAATCCGTCGATGACTATTTTGGCTTATGATTTTAAAATACATGATTCTTGAATTTGTATAATTGAGATACTCTGAGAGAACATGCATTGGCATCATTGTGCTATTGAGCCGACGAACTGGATCCTGGAAACATCAGATAGACTATTGAGTCAGATGTGATTTGATTTCATTGGATATGCGTTTGAGCATCATACAGTTATGGCGTTTTATGCCTAGGAGTGAACGAGAACTTACAAGATAGTGGGGCCTTGAATAGACCTGAGAGGACGTTAGGGCACGGTGATTCACTTGTGATTATGCTATCACATTGTATACCCCTAGCCGTGAACACTGTTGCAACGCACTGGCTGCCAGACAATCCACTATTGCTTTTCGTGGCCCGGCGTAGACTGTCTATTTAGGGGGGACAAATCTTCCGGGATGTTCATCTCTGAAAACTTGAGTCTAGCTCCATGGAGTAGGAAATGAGTACATTGTACATGAGAATGGTCAGCATACGCATTGTGCATATGCATGGTCATCATACATACTGCCATGACATAGTCAATATTCATATATTGTGATGTACATTGTTGAATCACTTACCGATTGAAAATGTATTTATGCTTGTTGACTTGCGATATCTTCGTGATTATATAATTATGTTTATTATTCTGTAATATTCCTGTATTGACATGATGTTATATGCCTGTACTTAATATTGTTACATGTGAAAGGCATTATGGTCTTTCGTTGTGTTTCTTACTGCCATAATTGTAATGAAGTTGGATATCTCACCTCCTGTATGTATTATTCTTGTCCTATGTAATTCCTGGTTAAAGACTGTTGAGGGGATACGATTGATTCCTTGTGGATTTTACTTGGTTTGATATCTTATATTCGGTGATGTCGTCGAGAAGGGGTTCTATTGGGTTCGTTAGGATCGTGTTCACTGGTGGCGCTAATGTGTGGCGAGTCGACTGGGCCGGCGAGCGCATACGGTATGTTGGGGATTTGATCTTGACAGTGAGGAGGACCCGCAATGGAGACCCTATCCTGACTCTTAGTACATCGGTGCATCTGGAGTTTGCTATACCTATTCGGGAGCTATGGGGTGATTCGCTTTACACCCTTAGAGACCACGAGGATTTATATGGCATCAGTTGCTAGGTCACCTGCTCGCGGGACTGCATTCTATCCTGTTTTTGTGTCTTTAGGTGACCCGGGGTAGGATCCCGAGGTGGATCCGATGGAGTGCCCAACTCCTTAGACATGGATGTCTTTATGGGTAGTTTATGTTTCCTTCTGTATTACTTATTTTAAGGTGTAATTTGAGTTTACCTGCATTTTGAAGTCCAATTTGATGTATATTATTTGGGCAGTATGTGAAATGCATCATGCTATGTATGCTTTAAAACTAATTATCTAGTCCTATGAATTGTATTTTGAATTTTGGCCTGTTGAATTATATGTGCTAATGGAGGCTTATGTATTATTTCATCTGTGGCTCATATTTTCTGTATATGCATAATGGTTTAAGTTGGATAAATATTATTTGAAAGTTGTAGCATGCCAAAAATTTAGTAACCGTGGTATAATGACGATTGTGCCGTGATTATTAAATCGAGGGGTGTTATATTAGGTGGTATCAGAGCTCAGTTCATCCTATTGAGCCGGGGTATGGACTGACTATGCTTAGACATGTTAGAAGTTTCTTTATGTGTTGTGCACTTCCTTGTCTCTTGGTTGAGACGTTTGGGAAAGGAAGGCATGACTTGCCATAAGTTGAATGTTGGTAGCTACTGTTGTATAGACACATGATATTGAGTATTGGCTCACTCAATGTGTAATGTTCTGTGTGGACGGAAAAACTATGACTTCACCTAGGCGTATTAAGTGAATAGAAGTTCTTTTAGTAAGAAGCTCAGCTGGTATGACTGAACTTGTCTAGAGTTTACTTGCATTTATACCCTTGTTGTGTTACCTCTAGAATTGTTTGAGTCAATAGGTTAGAAATGGGCAGTTAAATAGGACTTGTAAAGTTTGTGGACTGAAGCGTCCAAGACGTTTTGGAGAACTGAATTCTCTTGGAAGAAGAATATCTGGCATAAGTATGGTTTCAAGGAGCTGCTTGGAAGATAAAGACTTACAGGAGATCGCGCTGTATAAGGCAGAATGAAGGAGCTCAAGTTAGAGTCTTTTGGGTTTGTCTTGTTGGGTTGTGTGACTCTTTGTGTTTGTTATCCAAAAGGAGACAATAATGTTTGGATTGATTGCTTTTGATTTTCCTTATGTTTTGATTTTGTTTGCCCTTGAAGGAAGGCAATGGCTCGGGCTAGACATAAGTGTGTTAGTGTAGGGAATGACGATGATGGTACGACTACGGCAGCCGAAGTAATGCAAAGAATGGTTGATGTAACAACACACCAGGATCAGAGGGTCGCCCAGCAGCAGGAATTAGAAGTTGAGATTCAGAATTTATTGGAAGAAAGTCAATTTTGGGGAAACTCAAGATTGCCTAAGTTCCAAAGAAGGAATAATAGAAAGATCAATCAGCGTAAGTGGAAACCGTATTCGTGGCGACTGAGGGAGCAACAACGACAGCAAACGCATGAAGGAAGTGCGAGTGGTCGTAAATCTAATTCAACTGTAGTATCGTTATCAAGGTGTAAGAAGTGCGGAAAGGACCACTTAACGAGGGACTGTACGATCGAAGGAATAATTTGTCTTAAGTGCAGAAAGCAAGGACATGTGTCAAGGGATTGTACTTTGCATGGGACGAAGCCTCCATGTGCGATCAAGGAGATAATATGTTTCAAATGCAGAGAGCTAGGACATGTGGCTAGGAACTATAATTCGCAAAGGATGAAGCCGTACGTCGAAGATGTAAGCATCTCAAAATCTCACGAACAAGGGAGAGTTAATTCCTCCACCCAGACTGAAGATCGAAATGAAGAGGGGGACTGTGCTATAGTAGATAACCCTGTGATTCCATTGTATAACTCTGGGGATAACCCATTTCGTTGTGACATATGATTGTATGAGTCTATTAGGATCATTTGTATCATCGTCATCTTTTAACTAAGTTATTTCTAGTTCTGCTACTAAGAACTTGCTGATGGTAGCCAAGTCGTTTAAATTATTTCTATGACCTATTAAAGACTGAATCCTTATGTTGATCTGATTTGTTTACTTCTTTTACAAATTAGATGTAATGTTAACAAAGGGGTTGGTTATCTTCCAACCATATCCTGTTGAAATATTCCAATAAAATTTTAAGAGTTCGTTTTTGGAATTGGGTTGTCTGTGTATTTACTTCCTTTCGACCCGAATAATACTATTCTCATTTGTAAGCATGCTCTCATTACACAAGTTTGTTTAAGATTATCCTATTGTTGTTAGAAATTGGAACCCTTTTACTAATTCAATTATTTACTTTCTTCATGAATAGGCTTGATCTCAGGAAGGAGATTAGTCGTTTTCTAAACGGGTCTAATCATTCGGTTCTAACGGAAACTTAGTGTTTCTGGAGACAAAAATTCCTAGATTTGAACCCATCAAACTCATTCCTAAATTTTATCGAACCATATCATGTTCTTCATCGGAAGGGTCCGGTAGTAAACCAAGTGACTTCCCTACTTTTTCTTTCTGATCATTATAATGTTTCTAGTACACTTTGACTGAGGAAATGTGTTCCCAAATTTGAATCATAACAATGTGCCAAATGCAGCACAATTAAGTGAGAACTTATCCTATGAGACATTTTGTTCGGATCAAGGAAAGATGGTTTAACAAATCAATTGAAGAACGCCGCTGTTTTCTCCAAGATCAGCTTATGTTCTGGACTATTATCAAGTCATTTGAAGGTAGAATAATATTTTCAAGATGGATTTTCGGACACGTTATAGGCACTACAAGTGTTTGGTAGCGTCGTTTCGTGCAACGAACACATCAGTAACATTCATTGATTTCATGAACAGGATCTTATTCCCTGTTGAAAACAAATTTGTCGTTGTCTTTGTCGGCAATATTTTAACCTTTTCATAATGTTCAGAGGAGCGTACCGAACCTTTTGTTGTGATTCTTCAAATGCTGAAGAAGAATGAGGAGTTACGCAAGAAGCTATCCCTGTGCAAATTTCAGTTTGAGGCAGTTTAACTTTTGAGTTACGTGATCTTTACAAGGAGGAATTGTTGGAGATCCATTGAAAGTCGAAGCAGTTCTTCAATGAGAAAGACCGATCACTATAACGGTGATTCGTAGCCAAATGGAATTAGTTGGTTAGTACGGGAGACTCGTCGCAGAATTTTTCCAATGTGGCAAGACTTCTCATCTGACTTATACGAGAGAGTCAAGTTTTGTATGGACCGATGCATATGGAGAAAATTTTCAAGGGTTGAAGAAACACTCAACTACCTCACCAGTGATGATTTTGCCTAATCTCAACGAACATTTTGAGATACCTATTGATGCCTTGCGTTAGATTTTGGAAAGTGAGCTTGTGCAGATAGGAGGAGTAGTAGCGTGTGCTTCAAGACAACTGAAAGCATATGAAGAGAGTTACTCTACACAAAAACTCAAAGTTAGCCGTTGGGATTGCGTTAAAGATCTGGAAACATTCCACAAGGAACAATATCCACATGTATTCTAAGATAGACCAAATTATGAGGACAAAATTTGTTTTTAGAAGGGGAGAGTTGTAATATCCCAAAAATTATCTAATTCATCATAAATAGTCGTTTTATAATATTTGAGATTTTTAGGAATTTTTCTGGATTTTTCCAAAAACGTCGAATATTTTAATATAAAATATATTACTCGTTTTGCGTGCACATTAAGCAAAGTCAGTGTAACTCTCTAAAAATTATTTGATTTATGATGAATAGTCATTTTTTAATATTTGTGATTTTTGAGAATTTTTGTGGATTTTTTAGGAAATGTTAAATGTTTTAATATATTTTTCGTTTTACGTGCACACTGAGTGGAGCCGAAAAAATGAAATGTTTTTCCTGAGGCTGGTAAACTTTGAACTGTGGAAGCGTCGATGGGAGATCTTACTAAACCCGAGGCCAGACATAATTTACGAGATTTACGTTTTTTGAAGTTTTATCTGATAAATAAAATCTTTATACGCACTATTAAATAAAATTTTACAGTACGCTCTATTATCCGTTGAATAATTAATACTGGCTTTGTGCACTATAACAATTATCCATTGAGTAATAACTTGTAGTAAAATCCTAATTACCATATTATTTAACTATTAAATCACATTATCTTATCCAAAGGTAATCTCTTTTATGTCTAATCAAATCCTCTTTACTGGAAAAGCTCCCAAGCTTCTCAAGGAAACTAAAGTCTCTTCCTCTCTCCTCCCACTCCCACAAGGCAGCAGCCCCCATTTTGGAGCCAAGAATTGTGTTTCACTTAATTAACTTATCAATTCTAATTTCAAAAACCCAAAAAGTTCATTCACTTTTCTATCTACTTCTCTCTCTACCTTCATCTTCCTCTCATTTTTCTCCTCCTTCTCTCTACACTCACCTCTCGGCCAGCCCTCTTGTTTGCCCTCTACCATCACAAAATTTATAACCAACAACATTTTCTTAATCTCCTTCATCATCTAAACACATCTCTAGTTGGTGATTTCTTGAAAAGGTCCCATTTTCACCATCTTTTTCTTCAAGCTTCAAGCTTGGAACTTTTGGGTGAGATTCTTGTTTTCTCCTAACACTTCTTCCATTTTTGTTTCTAAGGTCTTCCTTGTGACCATTTATTTCTTATTTTTCAAGTTTTGGTATTAGTTTGATGAGATTGAAATTTCTAGGGTTTGTGGTGGTGTGAATCCGAAATTTCAAGGAGCTTCAAGGGAGTTCCATTACTTGTTTTCTCCTCTAGGTAAGAGGGAGATGATCCTCTTCAACCTCTCTTGGTAGTAGGGAACTTGATTTTGTGTTGGTTATGAGAAACCCTATTTAGGGTCACTCTCTTTGTTGTATGACTTTTATGACTATGTGTTGTTTTTAATTTGTTTAAGCTGTTTGGTTGATTGAATATGTATATTGATGTGCTTGGATGAATTGAAAGCTTAAATGGAAGCAAAATGACCCTTGCCCTTTTCTAAGAGGCTCACGGCCATGAACCCAAAAATTGGGTGTTCTTGGTGAAAATTTGTAACAAGTTGAAGATGTGATTAATTAAAAGGATAACATGTAATTAATTGAATGAAAATTTGGGAATACAAATCTTGGAGAGGTTCACGGCCTCTAGTGTTATTTATGGCTCAATTCATGTAACTTTATGCAACTATAACAATTAATCAATTGAGTGATTAAATAGTTAATAAGGTAATGAGAGGAAAACAATTTGATAACTAAAAAGGAATCCTTGAACCTAAGAAAAGAATAAGGATATGTGAAACTTGGAAAGCCTTAGAATAATTTTCTAAGTGGATATGAGTAAATTTAAAGTAAGAAACTTAACAAAATGAGAGAATTCCTCTAGAGAACGATTTCATAAGAAACACTAAATTAAAGTGAAACTTAGTTAATGGGATAATTAAGAATCAATTAGGGATTCATAAGATGTAAAGAGAAAGGGAATGAAATTTTACCATAATACTATAAGTAGATTTTGACCTTTGAAGGAGAAATTGAGTGTAAGTGAGACTTTTGAGAATCATAAGACATTTAATTAAATAAGTTTTATTATGAATAAAGAGAATGACTAATTGGATTAGAGAAACAAGAATTAAGAGTGTAAGTGAGACTTTGAGAATCATAAGACACTTAATTAAATAAGTTTTATTATGAATAAAGAGAATGACTAATTGGATTAGAGAACATAAGACACTTAATTAAAAAGTTTTAATTAAGACTAAGATTGTAAGAGTGTGAGACTTTGAGAATCATAAGACATTTAATTAAATGAATCTTATTAAGGACAAAGAGTAGAATAATGGTAAAATCTTATGAGACAATGGTATGTCGTAAATTAATTATGAATGACGACTTTTTTATTGGGCCTATGAATGGGACCCAAATCCGTCGATGACTATTTTGGCTTACGATTTTAAAATGCATGATTCTTGAATTTGTATAATTGAGATACTCTGAGAGAACATGCATTGGCATCATTGTGCTATTGGGCCGACGAACTGGACCCTGGAAACATCAGATAGACTATTGAGTCAGATGTGATTTAATTTCATTGGATATGCGTTTGAGCATCATACAGTTATGGCATTTTATGCCTAGGAGTGAACGAGAACTTACAGAATAGTAGGGCCTTGAATAGACCTGAGAGGACGTCAGGGCCCAGTGATTCACTTGTGATTATGCTATCACATTATATACCCCTGGCCGTGAACACTGTTGCAACGCACTGGCTGCCAGACAATCCACTATTGCTTTTCGTGGCCCGGCGTAGACTGTATTTAGGGGGGACAGATCTTCTGGGACGTTCATCTCTGAAAACTTGACATGAGAATGGTCAGCATACGCATTGTGCATATGCATGGTCATCATACATGCTGTCATGACATAATCAATATTCATATATTGTGATGTACATTGTTGAATCACTTATCGATTGAAAATGTATTTATGCTTGTTGACTTGCGATATCTCCGTGATTATATAATTATGTTTATTATTCTGTAATATTCCTGTATTGACATGATGTTATCTGCCTATACTTAATATTGTTACATGTGAAAGGCATTATAGTCTTTCGTTGTGTTTCTTACTGCCATAATTGGTAATGAAATTGGATATCTCACCTCTTGTATGTATTATTCTTGTCCTATGTAATTCCTGATTAAAGACTATTGAGGGGACACGATTGACTCCTTGTGGATTTTACTTAGTTTGATCTCTTATATTCGGCGATGTCGTTGAGAAGGGGTTCTATTGGGTTCGTTAGGATCGTGTTCACTGGTGGCGCCAATGCGTGGTGAGTCGACTGGCCGACGAGCGCATACGGTATGTTGGGGATGTGATCTTGACCGTGAGGAGGACCCGCGATGGAAACCCTATCCTGACTCTTACTACATCGGTGCATTTAGAGTTTGCTCTGCCTATTCGGGAGTTATGGGATGATCCGCTTTACACCCCTAGAGACCACGAGGATTCGATGGCATCAGTTGCTAGGGCACCTGCTCGCGGGACTGCACTCTATCCTGTTTTTTGTGTCTTCAGGTGACCCGGGGGAGGATCCCGAGGTGGATCCGATGGAGTGCCCAACTCCTTAGACGTGGATGTCTTTATGGGTAGTTTATGTTTCCTTCTGTATTACTTATTTTAAGGTGTAATTTGAATTTATCTGCATTTTAAAGTCCAACTTGATGTATTTTATTTGGGCAATATGTGAAATGCGCCGCGCTATGTATGCTTTAAAACTAATTATCTAGTCCTATGAATTGTATTTTGAATTTTGGCTTGTTGAATTATATGTGCTAATGGCGGCTTATGTATTATTTCATTCGTGGCTCATATTTTCTGTATATGCACAATGGTTTAAGTTGGATAAATATTATTTGAAAGTTATAACACGTCAAAAATTTAGTAACCGTGGTATAATGACGATTGTGCTGTGGTTATTAAATCGAGGGGTGTTACACCTTCTATATAACAAATAACAAATTGGAGTACATTATATTAAAAGCGGCTTAATCTCTTAATTTATTCTCTCTTTAAGAAAGACACATGTCATTCTTAGCATTTTTTTCCTTCAAAATTTTAAATTCAAATTATCATTTTAATAAATTATGCATATCTCCTATTTTAAGATTTTGTCTTTTTAATTTATATAATTTTATATTCTATTTGCAAAAAAATAAATTATGCATACGAATCTTTTTATTTTAAAATATTTTTCTCTTCTTCACTAAAAGATAAATTATTTGTCACTTTTAATATGTATTTATTTAAATTATTTTTCACTTTTGAGAAACTGGTGTAACTCTCCCGAATGCTGTATAAAACTAAATACAATGTAGCTTATTCTTAATAATAGCACATACAAATCAAATTATTAAATTAAGGTTATGTTAAATTTATACAATATAAATAATAAGCAGGTTGGAAAATTAAATTTAACATATAATAAATTTATATTTAAAAATTCAATTGACAATTTAAATTTGAATTGCCTAAATAGTTAATAATAAGTATTAGGAATGTTGAATTATTAGAATTATAAAGTTAGTGAAGGTCAATTTTTGTTGAGGATCAAAGCTTTTTGTTGTTAAGAGGTAATGTGAATAGGCAAAAGGGATAGCTAATAGTCCAACCTTTGCATTTAAACTAATATTATTTATTCAAACAGGTTTGTGAAGGGTCATGGACAAATGAAACTGGAAGCAGTTTTGGGTACGTGATAGAAGTTAAAAAAAAAAACCCAGCCAACCAACCACCAACAGTTACTTTCTTGTTGGGGTTCACCATATTTTTGAACTACTCGAGTGTGAGCCCTTATGCCAACCAAGGCATCCCATTATCATGATGAACTGAAGCGGCTCTGTCTCTGTCACTTCCTAATCAAGTTAAGAATCACTTCATTTACTACACATTTGTCTCCTTCACACCAAAGTGAAGTACCCAACCACCCATTACCATTATCATTATCCCACTATCCTATTCCATACCCATTCTTCTCTGTTCTTCTTTCTGTAACCAATGCCCAAAAGAATGGCAGAATCCGACCACCTAAAGAAGAAAAACTCTCAACGTCCTGACCAAGCCAAAACCAGTATTGGGGACTACTTCTCAACCAAGGAGCAAAGGGAGCGATTTGCATCAGATTTCCAACTGAGGCAGGTGTTGATGCCCCGGTATGTATGCAAATTGTTTCTCCTAAAAAGCGACCTTATCCATGTTAACTCTGTACTCAACGACCCAGCGTTGTATGACTTTGTATCAAGCCATAATGATTACTACCCAGCCCTAGTGCAAGCTTTCTATACGAACCTTTGGTATAAGAGGAAGATGTTATACTCAGAGGTTAAGAAGGTTAAGATTGCGGTTAATAAAGTACTGTTCCACCAACTTACAAGTTTGTCCATGGGAGAAAGGCGCAAATTTATCAAAGATGATGAGTTTGATAGGAACATGATAAAGGAAAGTTTAATGCAGGAAAATGGCAAAAAAATAAGAATTCACCTCAAAGCTGGGCATCTCTCAGTGGAGAATTGATTGCTACATTACATTCTTAGTAAAATATTGCATCCAAAAACCAGTAACAAAGCAAACATTACACAAGCTGATGTTCGATACCTGTGGGGCATGTTCAACCGCATGCCCATTAACTAGTGCTACCTAATTATGAAATACATGGAGGATATACATGAAAGACCACTGGCACCCCTCCTATATTGCATGCTTGTTACAACTATACTTCATCACTTTGGAGTGAAATTTGTAGCTGAGATGGACAATGAAATGGCTGAGGCTGAGATGGACATCGGTGTAGTGAATGCAGGAAATACCTATCATGTATAATAATATCTTGTTACTGACTAGAAGTCCATAAAATGCCACATATACGGTAACTGAATTCATTCAAGGCCAACTAATTTCACTTGGATCACTATTATCCCTTATTGTAGTGTAGTACACTTATTTGTAGTTTACTACAATAACGAACCCCATTATTTTGACTTATATTACATGTCACAACTGGTGCAATAGGCTACAAATAATGTAGTTGGCTACTACCTTTGATTTTTTTTATAGTTATGTCACACACTCACATAAGTCTACCCCTAGTTCCACCTCTATTTATCGTATGTGTACTATCTAAATCGTTGGCAAAGTGGCCTAAAATTGTGATAACAAGCATAACTACATATTCATATAGATGCAATTTAGTATAGTGTGCCTGAAGTAATTTCTGACCCTTTTTGTAGGAGAAAGTAAAGGTGCGACCAATAACAACAGGGAGAACTAGCTGACGGTGACCTACAACAATGCACACTGCCATTGAAGAGGAGTGAATGTAACAAATGCTCAATGTATTGGTGAACTTGTATTATATATATATATATATATTTGACATATATAGTTGGGTTGACTATTTATCTTATTTTGGTTGTAAGCAATATTATGTTATGTATTTACCGTATATATATTTAAAGCAACTAGCTGCAAGAACTAATTTGGTAAATATTAACATATCTGTATGTACTCTAAATTGGAACAAATATGATCAATTGATATTAGTGGATGTTACTTTAAAGTGCTAAACGAAATGCAATGTTATTAATAGTTGCATCCAATGTGCATAATAAGTAGGTTTGCATTGCATGTAAGGATATAGGGATTGGTCTAAATAGAAGCCAGCACTAGTAATGAGGAGTGTCATATTTCTTTTTCCATTATTACTTTAATATTGAATCTCCAATTGAGGTGAAAATGTTTGAATGGGCTAGTTCTTAAGATTAAATCGAATAAATCTCATTAATATATTCAACGATGAGTGTATATACAATTATTGAATCAAGATGGACATAGAGGTCTATAGCTCTCATCATATCTAACTGCAAGTAATAGACTTAAACTGAAATACTAACCTACTAACTAAGATAACTGACTAGGACTATAACTAATTGAGATATTAGTTACCAATAAACTGATGAAGTAAATGAATAGAACTTCCCTAACAAGCTTTTCCAATGTGAGGGGGAGGCCTAAAATCACATGAAAGTCATAGTCAACTACAAATACAACCATACAGTAAAACTATAGTCAACTACAAATACAACCATACAATTGGTATAAAATGCAGGGCATATCCATTTGCCCAAAGATGGGTGATGCTGCCACCAAACAAAACCAAATATCAACCAACTCAACAATAGCAAACATATTAGCACATTCACCTTTCTCCTTGTACGTCCCAACTCTAAAAGTAGCAGTTCATTCTTCCTCAATAACCCATTAATAATTGAGGAGACATGTTGCCCCATTGGTGGGTCAACCCAAGAAAAATACCCACAATATCCAGCATGGTCATAGTTTGGACAACTAAAAAATCTACTTGGATTAGTACTAGTCCAGGAAGTTCTGATTCGTGCAGTCTCAACACACCGGCACACCCGAATGGTGCTCTCGCTAGTGTTGGAAGAATGAGAAGAACCAACAAATGATTGAGACGATTGCATCTAAGTTCACTTTTTTTACGAGTACCGAAACTCCGAATATGAAATAAAGTGGTCAAAGGCGATTAATGGAGCAAAGGAGCATCAGTATCAGGGAAAGAAAAGCTCTACTATTTGGTGAACCCAGCATTTCTACATTCCTTAAGCTAAGAAGTAGGGACTTTGTATGCGATACATGAGAGGATAAGGGAGGAAATTGCATATAAATCAATCATCAATTTCCCAATCAAGTTAACGGATTTGTTAATGTTGGCAAACGATCGTTATATTTTAAATGAATAAGAAAAAAGCCCTAATAAAAAAATCACATGAAATTATAATTGAACTTGTAAATTGCTATTCCATTCTTCTTTTTTCCTCAACAATGGCATCCATGAGGCCCTTAGTATTCAGGCAATGGGGTATATTTGTTAGGTGAAACCTTGATCGTGGGCGGATTTGTTCATGATCTTGGTCATGCTTTTATGGGCAAGGTGAGACCCATACCAGTCAAAAATTATTTATAGGCCCATCGTATTTATTAGGCCACGAACTTGTTCCACTTAGAGTTGGCCCAACACCGCCCGAGAGATCCAAATTGTAACATCCCTACTAATAAAATTACCTCAATCAATAAGAATAGTGATTTTGTTAAAAATAATAAAAATAATTATATATATATATATATATATATATATATATTATTGATAAAACAAAAATATAATGATGTGTAGATAATATGATAATGAGGATAATAATACTATAAAAGTATAGATACGGGAACTTTCAAATTTTGAAAATTTAGATTTGGATAATCAAGATAGTTAACGAGTAAATAAAGGAAGGAAATAGAAAATTAGGTGAAATAAAGGCTAATTGGTGATATCTTTACCTATTGACCAATCAAAAACTAAGAGGGGCTACCAAATACACTAACACACATTAATTCTGATTTCCCTTGACTACAAAACGATGTTGTGGCAGTAGGCATAGAGCCATACGAAACAACCCCTCCATCTGTCTTGCTTCAATCATTTCATTACCCACCCAAAACACCACTTGGCTTGAGATCACTTCCATTCTAACCTTTCAAAAAACCCAATTCTTTTCATCTTCTCATCAGAAACACCACACTAGAAACTTGAGAGAGAGAGAGAGAGAGAAATGTGAACGATTGAGAACACCACAAGAAGAAAGTTCGACCATCACCTTGCACAAGCTACTCTCATTTTCTTCCCCTAGTTTTGTAAGCTCCAAAGTCCTTCAAAAGCATTCACTTGTTGAAGTTCTTTAGTAACTTCTGAGTTTTGATGATAAACAAACTTAACCTTAAAATATTTTCTTGTGACCTTCTGTCTTAAGTGTTTGATAGAATAAATTGAGAAGACCCTCAGACTCGTTTTTTGTAAATCAAGTTACCCAAGCATCATCTGATGAGAGTCTTGTTAAAGTCAAAAGTTGTCTTCAAAGGATATCAGAAAAAGACTAAGTAAAGAACTATTTTCATGAGGAAGTCGCGAAGAACTCTTCAAAGGTTAAGGTTTTAAAAGAAAAATTTCTCACAAGATAAGTTTCTGAAGTTCAAGTTCATCAGAAGACAAGCTTTAGAAACCATGTTCATCATAAGACAAGTCTTAAGAAGCAAAGTCAATCAGAAGACTGCAATAAAAAAAGGAACACCATTAGAAGATAAACTTATCAGAAACATTAACCATCAGAAGAATGAATCTTTTCATAAGCATCCAAGTTCAGAAAATGAATTATGTACAAAAATAGCAAAGTTCAAATTAGAAAGAATCAAAAGACCAAAACTTTTGTCTATTGTTAGAAAAAGACAAAAACATCTAAAGAAAAGCTGACTAGTCACTATAGGACAAGAACACGGTAACTGTACAATGAATTATAACTGTTGGAACTTCAAATGACTAGTTTTGGTATGTCTATAAATGGAAGAAGCCTAAAAGTTGGAAGACATGAAGTTAACTATTATTCTACCAAACTTATGATTAAACTTATGAATGACCAACACAAGCTTCTAATCAAGTTCCTCTACTGAAACCTACTTCTGTTTTGTTAGTCAAGGTAACCATCACTTAAGAGGGGGTTGAATTGGGTGATCACAAATTTTTAAAGCAACTTTGAGAAATTATACATTTTGATATACTTAATCAACACATGCAGTGGAATATATCTAACAAAGATACAACTATTGTAGATTACTCAAATACAACTTGAGTTATAGGATAAATCAAGCAAATAAGCTAGATATTAAGTTCTTAAAATCAAAACATCAAGATGATAAGATATGCAATAAAAAAAATATTGCACTAAATATTGAAATTAAAAAGTATAGGGAAAAGAGAATCAAACTCAAGAATTTATCCTAGTTCAGCCACCAACCACTTGTGGCCTAAATCTAGTCCTTAAGTCTAACTTGTGATTTTCTTCACTATCTCCTAGACTTCACAGATGCTAGAAAAACTTTTGTACAAACAAAAACACTCCTTACACCTTGGGATCCTCCACCCTTGTGATAGAGCCTCCAACTCTTCAAACTTCACAGGTTCTTGAAAAAGCTTTGCAAGCTATGAGCACTTCTTATACTTTAAGGATCATCCACCTCTATGTGTAGAAGCCTCTTTGTTTCCTAAAGGGATTCTCCACCTTCACAAGTGTTTACAATAGAGATTGAATGAAATAAGCCCTCTCAAAGTGTAACATTCTCTCTAATCCAATAAACTTAATCAGTGTTATAGAAGCTTATTAATAGTGGTACAGGGTGCCTGCTGATTTTGGTAATTATTTAGATTCGTTTGAGCATAAAACTATAACACTGAATGTGAGAAATAGCTCATTTAAACTTGGATTTTTGAGTAAATGGTTGAAGAAATAGAAATAATTTTGGAAGATTTATTTCTAAGCTGTGAATAACAAGGATGTATATTTGAAAGCTTCTTAATTCAATTTCATAGGTTTAATCTAATCCAAGAAAGAATAATGAAGCTTAAAGACTGATATTGCAGTATAAGAAAAATGAAAGAATGATAATATAGAGAATATGATGAAATCCTAGAATTTTCTATGATGCCTATGAAGGTTAGAAAATTCATTTATGAAAGACAAAAGTTTTCTTAGCAGATATAAATTTGCTAACAGGATTTCATTTTTGTAAAAATCTCTCCACATTCTCTACTATTTCTTTCTGATGAAAGATACCTAATATTGACTTTTGTCATTATTTTTCTATCACTCTTTCCTACTCTCTCATGTCTCCATTTCTCACTTTCCTTACTCTCTCATTCCCACACCATCAGAGGAACAAGGAAACCAAAGTAAAAAGAACAATAATCAAAAGGGGAGAAGGAAGAAAGAGGAAGGGGAAAAGAAGGAAAAAGGGAAGAAGAAAGTGATTTCACATTGAGGTAGGGTTTTCCTTACATTTTCTATTCTTCCTTTATTTTCCAAAGTTTTGGAAATTGGTGATTTGGATGATGATTTTGAAATGGTAAAGATGATTATGTGTTGATGATGATTTGAGAACTTAATTCTTTGGTTTGATTCATGATGAGTTTTCCAATTTTTAAAAAAATGGGTTTCATACCCATATTGAGATTTGCTATTTATAAGTGATTTGGATGCATATATTGATGGTTTGATGTTATTGTTGATATTCATTGGTTTGGTTTAGATTATAATGGTTTAAAAACTCTATTTTTTGCAAATGTCCAAGTGGTAATCGATTATCACGAGTTAATAATCAATTACAAAGCTTCTAGAGCTGCGAAAAGAGTTTCTGGGCAACTGGTAATTGATTACCAAGCTTCTGGATGAGTGGTAATCAATTACCATATCCTGGTAATCGATTACCAAGGTTCTGTCAAGCTGGTAACCAATTACCGAGGCCAAGTAATCAATTACCAGGCCTCTGTTTTGAGGTTTTTGATATGAAAATGATGAAAAATAGAGTTATATATCCCTTGTAACCTAAATACAAACTCTAAACCTTAGATTGAAAGATTATGATTCAATTAAATGAGACATGATTAAGCATCCAAATAATTTGAGAAATAATTTTTATGATGTTATTGCATCAAATGAGATTGAATGATGGATTCGATTATCGATGATAAGAAAAATCAACATATGTATATCATTGCAGGTTTGATGAATTGATGGTTGAGATGAATAACTCAAGATGATATTTGATTTTCATGAGTAACCCATTATCTAGGATATCCTTGGTCCTAGGCTAAGACTTGGAAATAATGGTTAAGGATGGACATTCCCTTACCACTTGAGTAATTGAGGGTGACAACGGATAATTCGCTCCCGTTTTACCTGAGTTCTTCCTAGATGAAATGTAGTTAAGGACAGATAATTCCCTCTCTACTTGAGGCGTTGATAACAATATATTTTATTCATTTAATGATCTTCTCACTAGGTGTCTTAAGTTCAATTTGGCTTAATTAAATTAGTTTTGTCACATTTTATGATATTGGGCCTAATTGGATCATTGAAGGAATTATAGTATGAATTGGCCTTAATTTGTCTATTTGGCAATGTTTAGCATTTTGGCTGTAATCTAATTTTCAAATATCTGATTAGTTTGATTATAGTCTTGTAGGAAAGATAAGACAAATCTTTACTAGTTTCATGAAGACCTCAGGAGTTGAATCATACGTTTGGATAATTTAAATTAAATTTGAAGCAAGATCCAGAATTGATCCTAACAGCTTGACCTCTGTTCATTCATTAGCCCATATATTGAGTTATAGGAGTTCAATGGATGTCAAACGAAGCCCAAATATAATCTAAGACACAAAGCTACAACTCTTATGAAGACTCCTAAGCTAAAATACATCTTTTTGGGCATGCAATAAAAGATGGAAAGTAGAGGCGGGTTGGTGACGAGTTGGGCTACTTAATTGAGCATAACTTAAGTTTTAGGCCTCTAAATGACCTGGGACTTAGGCCCAATGATTCCTAATTAACTCTGATTTACATTAGGATTTTGATAATGTAAGGCCAAATTAGGAGTTAGTTTAAGGGGGTTATAGCAGAAGTATGAGAATCATCTTCTCATTCAGCATTTTTCACAGTCTCTCTAGATCTCTTTTTTTTTCTCTCTAGATTTTCCTTCTTTTTTTGAGTTCTTACCTCCCATTCATGGAGGGGTAGAGCCTTTAATCAATCCAAGGGATTGACATTCTTGATTCTTAATTCTGAGATTATGTTTTAATTGTTCTACATTCAATTATTAATCAAGTTTCTTTCCTTCCTCTTTATTTAATTCTGATTGAGTTGCTTAATTTAATTAGAATTTTCATATGATAATTGCATAATTACCATGTGTTAAGAGAGGATTATAGAGACTAAACAATGCATCAAAGGTGTTTGATGAATTGTTTAGCTTAGTTGGATCCTGTTTTTTAGTTTGATTTGGGATTAAATAAATGCTTAATTTGTCTAACCTTGATTGAATGAATTATGGATACTTATCTAGTAGAGGATCCATGGATCATCTTAAGGTTTCTTGATGTGATATAAAACCAAGGATTGGG
This sequence comes from Ormosia semicastrata, assembly GCA_029884595.1. Taxonomy (NCBI): domain Eukaryota; kingdom Viridiplantae; phylum Streptophyta; class Magnoliopsida; order Fabales; family Fabaceae; genus Ormosia; species Ormosia semicastrata. The sequence continues at coordinate 71,961,721 of JAQQTO010000061.1, forward strand.
TTAATGATTGAATGATCCATAGTGATCAAGGATGGATTAAAATCAAGATTAGTTAATTCTCTTGGATTGATTGGTTTCCTAATTCTGTTTATCATTTTAATTACTTTTTGTTGATTAATCTTAAAATCACTTTCTCCTTGTTTATCAACTTCTTAATCTGATTGTGTGATTAGAGTGATCTATGGGCTCAACCTAGTGTTACCTTATACGGTAAGTAGTTTTGGTAATTCAGTTATAAATTGATATAATTTGATAGCCTTGGCAGTTACCAGATTTTTGGCGCTATTACCGGGGATTATTCTGATTTTGGACAATCTTATTAGGAGTATTTTTTACCACTAACCTTTTCCTAACCCTTATTTTTGCTTGTTTCAAGTAGTTTTCACCTAACCTTCACTTGATGGCAATTTGGTAAATTTTGAATGGACAAATGTGCTGAACATTGGTGGGTTGAAGGTAAATGGCCTTCTCTACAAGGTTCATAGTCGTTATGAGGTCACCCCCAGTTTACCCAAATTCCATCATTTAGACCACTTTTTCAATTTTTAAAAATTTTTTATTACATTTTTTTGTTTCATTTTTTCGTAGTTTTCATGTTGTAGAAGTCCCATAATTTTTAAAAATGTGTAGCTAGGTTAACTATATTTAGTTTGATAGCATTTTAGTGTTGTGTAGTTTATTTTGCATGTTTTGTGTTTTTAAGCTTTGTATGTTGTATAACTAGGTCTTCCACTAGTGATTTACTTGATATTGATCTTGACATTGAGAGGACCTTGTATACACTTATTAGATCTTGTAGGTTTAATGAAAGAATTGCATTTGAACTTGATTTTGATATTGAAATTGAAAGTGAACTTGATAACTTAAGTGATATTGCAACTATGGGTGATAACATGCATAATAGGACCCTTAAGGAACTTACTGCTCCTGATGTTACTTACTAGCCTTTAAGGATTCAATATCCTAATCTTGATACAGACTTTGAACTTCAATCTGGATTGATACATTTGTTGTCAAAGTTTCATGGTCTAGTAGGTGAGGACCCTTATAAGCATTTAAATGAATTCCATGTGGTCTGTTCAACCATGAAGCCATAAGGGATACCTGAGGAACACATCAAGCTAAGAGCATTTCATTTATCCCTTGATGATGTGGCCAAGGACTGGCTATACTACCTTTCAGCAGGTTCAGTAATATGTTGAAATGACATGAAGAAGCTGTTCTTGGAGAAGTTCTTTCCTGCATCTAGAGCTACTGCCATTAGAAAAGATATATGTGGTATAAGACAGATGATAGAAGAAACTTTGCATGAGTACTGGGAGAGATTTAAGAAATTGTTCTCAAGCTATCCCCACCATCAGATCAGTGATCAACTATTAATTCAGTACTTCTATGAGGCCTCTTGAGATCGGAGATTTCTATACTTTGGTGAATAAATGCATAATACTAGAGTCGGATAACTCGAGACCAGGACCACTAAAGCCACAACAGGAGCAAAAGCCTCAAGGTTTTCAAAAGAAAAAGAAGACAAATGAGGACTCCAAGAAGAAGTTCTCCAAGTTCAAGAATTAACAAAGGAAAGGGAAATAACTCCAGATAGAAGATAAAGGATCTCAGTGTCCAAAGTGTGAGGGGTACCATGGTGACAAAGCTTGAGGATTGATCAGATGGAATGTTTCAACTGTGGCAAAAAGAGACACTATGCTAGGAACTATCCCCAAAGGTAAGAAGCAACAACTTCCAGACCCTTGACCCAAGGAAGAGTGTTCACCTTGAGTAGCAAGGAAGCAGCCCAATCTCCTGACCTGATACAGGGTAAGTGCATTGTTAAAAATACACTTTTGACTGTATTGTATGATTCTGGGAGCTCTTACTCTTTCATTTCTTATGACTGTGTGAGGATGTTGGATTTGCTTGTTTCCAACCTTCTTTATAATTTGATAGTTTCTATTCCCCCAGGAAAGCCTATAACAACTTCTAAAATATGTCTAAATTATGGTGTAACTGTTGCAAATAGAAACTTCCTGGTAAATCTTTATGCTTACCCCTTGTTGATTTAGACATCATTTTGGGCATAGACTGATTGTCAGTGAACCATGTTGTTCTAAACTATTCAAATAAAAGCTTGGTGTTTATGTCTGACTTTTCTTCTGCAAACCTTCCTTTTGAATCAATGTATCTGAGTGCTAATCAAGTTGTCAACCACCTAGTAGAAGGAGCTCAAGTCTATGTTCCCCTATTTTTGTTGAATTACGAAAGAGAATAAAATTTAGAGAGTATACCTATTGTGAGTGAGTACCCGGAGGTTTTTCCAGATGAAGTGAGTGAACTGCCACATGAGAGAGAGATTGAGTTTGTTATAGACTTAGTGCCAGGAACAAGGCCTGTCTCCATCGCACCCTATAGGATGTCCCCTATAGAACTCTCTGAGCTTAAGAAACAAATACAAGGGTTGTTGGATAAAAAGTTTATTCGACCTAGTGTCTCACCTTGGGGAGCCCTACACTTTTGGTGAAGAAGAAAGATGGCAGTATGAGATTATGTGTTGATTATAGGCAATTGAATAAAGTCACGATTAATAATAAATACCTTTTGCCTAGGATAAATGATTTGATGGACCAGTTGAGGGGAGTTGTAGTGTTTTCAAAGATTGACTTGAGATATGGATACCATCAAATCAGGGTCAGAGAAGAAGATATTCCTAAGACTGCCTTTAGGACCCAGGTACAGACATTATAAGTATCTTGTAATGTCCTTTGGTCTGACAAATGCACCTATCATTTTTATGGATTATATGAACAAGATTTTTAGGTCATACCTGGATAAATTTGTTGTTGTCTTTATAAATGATATTCTCATTTATTAAAAGACAACTGAGGAGCATGAGGAACATCTAAAGGTAGTTCTAGAAATCCTGAAGGAAAAGAGATTGTTTTCTAAATTATCAAAATGTGATTTTTGGATGAAGGAGGTGGAGTTTTTGGGACTGTGATATCTAGAGATGGAATATCTGTGGATCCCAGTAAGATAGAGGCAGTGTTACAATAACAGAGACCCACCATCGTAACTAAAATTAGGAGTTTCTTAGGTTTAGCTAGGTATTACAGGAGATTCATAAAGGGTTTTTCCCAAATAGTTTTGCCTTTAACTAGGTTGACTAGGAAGGGCAACACTTTTGAGTGGACCTAGAAATGTGAGAATGTCTTTCAAGAGTTGAAAGAGAAATTGACCACCACACATGTGCTAGTAATTCCAGACCCATAAGAAAACTTTGAAGTTTATTGTGATGCTCTGAAAAAAGGGGTAGGTTGCGTGTTGATGCAAAGTGGGTGAGTAGTTACTTATGTTTCTAGGCAGCTAAGACCTCATAAAGAAAATTACCCAACCCAAGAACTTGGAACTAGCAGCAGTTATGTTTACTTTAAAGATTTGGAGGCATTATCTCTATGGGTTCAAGTTTGAGGTTTTTAGTGATCACAAGAATTTGAAATATTTGTTTGATCAGAAAGAGTAGAATATGAGGTAAATGAGGTAGATGGAGTTTCTAAAAGAATATGACTTTGAATTAAAGTATCATCTAGGTAAGATCAATCGATGCACTTAGCAGGAAACTTCTGCATGTGTCCCAAATAATGGTGCAAAAGATGGAACTCCTTGAGAGCTTTAGAAATTTGAGCCTAGCAAAGACTGTGTTACCACGTGGTTTTTGATTGAAGAGATTAGAGATTTAGAATGATTTGAGGGCTCAAATTAAAAAAGCTCAAGAGGAAGATGAAGCTTTAAAGCAAATAGATGAATAGATCCAATTAGGGAAGAGAAAGGATATTAAGAGGGCTCAAGATGGGACACTTACATTTAGAAATAGATTTTGTGTTCCAAAAGAAGATGAAATCAAAGAAAAGATTTTATAGGAAGCCCATAAGAGTAGATGCATCATCCATTCCGGAGCGACAAAAATGTATCAAGACCTTAGAAAGATGTTTTGGTGGCCAAACATAAAAGGAGATATAGCTGAGTATGTGTCCAAATGTTTAGTTTGTCAAAAAGTAAAAATAGAACACCAAAGACCCTCAAGACTTCTCAAATCCTTGGAAATTCCTGAATGGAAATGGGAAAGTATATCAATGGATTTTGTGATGGGATTGCCAAGGACCCAGTCAAGCCATGATGCCATTTTTGGGTTATAGTGGATAGATTGACAAAATATGTACACTTTTTAGCCATAAAGGCTAACTGCCCATTAGATAGATTAGCCTAACTGTATCTCCAAGAGATAGTCAAATTTCATCAAATTCCTTCTAGTATAATATCAAATAGAGACCCTAGATTCACATCTAGATTTTGGAGAGCCTTGCAAAAAGCATTCGGCACAAAATTGAAGGTTAGCACAACCTATCATCAGCAAACAGATGGCCAAACTGAGAGAACCATAGAGACTCTAGAAAATATACTAAAAACATGTGTGCTAGACCAATAAGGAAGTTGGAATAGGTTTTTACCCCTAATAAAATTTCCCTACAACAACAGTTGTCATACCAGCATAGGAATAGCACCCTATGAAGCATTGTATGGCAGAAAATGTAGATCACCATTATGTTAGTGTGAAGCAAGGGAACAAACTACTCTAGGACCAGATTTAGTATAACAGACCACAGAGCAGATTAAGATGATCAGGATAGGATGTTGACAGCCCAAAGTAGACAGAAAAGTTATACAAATGAGAAAAGAAAACCTTTGGAATTCAATGAAAGAGAACATGTGTTCATCGGAGTCACTCCTATTACAGGAGTTGGTAGGGCTATTAAAACTAGAAAGTTGACTCCTCGATTTCTTGGTCCCTTTTAAATTTTAAGAATAGTCAGGCTAGTTGCTTACCAAATAGCTTTATCCCTCAGTTTGTCAAACCTCCATGATGTTTTCCATGTTTCCCAACTCTGAAAGTATAATCTGGATCATTCACATATTCTGGAAAATGAATCAATACAGTTAAAAGATGATTCAACTTATATGATTAAACCTGTAAGGATCATGGATAAAACTATGAAAGAACTCAGAGGAAAACAAATTCCTTTAGTAAATGTGTTATAGAAGGGAGGTGACTCAGAAGAGACCACATGGGAACTCGAATCCCACATGATGAAAGATCATCCGAAGCTTTTTAAATAAGGTAAGCAAATTTTGAGGACAAAATTTATAAAAAGGAGGGAGAATTATAACATTCTCTCTAACCCAATAGACTTAATCTGGATTATAGAAGCTCATTAATAGTGGTACAAGGTACTTGTTAATTTTGGTAATTATTTGGATTCGTTTGAGCATAACACTATAATACTGAATGTGAGAAATAACTTATTTAAACTTGGATTTTTGAGTAAATGGCTGAAGAAATAGAAATAAATATGAAATATTTATTTCTAAGTTGTGAATAATAAGAGTGCATATCTGAAAGCTTATTAATTCAATTCCATAGGTTTAATCTAACCCATGAAAGAATAATGAAGCTTAGAGATTGATATTGTAGTATAAGGAAAATGGGGGAATGATAATATAGAGAATAAGATGAAATCCTAGAATTTTTTATGATGCCTATAAAGGTTAGAAAATTCATTTTTGAAAGACTAAAGTGTTTTTAGCAGATATAGGTTTTCCAGCAGGATTTCATTTTTGTAAAACTCTTTCCACGTTCTTTACTGTTTCTCTTTGATGAAAGTTACCTAATATTGACATGTTTTTCTATCACTCTTTCCCACTCTCTCATGTCTCCATTTCTCACTTTCCTTACTCTCTCGTTCCCATACCATCAGAGAAAGGAGGAAATCAAAGTAAGAAGAACAAGAATCAAAAGGGGAGAAGGAAGGAAGAGGAAGGGGGAAAGAAGGATAAAGGGAAGAAGAAAGTGATTTCACGTTGAGGTAGGGGTTTTCCTTACCTTTTCTATTCATCCTTTATTTTCCAAAGTTTTGAAAACTTGTGATTTGGATTATGATTTTGAAATGGTAAAGATGATTGTGTGTTGATGATGATTTAAGAACTTGATTCTTTGGTTTGATTCATGATGAGTTTTCATATTTGAAAAAAATGGGTTTCATACCCATATTGAGATTTACTATTTTATGAGTGATTTAGATGCATATTTTGATGGTTTGATGTTATTGTTGATATTGATTAGTTTGGTTTAGGTTAGAATGGTTTAAAAACTCTATTTTCTATAAATTTCCAGGTGGTAATCGATTACCACGAGTTGGTAATCGATTACAAAGTTCTGGAGCTACAAAATAAGTTTCTAGGTAGCTGGTAATCAATTCTCAAGGCCTAGTAGTCGATTACCGAGCTTCTAGATGAGTGGTAATCGATTACCACATCCTGCTATTCGATTACCAGGGTTCTGCCATGCTAGTAATCGATTATGAAGGCCTGGTAATCAATTACCATGCCTTTGTTTTGAGGTTTGTAATTTGAAAATAATAAAAACAAAGTTCTTTATTCCTTGTAACCTAAATACAAACCCTAAACCTTAGACTGAAAGATTATGAATCAATTAAATGTGATATGATTAAGCATCCAAACAATTTGAGAAATGATTTTTATGATGTTATTGCATCAAATGAGATTGAATGATGGATTTGATTATCGATGATAAGAAAAATCTTCATATGTATATCATTGCATGTTTGATGAATTGATGGTTGAGATGAATAGCTCAAAATGATATTTGATTTTCATAAGTAACCCATTATCTAGGATATCCTTGGTCCTAGGGTAAGACTTGGAAATGGTGATTAAGATGGATATTCCCTTACCACCTAAGTAATTGAGGTTGAGGACGAATAATTCCTTCCCTCTTTACTTAAGGACTCCCTGAATGAAATGTAGTTGAGGATGGATAATTCTCTCTCTACTTAAGGCATTCTTGGATTAGAGATAGTGTGAGGAAGGATGATACCCTATCAAAGTAGTTGAGGACGAATAATTTCCTCTCTACTCACAACTATGTAACGAGGATGGATAATTCTCTCATTTGTTGTGGATTAATTGGGTTACTCGGAGTAGTTTTTTGTAACAAGGGAGACTGTTACAAATAGGTTGAAGTGCACTAACCCAAAATCAGACTACTACCAAGTGAACAGTATTGTGAGGACGGATAATTCCCTCCATACCATTTTGATTAAAGTTGAATTATGATTATTGATGATTTATAAATGATGATTCTTGTTAGATGACCATTATAAGATAGCTTATTGCAAGTCTATCATGAATGGATTTCTAGATATGATTTTGAGATTTTGATAAGATGATTGATTTGATTACTCAAAGGATTTTTGATAAATGATATAAAATGATCATTTGTTTCAAGAAGAGAAAGGACACTATTTGGCTTTAGCCACCTTTATAATGTTTAAATAATAATGATTTGAAATGATTTTTTTCCCGAAACAGCTAGAATAATTATGATGACACGATTTTAAAATGATTACTGAGAATTGTGAGATTCTCACCCCATTTGTTATTTTCCATAATGATTCTAGGATGTCCTCATACAGACCTTAGAGGTGAAGAAGGACTTGATCGTTTAGATCTTTTGCTTTTTTTATTTTTGATACATGTATATGATTATATATCATTTTGTGCCTTAGTGACCTATAATGCAATTGATGTACCTTGCTATACTATTTGTATATGACTCAATTCTACATATATGTATTATGTACTTTCGCTTTAGGCTCATATTTTGTATATTGTATATACATTTCTTCAAAAAAATTAGATATTGATCTAAGTGACGTACTCTAATATGATCACTAATGCATAATTCTGAATATGTCACTAGTTTAAGTATTAGGATATTACACAAAGAGAAGATTACTCAAAGATATGTTATAGGTGTTAAAAATAGAGCACGATTGATGAAAAGATTAAAGCTCGAATGTAATACTTAGGAATAAGTTGTTAGATGTTCAAGAGTTAGCATTAAGTATCCTAAGGCTTGTATTTATAGTCCATCAATGAAATAGAGTCGTTAGAGAGAGTTGGTGCAACATTAAATGCATTGAAAACTAGTCATTATTAGTTTCAAAGGAGTATTAATTGATTACAAGCATGTGGTAATCGATTATCATGCCTTAAAAACACTTTTTAGGTGTTTGAAATTCTTGGTAATCGATTACAACACATGGTAATTGATTACTAGCTTTGAAAAATCAGTTCCTAGGCTTGTGGTAATTGATTACCAAGCATGGCAATTGATTACCAAGCTTTTATTTTGAGAAAAACCAATTTTGGGAAGCTTGTAATAGATTACAAGCTCATAGAAATCGATTATAAGCTTTCTGATATGCTCGTAATGGATTACGAAGCTCTTGTGGGAGATTACTGATAGCTGTTGAAACTATCAAATTATATCAAATTTTAAGCTGATTCACCAAATTACTTGTAGTATAAGACACAACAGGGTCGAGCCATTAGATCACTCTAATTAAGCAATCAAATTAATAAGTTAACAAAGAGGGGAAATATTACAGAATTAATTAGGTGAAAGCAATTAAAAAAAATTATAAAAAGAATTAAGAAAACAGTCAATCTAAGGAAATTAACTAATTTTGAATTTAATCCATCATTGGCCACTAAGAATCCATTCAATTGCTAATCAGATTCTTGGTCTTAGATCACATTAAGAAGCCCTAAGATGATCCATGAATTCTCTACTAGATAGGCATCTAAAATTTAACTAATTAAGGTTAAATGAATTAAGCACTCATCTAATCCTAAATTAACCTAAAACCTAGAATTCAACTAAGCTAAACAATTTTTCTACCACCTTTGATGCATTATTTAGTCTCTATAGTCCTCATTAAACATGTGGTCATTATGCAATTATCACGTCAACATCCAAATCAAATTAAGCAATTCAATCTAGATTTAACAAAATAAAAAAAAGGTAAAAGAGAAACTTGATTAACAATTAAATGTAAAAGGATCAAAACAAGATCTCAGAATTAAATATCAAGATTGTCAATCCCCGTGATTAATTAAAAGGGTCTAGCCCTCCATGGATGAAAAGGAAGAGAAACAAAAAAGAAATAAACCTAGAGAGAAGGGAGAGGAAGAGAGATAAAGAGAGAAAGTGCAAGCAAGAGTAGCCAAGAGAAAATTAGGGTTAGGATCGTGGTTGCTGCTGCTACTTAAATAACTATCTCTAAAATTAAAATCTAAGTTTACCATTAGCTTAGGGTTAATCTTCTTCCTCTTAACTTTAATTAGACACCTAATTTGCCTAATTTGAGCTTAGGATAAGAGAATTATCCTCAAAATATTCTTAACAACTCTATAGACTAGTCAGCCTACTTCAAAGGGCAAGAACACCATCGAAACATCATAGTTTTGATAAGCGATCTTCATAAGAGTTGAATATTTGTTTTTCATATTTCAAATAGGATTGGTATCAGCTCCGTATGACTCCTACAACGCAAATTACGGCTCAATCTTTATATATCGTCCAGGTTCTAGCTATAGCATTTATGTTCTAACTTCCAACCTCAACTGACCTACTAGACATCCAATTCAACCATTAAGATCTCATTAAAGTTGTAGAGCTTTCTCTCAGTTTTCCTATAAGATAAAATTCATAATTTCTAAAATTCTGAAACTCAAGTTATGCCCAAAATACAAAAATAGTGTAAAATTTTCAATAATGCTGAAAAATACAATTAAGCCCAATTTGAACCCAAACTTATAAAAAGTGGCCAAAACCAATCAAATAAGCACATAAGAGATCTAAGAGACTAAATATGAGGGTTAACTATGTTACCAAGTGGCCTCAATACTCAAGAGGGGGGGTGAATTGAGTAGTTAAAAATAAGTTCACAAATCTTTCGCAAATCGTTTGACAATCAATTTTCGTTGAAGCTATTGAATGATCAGAGATAATTGAATAGATGAGTTAAGCACTTTTACTAATGAACGTAATAGTCAAGGAGACAATATCCAAATAAAACAATGAAACAAAGGCACAAAGATAAACAGAGGAGAGTTTAGAGAAACAAACACGGTCGTTTATCCTGGTTCAATCACTACTCCACTTGTGATCTACGTCCATTCCCAAGCAACACCTTGAGATTTTCCACTATATCTTCAAGCTTCAATGGGTGCTTGAAAACCACTACAACCTTGAGCACTCAACAAGATGGGATACCTCACCCAAAAGCTTGAGCCTCTATTTTCCAAGGGATACCTCACCCTTACAATACTTGAGGGATACCTCACCCTCACTAATCGAAAGTATAAGATTGAAATAGAAGAAGCTCTCTCTAGAGCAAGTGTTTACAAATTGAAGCTCTAATATGCTCTCAAGGATTTTTCACGTTTTTAGTCGAAAACAGAGCAAGAAATGATTTTAAGAATTGATTCACGTTTTGAAGTATAATGATCGTTTTTGGTTCAAGGTCAACCTTGAACAAAGACCCAACTTGGGTATTTATAAGTTTCTCAATTAATAGAGCCGTTGGAGGTAGTTGGGCATGCATTTAATGCATTTAATATAGCCGTTGGACGTTGTCAGGATGTGTGTAATCGATTACATATCTCAGGTAATCGATTACATTATTGTTCCAACGTTTTCGAACTTTAAGGCTCTGTAATCGATTACATTCTTGAGGTAATCGATTACATGGCTTCTGACTTTGCTTGTAATCGATTACAATGCTCATGTAATCGATTACATGACTTCTGACTTGTTGTGTAATCGATTACAATATCTTTGTAATCGATTATATGCCTCGTCGAACATGTCCTTTGAGTTTCTGGTTTTTGTGTAATCGATTACATATATTGTGTAATCGATTACATTTCTTGTCGAACGTGTTCTTTGCCTTTCGGGCTTTGTGTAATCGATTACATATATGTGTAATCGATTACATAACCTCGACTTTCTTGTAATCGATTACATTGTTCATGTAATCGATTACATGCTGTTTGATGTGTAATCGATTACAAACATTGTGTAATCGATTACATTTGCCTTTGAACACATTTTTCAAGTCCAATAACTCTTGTAAGTCATTTCCAACACCTCAAGGTACTTGTTTAAACATACATCCTTTTAAGAGTGTTAGATTTAAAATTGAAACTCGGTTTTATTGAAAGCCATGTTTATCTTTGAAATTTCCCATTTATTTTGAAATCATATATATTGAAAAACCATTTGAGAAATCTTGAGAGCATTTAACATTAATGTCCTAATGACTATTTAAACCTTCTGTCTTCTTTCTTTGATCTTGATTTTTCCTTTGTGCTTGATCTTCTCTTTTACTTTTGTTATCATCAAAAACCTTTCGACATGCCTTAGAGACATAAGCATTCACATTCTCCCCTTTTTGATGATGACAAACGATCATAGGAAAAAGAAAGAGTTTTTGCATTTGTATATCATAGTCATTTAGTTACAATGTTGTCCCCGGAGATTATGCATGATATTGGGTTAGATTTTGCATATGAAAAGCTTAATAACTTAAAAGTTCAATAACTCCCCCGTACTCATGCAACCTTTAATTACATTTCATTTTTCCTTATTTTCTCCCCCGTTGGCATTATCAAAAAGACATAAGCATTTAAAAAAAATGGACAGCATGACAGTTATAGTTCATGATTCCCAATTGTTTGCCATAACAGAAAAGCCACAGAGATCAGTCCAAGCAATATTCCAACAGCCAACCATTCAAAGTGAAAACACGTTTATGTATTAAGAATCAGCATGTACAAATAACCATGTCACAACCAGTAGGCAATAATCAAAAGATAACCATAAAGGTATACCAATTTTATATAATCAGAGTTAAAAAAAAAGTACAAGGTGGAAAAACAAATCAAGGCATAAGGCCAGGATCACTATCAGTGTCCTCGCTGTCACAAAAGACATCACCCTCTGGATCCGCAGCAGAGTCTCCTAGACCAATGTCATCATCGGCTGGGCATAAGATCGTCGTCGAATCCGAAGCTCCTCATCATCAGCAGGAACTCCAGATGGACCAGCGAAGGAAATGGGATCCGGAGGGGCAGAGGATGTGGGGGGGGGGCAGCAGCAGCAGGACTCTCAGGAACAGGAGGTCCACGTAAGAGGGATCGAATGGAGGCAAGCTCCTGGTCTGAGTAGTCCATCCTCAGCTCAAGGTGGTCGATCTTTTGCTCTATATGATCCATGCGCGTGTTGACGTTGGCGCTCAGGTTGCGCATCTCTTGGAGCAGAAGATTAAGAGAAGCTGGAGCAGGAGCAGAGGCAGGATACTGAGCCCCCTCATCATCACTGTCTGGATCGTGATGGATATGGCCAAATGTGCCATGAGTAATGTAATGCCACCTATCCTCCATCTTGTAGAGCTGAAGCTTCTTCAGAGTATGCAGCCCAATTGATTGGGGTCCCTTGGAGCTGGTGTCCTTGGACTCTTCAGTCACCGAAATGCGACAATACTCAAGGATTGTGGTGACTAACATGGCGAAGGGGAGAGCAGAGTTCTTCTTTTTCTTGATGTCAAGCATATCTTTGTAGAATGTAGTATCCCCGTTTATTGGGTGCCCGTGGTCATTGCCCATAATGCCACTACATCGTCCTTGAGGACTTGGGAGTAATTCCCTCCTCTCGGGAATCAATCCACGAACCAAGAGGTAGTGGAGGACCCCGTTTTCCATAGTGAGGCCGGTGGCCATTATTCGCGTCTAGGATCACCGGGAGGTGGTAGCCAGTCCTAATCAAGGAGAGAAGAGCAGCCTTGTGCTCAAACTCATGCCCCGACTTTGGCATTCCCACGTAACCGGGCTCCATCGGGAGTGAGCTTGGTGAGCCTATACCATTCTGTCATGGTTAACTGATTTGTTGCTTTTTCACCTCGAAATGATGCAATTATCCTCAACCTTCGAGTTAGCATAAAACACTCGGACAAGGTTAGGGTAGATGGCCTTCTCTATACTTAGGAATCCCAAACAAGCCTAAGTGTTCTATTGTCCTAAAGCTCACTAAGGGTTCACTCTCACGAAGGTGATGGGTAGATACGGGAGAGATGATCTTGCGAAGCCTGGAAGTTCTTCCCGAACAACTCGGCTTTCTTCACGGTGGAGAAGTGCCTCGTGAGGTCCAACCCGTAGAGATATTGCGTGTAGAGCCACGGAGGAACTTCCAACAAGCAGCCCCTGTTCTTGGGTGCTTCGAGCGATGGGAGGATTCAGCCATTGATGAGAGAGAAGCACGGGTTGAGTGGTAAATGGTTGGGGATGAGTGAGGAGAGAGAGAGGGACGAAATTGTTAGAAAAGTGGAGAGGGTGTTCGTGAGAGAAGATGGGGAGATTTTGGATGAGGGATTTGAGGAGATTTGATCGGTGGGTTATGTGGAGAGGGGATTTCCGAGATTGAGAGAGGCGAAATGATGAGTTTTGATGGAAATTTGAGTGAGAAATGAGAGGTTTTGAGATCTGAGGTGCGTGGGTGCAGAGGGAGAGAACGAGGAAGATGAACAGGGCCAAACAGAAATGACCACTACGCGCGTCAGGAGCCTTTTAAAAAACCCTGTGTAATCGATTACATTTAGTGTGTAATCGATTACATGCATTCTGGTGGGTATGTAATCGATTACATTTTTAGTGTAATCGATTACATGCTTTCTGGGAACCTTGTAATCGATTACATAGATGATGTAATCGATTACCTGAGTTCTGAGTTGATTGTAATCGATTACAAAATGTGTGTAATCGATTACATGCGTGACAGAACCTGTGTAATCGATTACAAAGGCATTGTAATCGATTACAAGACTCTTTAACTCAGATTTTTTGCGTTCCAAACAAGCATATAATCAATTTTAATCCACCCAAAACAGTTTTAAAGCAACTTAAATCAATTCAAATCATCATCCAAGTATATAGACTAATCACATTATGATTCAACTCATATAATTGATCAAAATTATCATTTTTTACCAAGAATTTTACCCTTTTTGGTGAAATTTGAGGTTGTTGAATTTCTTGTCAAAGTTGGACACGAGGGAGCACCTGCAAAATAATTTAGGGGAAACCTCCGACGCTCAAGTTAGTATGGGATTCAAATATATATAATGAAAATTCAGAGATTGTGCAAAGAAAGTGTGGCATAATTATGCGAGAAAAACGCAGCTTAGGCTTTTGTTTTAGGATTATGCAAAGACAAATATTTAATTTATGCATGAATGGTCCAATATACCCAGTTCGTTTCTAATGTAGAAAAATGCTTCTTTTGCAAGGGGTTTGGTGAAAATATCACTAATTGCTTAGTTGTTTCAACAAATTCAAGTATGCAATCACCTCTTTGAACATGATCTCTAATGAAATGATGTCTTATTTCAATATGCTTAGTTCTAGAATGCAAAATGGGATTTTTTGACAAGTTAATTGCACTAGTATTATCACATTTTATGGGAATGTGATCAAGCTCAAGACCATAGTCCAAGAGTTGCTGTTTCATCCAAAGGACTTGAGCACAGCAACTCCCAGCTGCAACATATTCAGCTTCAGCTGTGGACAATGCCACACTATTTTGTTTCTTGCTGTGCCAAGAAACTAGTGAGCTTCCTAGCAAGTGGCATGTCCCACTAGTGCTCTTTCGATCCATTTTGCATCTAGCAAAATCAGAATCGGAATATCCAATAAGACTACATGAGGCACCCTTAGGGTACCATAAACCCATTTGTGATGTGCCTATTAGATATTTCATTATTCTCTTAACAGCACTTAGGTGTGATTCCTTAGGATTGGCTTGATATCTAGCACACATGCATACACTAAACATTATATCGTGCCTACTTGCAAAGTGAGATAAAGGAGTGAGCCAATCATACCTCTATATTTTGTAATCTCTACCGATTTACCTCCTTCATCCTTGTCCAAATAGCAAGAGGTGCCCATAGGAGTAGCCATATGCTTGGCATTGTCCATTCCAAACTTTTGAGCAGCTCCTTGCAATACTTGGATTGGCTTATAAATGTTCCTTCTCTTGTTTGCTTGATTTGTAGACCAAGGAAGAAGTTGAGCTCACCCATCATGGACATCTCAAACTCACTTTGCATAATATTTGAAAATTCTTTACAAAGAGAGTTGTTAGTAGCTCCAAATATAATGTCATCAACATAGATTTGAACTAGAAGAATGTCACGCATTTTGTGTTTTATGAAAAGAGTGGTGTCAACTTTACCTCTAGAAAAGCCTTTTTCTAAAAGAAATTTGCTCAACCTTTCATACCAAGCTCTAGGAGCTTGTTTCAAGCCATACAAAGCCTTTTTCAATTTAAAAACATGGTTGGGCATTTCAAAGTCCTCAAAACCAGGAGGTTGTTCTACATACACCTCTTCTTGTATAAAACCATTTAAAAAGGCACTTTTGACATCCATTTGATAGAGTTTGAAATCCATGATGCAAGCATATGCAAGTAGCATTCTAATGGCCTCTAATCTAGCTACGGGAGCATAAGTTTCTTCATAATCTATGCCTTCTTCTTGATTATATCCCTTAGCTACAAGCCTAGCTTTATTTCTTATTATTAAACCCGTTTCATCAAGTTTGTTCCTAAAGACCCATTTGGTGCCAATTATAGGATGATCATTGGGCCTTGGAACTAATTCCCAAACTTGATTCCTCTCAAATTGGTTTAGTTCTTCTTGCATGGCCAAGATCCAATGCTCATCATTAATGGCCTCATTTATGTCTTTAGGTTCAACTTGAGAGACAAAGGCTAGATGATTACATGCATCTCTAAGTGAGTTTCGAGTGATTACCCCTTTTGATACATCACCTATCACCTTGTCAAGAGGATGATACCTTGAAGTCCTCCATTCCTTGGGTAGATCCGAGATTTTAGAATTTTCTTGCCATGAGTGATCAAGGAGTCTCTCTTCTTTCTTCTTGGACTCTATCTCTTGATTTTCCAAGTGCGTCTTAGCCAAGATTTCTGCAACATCATCAACAAGTTCCTTTCTCGGCACATTTGGGTTAGTTTCATCAAATGCAACATGTATGGATTCTTCTATGGTCATAGTTCGTTTATTATAGACTCTAAAGGCCTTGCTATGGATAGAATAACCAATGAATATTCTCTCATCGATTTTGCATCAAACTTCCCCAAGTTATCCTTTCCATTATTCAAAACAAAGCATTTACATCCAAAGACATGAAAATGTGACACATTAGGTTTCCTTCCTTTGTACAATTCATATGGGGTTTTCTTTAAAATTAGCCTTATTAGGGCTCTATTCATAACATAACAAGCGGTGTTAACCGCATCACCCAAAAGTACTTAGGAAGGTTGGCCTCATTGAGCATAGTTCTTGCCATTTCTTCTAAAGATCGATTTTTCCTTTCTACAACACCATTTTGTGTGGTGTTCTAGGGGGCAGAAAAATTATGCTCAATGCCATGTTCATCACAAAAAGTTTCAAATTCATGATTTTCAAATTCACCACCATGATCACTTCTTATGGATGCAATACAAAAACCTTTTTCGTTTTGGATAACTTTGGCAAGTTTTCTAAATGATTGAAAAGCATCATTTTTGTGAGCTAAGAATAATGTCCATGTAAATCTAGAAAAATCATCCACAATTACTAATGCATAGTAATTCCCACCAAAGCTCATAGTTCTAGAGGGTCCAAAAAGATCCATGTGTAAAAGTTGTAAAGGTCTAGAAGTTGAAACTATGTTTTTAGCCTTGAAAGAGACCTTTACTTGTTTTCCTTTTGACATGCATCACAAAGTTTGTCTTTTTCAAATTTGAGCTTTGGAAGACCAATTACTAGTTCTTTAGAAACCAATTTGTTTAAGTGATCCATGTGAATGTGAGCAATTCTTCTATGCCATAACCATGAATCATTTTCTTTACTCATAAAGCATTTAGCATCATTTGAGGAAATGTCATCAAGACTAATCATATATATGTTATTGACCCTATGACCAACAAACTTAACTTGCTTGTCATCCTTTCCCTCAATTATACAACAAGAGGAATCAAATATAACTCAATTTCCTTTATCACACAATTGACTAATACTAAGTAAATTATGTTTAAGTCCTTCAACAAGTAAGACATTATCAATAGATGATGAAGGGATCTTACCAACTTTGCCAATTCCAAGAATCTTCCCTTTGTTGTTGTCACCATATGTGACATGACCATGTTTCTTGTGTGTAAGGGAGGAGAACTTGGAGCCATCTCCGGTCATGTGCTTGGAGCAACCACTATCAAGATACCAACTTGAGCTCTTGGTCTTCAAGCACACCTACAACACACATTCAAGATTTAACTTTTGGTACCCAAATTGTTTTGGGTCCTTGTGTGTTAGAATTAGGTATGGTGCCTTTAGGGACCCAAACCCTTTGATTCCAACCTTGGTGTTTATGTTCTTTCTAACATTGCAAGTGGATGCACTATGCCCTTTCCTACCACAATGAAAACATTTAACAAAGGGGCTACTTGAAGTTTTTGAGGAAACAAAGAAGTTCTTATAAGATTTTTGATGGTTATTTGGATTAAATCCTAAACCGGCTTTTTGGAAAACACATTTTTGTCTCCCTAACAACACATTCAAGTTGTCTCTTCCAAAAGTGAATTTTGCAAGAGTGTTGTTCAAGTCTTCAATTTCTTTTTCAAAAGCTTTGCATGATAAACAAAGTAATGATATGGATGCATTTTCATGTGAGGAACAAATCATGCATGATGAATTAGCATCTATGAGTCCTAAAGTCTCATTTTCAATTTTAAGTTCATTTATCTCCTTGGTTAAAGTAGAGACTTTCTTTGTCAATAGGGAGATTGTTTTATTGGAAGACAAAATCATTTTTGTGAGCCTCAAAGATTCATCATGCAATTCTTGAAAGGCATCTTGCAATTCATCATAAGAAGGTGGAGGTTCTAGGTTAGAAGAGGTTACCTCGGTGTCGCTTTCTCCACTTTCTTCTCCTTGAGCCATGAGGCAAAGATGGGCTTCCTCATTTTCAGAATCATCGGAAGAGCTTAAGTCATTGTCCTCCCAAGCTATATATGCTCTTCTTCCTTTCTTTTCTTTGGAGGGTCTTTTCTCAAACTTCTCCGTCTTCTTGAGATATATAGGACACTCCATTTTCATGTGCCCCTAGGTTTTCCACATTCATAGCATTTTGGAGGAGTGGAGGATCCTTCTCCTTTGTGATATGCTTTCTTTTGAGGAAACGGTGGTCTTCTTTGAAATCCCTTTTTCTTCAAGAATCTTCCGAATTTTCTCACAAGGAGACTAAGATTCTCCTCACTTAGCTCAATATTTTCAGCATCCTCTTCACCTTCTTCATCATCATCTTCAAGTATGGGAGAGGTGGCCTTGAGTGCAATTCCCTTCTTCTTTTTGTCATGTTCTTCATTTTGATTGAGCCTACTTAGTTCCAGCTCATGCTCTTGAAGTTTTCCGAATAGGGTGGCTAGAGACATGGTTGATAAATCTCTTGATTCCGCAATCGCAGTTACCTTGGGTTGCCAATTCCTGCTTAGACATCTCAAGACTTTGTTAATAAGATCCTCATTAGGAAATGTCTTTCCCAATGAGATGAGATGATTAACAATATGAGTAAATCTCTTTTGCATATCTTGAATACTCTCATCTTGATTCATTCTAAACAATTCATATTCATGAGTAAGAGTGTTTATTCGAGATCTTTTTACCTCACTAGTACCTTCATGAGTTACTTGTAGGGTATCCCACATTTCTTTTATGCGGTCTTACAATTTGACACCCTAAAGAATTCATCATATCCCAAAGATGTGGTGATGATGTTCTTGGCCTTCAAATTATATTGAACCCTCTTTTTATCATCATCGGTCCAATCACTTCTAGGTGTATTAATTGTCACACCATCCTTAGTTTGTGTAGGGACAAAAGCACCATTTTCAATCAAGGCCCCACACATCTAAGTCAATAGCTTCAATAAAAATTTTCATCCTTTCTTTCCAATAGGCATAGCCATCCCCATTGAAATAAGGAGGTCTATTTATAGAAGAACCTTCATTTGAAAAACCATTTGAAGCCATCACTTCTCTTGAAGTCGCTAAGCTCTTTATACAAGAGTCTAGCTTTGATACCACTTGTTACCAAGTGGCCTCAATACTCAAGAGGGGGTGAATTGAGTAGTTAAAAATAAGTTCACAAATCTTTCGCAAATCGTTTGACAATCAATTTTCGTTGAAGCTATTGAATGATCGAGATAATTGAATAGATGAGTTAAGCACTTTTACTAATGAACGTAATAGTCAAGGAGACAATATCCAAATAAAACAATGAAACAAAGGCACAAAGATAAACAGAGGAGAGTTTAGAGAAACAAACACAATCGTTTATCCTGGTTCAATCACTACTCCACTTGTGATCTACGTCCGGTCCCAAGCAACACCTTGAGATTTTCCACTATATCTTCAAGCTTCAATGGGTGCTTGAAAAACCACTACAACCTTGAGCACTCAACAAGATGGGATACCTCACCCAAAAGCTTGAGCCTCTATTTTCCAAGGGATACCTCACCCTTACAATACTTGAGGGATACCTCACCCTCACTAATCGAAAGTATAAGATTGAAATAGAAGAAGCTCTCTCTAGAGCAAGTGTTTACAAATTGAAGCTCTAATATGCTCTCAAGGATTTTTCACGTTTTTAGTCGAAAACGAGCAAGAAATGATTTTAAGAATTGATTCACGTTTTGAAGTATAATGATCAGTTTTTGGTTCAAGGTCAACCGTAAACAAAGACCCAACTTGGGTATTTATAAGTTTCTCAATTAATAGAGCCGTTGAGGTAGTTGGGCATGCATTTAATGCATTTAATATAGCCGTTGGACGTTGTCAGGATGTGTGTAATCGATTACATATCTCGGTAATCGATTACATTATTGTTCCAACGTTTTTCGAACTTTCGGGCTCGTGTAATCGATTACATTCTTGAGGTAATCGATTACATGGCTTCTGACTTTGCTTGTAATCGATTACAATGCTCATGTAATCGATTACATGACTTCTGACTTGTTGTGTAATCGATTACAATATCTTTGTAATCGATTATATGTCTCGTCGAACATGTCCTTTGAGTTTGGTTTTGTGTAATCGATTACATATATTGTGTAATCGATTACATTTCTTGTCGAACGTGTTCTTTGCCTTTTGGGCTTTTGTGTAATCGATTACATATCTTGTGTAATCGATTACATGGCCTCGACTTTCTTGTAATCGATTACATTGTTCATGTAATCGATTACATGCTTTGTTTGATGTGTAATCGATTACAAACATTGTGTAATCGATTACATTTGCCTTTGAACACATTTTTCAAGTCCAATAACTCTTGTAAGTCATTTCCAACACCTCAAGGTACTTGTTTAAACATACATCCTTTTAAGAGTGTTAGATTTAAAATTGAAACTCAGGTTTTATTGAAAGCCATGTTTATCTTTGAAATTTCCCATTTATTTTGAAATCATATATATTGAAAAACCATTTGAGAAATCTTGAGAGCATTTAACATTAATGTCCTAATGACTATTTAAACCTTCTGTCTTCTTTCTTTGATCTTGATTTTTCCTTTTGTGCTTGATCTTCTCTTTTGCTTTTGTTATCATCAAAAACCTTTCGACATGCCTTAGAGACATAAGCATTCACAAACTAATGTATGAAAATTATGTTTATCAAATTCCCTCACACTTAGCTGTTACACTCCCGGGAAAAACTAGAAATTCAACATTAAGGAACAAGGAACAACAACACAAACTCAAAAATTAAAAACTCTAGAAGACTCATTTTCCAATGATATTCAAGAATGTAAAAGTCTATGAGCAAGAAGAGCAACCAAAGCTTTAAGGAATCAAAAAATTCATAAAGTAACATTTCATTACATCTCAAACCAACAAGGTAAGTAACTTCATTTGAAAAGCATAAATCAATAATGATAGAACTTCACAAGATACCAAAAACTTGATGATACCACGGCAAGTGTACCGGATCGTCAAGTAATAAAAATAGTGAGAAAATCGGATATCAGTCTCAGGGATCAATAACTAATTACCAATTCACGAACTTAGCTACTATTCAAACAGAACTTTGGTTCAAAGGGAGCTCTAATGAAACTAACATAGCAATGAAAGAACAAAAGCAATAACAATATTTTTGGGATTTTATCTTTGGCAATTTAACAAACACTTAATATGTGATACAACAAAAAGTTCAATTAATGAAAGAGTTGGGATCAAGCTTCATCTGAGTTCACTTACTGCAAATCAATTGGGATTAGCACAAGTTAAAATTCCTATTTTGTTACTGAATTCTTTAAAATAATCAAATCCTAATTCCTTAGGCAATTGATCCTTTATTTCCAAATAAAACTCCTAATTCCTTAGGTGATTCCAAAAAGAAACAAGCATTAGGATTTAGAATTCAAGAAGGTAACGAGCAAATCAATGACTATTCCTAGCCTAGAGATAAGCAAGGTTCATAATCTCATAGCATGGTTATACATCAAATTCTCATTCAACATATAACCCTAAAAATTATTCCAAAGTTGATCAATCTTTAGAAAGCAATAAGAAAAGAGATCATAAACTCAAAATAGAAATAACAACTTATATTAATTGAACCCAGTGTCAAAAACAGTAAAGATCCATCAAAATCCACCTAATCCCAACAAAGGGAATTTAGCTAGACATGAAAACAGCAACAACAATTAAAATAAGAGAGGAAATCAAAGAAAACTCCATGAGTTGATGAAGGTCCAAGTCGTTTCCACGTCTTCTCCCTTCAAACCACCGTAGAGCTGTCCAAAATAGGGTTTTCTCCAAGTATCCTCCGTTTCCAGCAGCCAAGAGATCCTCTTTCTGGAAAGAACAGGCTTTTTATATGTATCAGGAGCAAGCAGGGCGCCTGGCGCTCAAAAGTCCAGCGCCTGGCGCTCAAGAGTCCACTTAAAACTGAGTCTCGGGAAGGTGAGCGCCTGGCGCTCAGAATTTGGGCGCCTGGCGCCTGAACTCCAGGAAATGTGCCTGCTGTATGCTGAGCGCCTGGCGCTCTGAATTTGGGCGCCTGGCGCCTGGACTCCAGAATATGAAGCTTTCTATATACTGAGCGCCTGGCGCCTGGACTTCAGTGAATGTCCTTTACCCTATTGAGCTTCATCCTGTTTCCTTTGGTGCCTACAATCAAAACATTAACAAATGAGATAAAACACTAGTAATTCTAATCAGAATGACTCAATCTAACAAGCTAGAATGGATTCACTCAAAAGATAAAAATAAAGTTGTCTTAAGATCAAAACAACGTCAAAAGTTGGGCTTAGGCGGTGAAATCCACTCAAAAAGCAATGGAAAAATAGATAACCTAGTAGATTATCACCACCCCAAACTTAAAACATTACTTGTCCTCAAGCCAAACAGAAGAACAAACTAGCCAAACAAAAAGACAACTCCACAACTCAAACACCAACGCTGAACTAAAAAGAATAAACTAAGAGTGTCCCACAATTCAAAAGCATCCAAGTGACAGTAAATCAATTCATACATGCATTCCTGAAATTAGAACTCTCAACTATGTAACTGAAACTCAGAGGGTCAAGAATAGGGATCATCACAACCATGCACTGATCAATTACAGCTTGAAAGCTAATGAACATGGAAACAAAGTACACCTGATAATTGGGTCACTCAAACTTTCTGTTAGTGAAAAGAGACTCTCAATCACTCGTGTTTGGGCTTGTGTTTCCCTCAGTCATCACTTATTGAGCTCACCCTCCTTGAATTTGCTTTTCATCTCAAACATGCATGCACGCAACTCATAGATGCAACAATCAAAAGGACTTATTAAGGGTTGTAATGGGGTCAAGGTTAAGGGTGGATGAAATAAGATTTGACAGGCTAAAATCCTAGAGAATAAGTGAGCATTAAGACTTTCATTACACTTCGCCTCATGACTTTACGCTCCTCTTGATTCTCTTTCCCTTTTTCCCATACAAATTTTTTTTCATTTCTTTTTCTTATTTTTCTCCTCCTCTTCTTCTTCTTCTTCTTCTTTTTCTCTTTTTATTTTTTTTATTATTTTTTTTTGAAATAACAATTGTCTTCATAACCATCAATTATTTTTTTTCAATTCACAATGGTAACCCCAAACTTAGTACATTGTTAACCCACAAAGTCAATAAATGCAATGCTCACCTACTCCTTTCGGGTGAATAAGACATTAATTATTTTGGCTAAGGCATGCTGTATGGGTCAAACAAAGAATTCAGTTTATTAGGCTCAAAGGGGCAACACAATAGACAGAAACATCATTTGGTTGGCTATATGGCTATCTGGCATAACAACAAAAATGCCTTTATCATGTCGATGCATTGCGCAAGTCACGACATGCAAATGAGATTCAAGCAAAGCTAGGAGAATAGAAACTCACAAGTGACCTCTCATCAAAGAAAAAATGTTGAAGGCTCAAAACAACTCCCAAGGATGAATTATGAAATCCAATTACAAAAATCACCAAGTACATTAACAATAAGCTATAAGATTCATGCATAGAAATCATAATCCTCATTCAAGTACCACAATCTAAGAAATAAGTTCATAAGCTTCCAAGTTTTCCTAACAGGCAGTGCATGCATAGTTGGCTCACATTACAATGATATTATCAAACATGGGGACCCACAACAGTAAACTCCAAATAGTTCAACATTGGCTTGACTCAACTGAACAACTACACAATAAAAGAAAAAGAAGCAATTGGACTACGAACATAAAGGAAATCTACCACACACAAAAATGAATAAAGAAATAAATAAAAAGGAAGTCAAAGTTATCTGATGGGCTCTGTGAAGAGCCCTTTCCAAATCCCCCCACTGCTCTTTACTTCCCTTGAGGCTTTCTTGACTAGTCATCATCTCCTTCTTTAGACTCAGCGGATTCATCTTCTTGGTATTCTCCTTCTTTATCTCCCTCAGCTTGGTCATCCTCAGCTTGGTCCTCCTCAAATGATCTCCAAATTGACAAATCTTAACCCTAACCATGCAATTTAACACAATTCCACCTCATTTACAATCAATCTCAAGAATCTAACAATGGAATCAAGTTAACAATGCTCTCAATTGTAAGATTAAATCATCAATTTATCATAAAATGCATTCCACACAAAACCCCCAAATTGACACATTCAAACCCTAAGCATGCAATTAACCCAAAAATTGAAAACATTCATCATCCAAAAACATCAAAGGAAACCCACCATTAGTTTTCAGAATGAGCAAAAGCCAAACAAATCTATGGGTCAACTTGAAAGATATTTTGGGCAAAAGAGCATACCTTAAAAAATGGCAACAATGGAGGAGAGGAAGAGAGCACGAAAATGGAAACACTGAGAGAACATGACAAGGGTTAGGGAGGAAAAGAAAAAGAACTATGGTGAGGGGAGAAGAAGAGCTATGGACGTGGGGATAGGAGGAGGAGGTGAAATTATGGTGAGAGGAGAGGAGGAGGTCTATTTTCTGTGTGTGAAGGTGAAGCAGGGAGTGAAGAGTGGGTGCCTCATGAGATAAAATAGAAAGGTTTTTTTTTTTTACTGAGAACCTAGCACGCTTATTTCAGGCGCCTAGCGCTTGGGTGGCCGAGAGGCTCTCCCCTTTTTCCAGCATACAGCACCTAGCGCTACACAATGGGCGCCCAGCGCTTGGGTGGCCGAGAAGCCCCCTTTATTTTTTTTTCTTTTTCTTCAGCAAACAGCGCCTAGCGCTTGGGTACAGGGCGCCTAGCGCTCATAAGCCTAGAGGCCCCCTTTTTTTGGGATGAACCAGTGCCTAGCGCCAATGTACGTGGCGCCTAGCGCCCTATTTTTCTGCATAATTATGCAGAAAATGGCAAAGGAAGAACATTTGCTCCTAGCGCTTGAACCTTTTTTTTTTTTTTTAAAGAGCCTATGCAACTCATGACTCCCAAATTAAAGACATCAATTAGAAAACGCAACTAACTAAATTGCAAATCATGCATGAAAAGAATAATAGAAAGACAAAATGAGTTCACACACTCCAAACTTAAATAAAAGCACTTACACACACAATTCTAAAATTAACCAACACACTAAAGATGCAACAAAACTAATCAACACAAAAGAAAGATTAGAAAAACATAAATAAATGCAAAAGTAAAGTTAGGAAAACTCCTTAACATGGGTTGCCTCCCATGAAGCGCTTGTTTAATGTCCTTAGCTCGACGTTGCCTCTTCAACTCATCACGGTGGCTTGAAACAGGAGAAGAAGGATGACACTTTTCTTTTCTCAGACCTTTGCCACCATTCTTGGTCATTGACCTTGCAATCCCCTCCAAAGGCGTTTAGAACTTGACTTGAACCTGGTTGTTCTTTCTCTTTACCAGCAGTCTCAAATAGAGGAGGACCTTTCTCATTTTCATCAACAATCTTGGGAGTGGGAGAGTCAACAATATTGGACGAAGAAGAGTTCTTACCAACCAACCCCTTTTGAGATTTATTTTGAATGCAATTAACAGGGGCATAAAGATCTGATATTCAAAGACTTATTAAAAACATTTATAATCACTTGATCTCTATCCACCCTCAAAACAAGCTCTCCTCTAGGTACATCGATCAATGCTCCTGATGTTGCTAGGAATGGTCTCCCAAGAATAAGCGGGATATCAGCATCCTCTTCTATATCCAAAATCACAAAGTCAACCGGGAAAATAAATTTGTCAACTTTTACCAGCAAATCTTCCACAATACCATACGGATGTCTAATTGATCGATCTGCTAGTTGAAGAGAAACCATTGTAGACTTAACTTTATCAATTCCCAGCTTGCGTAAGATAGACAATGGCATCAAATTAATGCTAGCACCCAAGTCACATAAAGCCTTATCAATGCTCAACTCCCCAATAGTACAAGGGATATTAAAACTTTCAGGATATTTTAACTTGGGTGGTAGCTTCCTCTGGATAATAGCACTGCACTCCTCAGTAAGTGCTACAGTTTCATCTTCTTCCAACTTCCTCTTCTTAGATAGCAAGTCCTTCATGAACTTTGCATAAGAGGGCATCTGTTCAAGTGCTTCAGCAAAAGGGATGTTAATCTGTAACTTTTTAAAGACATCTAAGAACTTGGAGAATTGCCTTTCTTGAATATCCTTCTTAAATCTTTGAGGATATGAAAGTTTAGCATATAGTGAAAGATCAACTATTTTCTTCAGCTCCAAGTCTTTTTTTCTTCTCTGTACTCTCGATTGTTCCTCCTTAACTTCAACCTCTTTATTATCACTCTGAGAAAAAATCTCTTCACTCGGAACCTCAATATTTTCACTCTGATTTTCTGCAGAGCCATATGCTTTATTCTTGTCTTCTTATAAAGTTTTACCATTTCTCAAAGTGATTGCATGACATTGCTCCCTTGGATTTACCACAGTATCACTAGGTAGACTGTCTGGAAGTCTCTCCGAAATCTGTTTTGCAAGCTGGCCCACTTGAGTTTCTAGATTACAGATTGACGCATCTTGATTTCTAAACACACCTCTTATCTCATCCATGAAATCAGTAGTCTTTTGGACAAAATAGGAGGTTTGAGAAGCTAGTTTCTCCAAAGCTATTTCCCAAGAAGCCTTTTTCTCAATAGGTGGAGGTTGAGATGGAGAACTTTGATGCGAAGAGTGTTGAGGAGGACCTTAGTATGAAAATTGTTGTCTTTGTGCAGCTTGGTTGCCTTGATTACCTTGATTACTCCATGAAAAGTTCAGGTGATTTCTCCACCCCGGATTATAAGTGTTGGAGTAGGGGTTGTGTTGTTGCCTTGGAGGGTTATTCATGAAGTTGACTTGTTCTTGAGATGGAGATCCAAACATATTACCCGAACAATTTACACTCTCATGTTCTCCTCTACAAAAATCACACGACAAAGGAACATTACTTACTGCATTCACCTTAAGAGTGTCAACCTTCTTCGTGAGATTCTCAAGTTGTTGAGTCAAGATTTTATTCTGGGCCAAGAGTGCATTCATTGAATCAACCTCCAAGTACCCTTTCTTCCCCACTGCTCTTTCCCTATTTCTTTGGTAGTCATTATTGGCCATCATTTCAAACAGGTCCCAAGCTTCTTCCGGAGTTTTATAGTTCAAGGCCCCGCCTGCTGCAGCATCTACCATGGCTCTAGTTTGAGGTAACATGCCATTATAGAAGCTTTGCACTTGGATCTAAAAGTCAAAACAATGGTGTGGGCATTTCCTCAGTATTTCATTGTATCTCTCCCACACTTCACTGAGAGACTCCCCATCAAGCTGCTTGAATGATGTGATATCACTTCGCAACTTTGCAGCCTTAGACGGAGGGAAATACCTTGTCAAAAATTTTTGCACCAAAATTGCCCAGGTAGTTATGCTTCCCCTTGCCAATGAATCCAACCAACTCTTAGCCCTGTCCCTCACAGAGAAAGGGAATAATCTTAGACGAATGGCATCCTCACTCACTCCATTCAACTTCACAGTATCACAAATTTGAAGGAACCCTTGTATATATGCATGTGGGTCCTCAGTATCGAATCCCCCAAACTGATTATTCTGAATCAAGTGGAGTAGAGCTGGCTTCAATTCAAAATTGTTTGCTTGAACTGGAGGTCTGGTTATGCTCGCCCCACACCCATCCATGCTAGAAATAGAGTAATCCATGAGAGTCCTAGCAGGTTGATGTGGTGGTGGAGGATCCACATTTTCTCCATTGTTTTCTCCATTGGGGGATCTATTTTTCCCATTGTCCGCCATGTCTTCAACAGATATTTGAGTGCTATCCAAATTCCTTCTTTGTTCTCTTAATTGCTTCCTCAAAGCTCTTTCAGTCCTTCTTATTTCTGGGTCAAAAAGAAGTTGATCCAGATGAACTTTACCTCGCATACAACGAAGACAATGTGTCAGAATAAAGAAAACTCAATAAAATGCAAGAATTTAAATATAAAATTCTAAACGTACTAAAATAAGTAAAATAAAGAAAACTAAACACAACAATGAATAAATGAAAGAAAAGATAAATTTTTAAACTAGTAGCTGCCTTCGATATTACTGATATTGGTAAAATCGATCCCCGGCAATGGCGCCAAAAACTTGATGATACCACGGCAAGTGTACTGGATCATCAAGTAATTAAAACGGTGAGAAAACCGAATATCGTTCTCAAGGATCAATAACCAATTGCTAATTCACGAACTTAGCTACTATTCAAACAAAACTTTGGTTCAACGGGAGCTCTAATGAAACTAACATAGCAATGAAAGAACAAAAGCAATAACAATATTTTTGGGATTTTATCTTTGGCAACTTAACAAACACTTAATATGCGATACAACAAAAAGTTCAATTAATAAAAGAGTTGGGATCAAGCTTCATCTGAGTTCACTTACTGCAAATCAATTGGGATTAACACAAGTTAAAATTCCTATTTTGTTACTGAATTCTTTAAAATAATCAAATCCTAATTCCTTAGGCAATTGATCCTTTATTCCCAAATAAAACCCCTAATTCCTTAGGTGATTCCAAAAAGAAACAAGCATTAGGATTTAGAATTCAAGAAGGTAACGAGCAAATCAATGACTATTCCTAGCCTAGAGATAAGCAAGGTTCATAATCTCATAGCATGGTTATACATCAAATTCCCATTCAACATATAACCCTAAAAATCATTCCAAAGTTGATTAATCTTTAGAAAGCAATAAGAAAAGAGATCATAAACTCAAATAGAAATAACAACTTATATTAATTGAACCCAATGTCAAAAACAGTAAAGATCCATCAAAATCCACCTAATCCCAACAAAGGGAATTTAGCTAGACATGAAAACAGCAACAACAATTAAAATAAGAGAGGAAATCAAAGAAAATTCCATGAGTTGATGAAGGTCCAAGTCGTTTCCACGTCTTCTCCCTTCAAACCACTATAGAGCTATCCAAAATAGGGTTTTCTCCAAGTATCCTCCGTTTCCAGCAGCCAAGAGATCCTCTTTCTGGAAAGAACAGGCTTTTTATATG
Source organism: Ormosia semicastrata (assembly GCA_029884595.1). NCBI lineage: Eukaryota > Viridiplantae > Streptophyta > Magnoliopsida > Fabales > Fabaceae > Ormosia > Ormosia semicastrata. Next base: position 71,990,771 of record JAQQTO010000061.1, read on the forward strand.
TATCAGGAGCAAGCAGGGTGCCTGGCACTCAAAAGTCCAGCGCCTGGTGCTCAATAGTCCACTTAAAATTGAGTCTCAGGAAGGTGAGCGCCTGGCACTCAGAATTTGGGCACCTGGCGCTTGAACTCCAGGAAATGTGCCTGCTGTATGCTGAGCGCCTGGCGCTCTGAATTTGGGTGCCTGATGCCTGGACTCCAAAATATGAAGCTTTCTATATATTGAGCGCCTGGCGCTCAGCATTTGGGCGCCTGGCGCCTGGACTTCAGTGAATGTCCTTTACCCTATTGAGCTTCATCCTGTTTCCTTTGGTGCCTACAATCAAAACATTAACAAATGAGATAAAACACTAGTAATTCTAATCAGAATGACTCAATCTAACAAGCTAGAATGGATTAACTCAAAAGATAAAAATAAAGTTGTCTTAAGATCAAAACAACATCAAAAGTTGGGCTTAGGCGGTGAAATCCACTCAAAAAGCAATGGAAAAATAGATAATCTAGTAGATTATCAATACACTCTCAATTCCTCAAGTGTTTAGAAGGTAAGTGTTTCACTCAATCCAACCCATGAAAATTTGCATTACCATAAGCTTACTTATCTTCTTCTTCTCTACTACTCAAAACACATGCGCACATAAATCAAGAGAACTTTATGAAAGGTTGTAATAGGGTCAAGGTAATGAAGGGGAATGATATAGAGATGATAAATTAAATACCAAAAAGAATAAATGAACATTGGAGATGAGTTCAAATAACAAGCATGAAAGGAATGTAATGATAAGAACTCTTCCAATGCCAATGTCAATGCTCTCCTATTCCCTAAGGTTAGGTAAAAACATAGTTTTTCATTTAAGGAATGTAATGAGCTAAAAACAAGGAATGATCAAATAAGCTCAAGGGGGTTAATTAAGGAAAAATATGTAAGGTTTGCTATTTGCCTAAAGTAGCTAGTTCAAGAAAAATACATCAATCATGTTCATGCATGCATGTGAAAATGTAGCCTAAAAAAGAATCAAAGCAAGTTCGAGAGTAACAAATTCTATGAGTGAAAATCACACAAGAAAGAAGAGAATGATACAAATACTCAATCCATTCATTAAATGACTCAAAGTTTCACAAGGTATGCTTCTATCAAACTCAATCTATTAATTCAATTTCCATTATTAAACTAATTAATCACAAGATGAAAGACAATTTATTTATTTATGTTATATATCTTTAACTTTAATTAGTGCATGCTCACAACTTTCACAAATATCAAAATTCCATTGGAAATCAATTAAAAAGACACTTTCTTATATATATATATATATATATTCAAGATAGAAAAATAGAATTTAAAAACAAAATAGAATCATAATTTGAAAAGCAGAAAATAGTATTTTGAAACAAAATAGAAAATATAACAGAAAACAATAACAAAATAAAAATAGAAATAGAAACAAAGAACAAGTAAAATTAAAATAGAAAATAGAAAAATTAAAACAAAAACATAAACAAAAATACTAATATAACAAAATAGAAAAAAATAGAATTTAAAATAGAAACAGTTAGTAGAATGTAAATTCTTCCCCTATACTTAAACTCCGCAGTGTCCTCAATGTAAAGCTTATAAAACATCAAATCAGTAATATCCCATAAATATCATCAACAAATTTTGGACAAGTAAAATAAAGGATAGAAGGAAGAAACATCATTATCAAGTGATGTAAATGGCCGCTTGCAAGTGGACATCTTCCAATGTGTTCTCTTGAGCTCCCTCATAGAATTGCTTGAGACAATGTGCATTGACTTTGAAAGCTTTCTTAGTTGCCTCACTTGTGATTTCCACCGCACCATAAGAAAAAATATTAGTGATTATAAAATGGCCTAACCACCTAGAACGAAGCTTGCCGAGCATGAGCTTGAGATAAGAATTATAAAGGAGAACTTTTTGACCAATCACAAATTCTTTTCTTGTAATCATCTTATCATGGAAGGCTTTGGTCTTCTCAATGTAAATTCAGGAGTTCTCATAAGCTTCCAACTAAATCTCTTCAAGTTCTTAGAGTTGGAGTTTTCTTTAGGATCCGGCTTGATTCAGGTCAAGGTTGCACTTCTTTACCGCCCAATAGGCCTTATGCTAAATCTCCACCAGAAGGTGGCATGTCTTGCCAAAGACTATCCTATAAGGAGACATGTGAAAAGGAGTCTTGAAGGCGGTCCTATACGCCCACAATGCGTCCTCAAGCCTCTTGGTCTAATCTTTTCTATTCGGTGGATTATTTCTTCTAAGATTTGTTTTAACTCCTTATTCGAAACTTCGGCTTGTCCATTAGTTTGTGGATAGTAGGGAGTTGAAACCTTATGCACCACACCATATTTCTATTAGTCATGGTAACCATCACCCAAGAGTGGAGTGAATTTGGTGATTACAAATTTTCAAAACAACTTTAAAAAATTATGCATTTTGATATTTTCAATCAACACATGCAGCGGAATAAGTCTAACAAAGATACAATAGTTGTTGATTACTTAAATACAACTTGGGTTATGAAATAAATTAAGCAAATAAGCTAGATATCAAGTTCTTAAAATCAAAACATCAAAATGACAAGATATGCAATAAGTAACTATGTTGTACTAAATATTAAAATTAAAGAGTGTAGCGAAGAGAGAATTAAACTCAAGAATTTATCCTGATTCAGCCACCAATGACTTGTGGCCTACATCCAATCCCCAAGCTTAACTTGAGATTTTCTTCACTATTTCCTAGACTTCACAGGTGCTAGGAAAATATTTGTACAAATAAGAGCATTCCTCACACCTTGGGATACCTCACCCTTGTGCTAGAGCCTCCAATTCTTTAAGTTTCACAAGTGCTTGAAAAACCTTTACAACCAAGAGTACTCAACACACCTTGGGATGTCTCACCCTTGTGCTTGAACCTCAAAACAGGGATACCTCACCCTTTACAACCTTTAAGGGATACCTCATCCTCTTTATAACTAAGGTATACCTCACCCTTTTCTCTCGAGGGATACCTCACCCTCTTTATAGATTAAACAAGATATAGATGAATTGAAACTCTCTCAAGAGTGGATAATAAGAGTTGAAGCTTAATGGGCATGGAGGATTCACACTTTTATGCTCAAAACAGGGGTTTATAAGAAATGATAGTTAAAACTCATTTTCAGTGTTCAAGAACCATTTTCAGATTATTTTTCAACATTTCTTTGATGCCCTAATACTTGTATTTATAGCCCAATATATTTTAGAGCCGTTGGTGGTGGTTAGGAGGCATTAAATGCCAAAATAGAGCCGTTGGAGAGTGTTTTCTGGTTGCCCAGATAATCGGTTAGGAGGTTTTCCTAATCAGTTAGAAGCCTCAAATTTTGTCCTCTGAATTTCACAATAATCGGTTAGAGGATATGCCTAATCGGTTAGGAGCTTTTATAAAAGCATGAAAACACTCCTAGTTTGTACACTAACCGATAGGTGAATTGCATAATCGGTTAGGAGCTTTTAGAACATGAAAAATGCTCCTAACATGGTGAATAATCGGTTATGGAAAATCCATAATCGGTTAGTACACTCTGGTTTTGAAAACTGACTTTAAATGGTCATAATTTCTTCATTTCTTATCCGTTTAAAGCAAATGACACTCATTAGAAAGATCTTTGAGTCTATTCTCATATGAAATAATTTCAGAACAAAATTCAAAGTAATTTGAAAGTTATGATCAAAAGAGTAATCAAATGTCAGTTTTGTAAAATACAAACTTGGCTATTTTTCAAAGGTTTGAACTACCACCAAGACTAGCTTTTCAAAACATGTTTGTTGGGCATTTTAGTATGTAAGAAACACTTTTAAAGATGTTAAAATATATTTGAATTTAGTGTGATTCCTTTTTACTTTTACATAAGATCTAAGTTCTATAAGCTATTCTTAAAGAACCATGGGACTTGATCTTTTTCCATCATCAATTCTTGATGTAATCTTAACTTCTAAAAATTTATTCTCTTTAAATCTTGCAAATGCTTGGAACATCTTTTCACTCTCATTCTTCTTGAGTTGAGCATAGTTGTAATATTTTGCTTTCTTGTTGGAATGCTTGATGTGTGTGAAACAACATCATATTTTGTTCTTGTTTTGTATGCATTCTTAGGCATTTTAGTTTCCCTTTTGGTTTATTTTTCCCTTAGTTCGGATAACTACGGTGTTTTTGGTGTTGTTGTGCAGGATTAATGCTGAATTGGCCTTGGAATGAATGGAAAGCTTGCATGATTGAAGTTGGAGCTTAACGGATAGGAAAAAGGTGCAAAAAGACCACTCCAAAGGGATCCACGGCCTGCCCGTGGAATTCCCCACGGCCATGGATCAAGCAGCAGCTTGAAAAAGTAAAAGAGAAATTCTAGATAATTCCACGGCCTGGCCGTGGAATGATCCACGGCCGTGGAATGATCCATGGCCTGGCCATGGATCGCAGTGTGCAGCAGTTTAAGTTTTTTATTTTTATTTCTTTTGGGACTTTTTAGCCAATTAAAACTCTAGGTTATAAATAGATGTTCTGAATACAATTGAGGGGTTCGAATTTGGTTTTGGAGGCGGCACATTGGAGACTTTTGATCTTCATCTTTCTCCCTTCTTCTTCCTTTGTTACGGGTTTGGATGTTCTTGAACATGTTTTCTAATTCTTTCTTTTCTATGTCTGAGTAGTTTTCTTTGTTTCTAGGATTGGGCAATGCCATTTGATACTTTGATAATGATTAATTGACTTTGTTTCCCCTTTTATTAATCTTGAATGTTCTTTGATTCAATCCTTATTGCTCTAATTCATGTGAATTTGCTGGCCACTTATTTGTATCTCATAGACATTTAGGGACGTACTGAGAGGTGAACTTAGGTGTTGGAACCATAAGAATTGAACTTAAGGTCTAAATCACGATAGTAGTTTTAGGCTTCCGAGGATTCAATGAATTACCACAAAGCGTAATGGGTTCAATTTAAATTCAATTACCACGAGAGTAGGAATTGGTTTAATTGGGCACGGATCTTGTATCTTGAGAAAGAACATTAACTAATTTAGGGTAATTCACCTTCAATTGAATTTCAGATTTAATAAAAGGGATGTCAATTAGGATTTGTCTTGTATTATTGTGGTACCCCAATCTTGAAAACTTTCTTGAATTTGAATACCTTTCTTGATAACTTACTATTTTTGTTCTAAATTCTGCACTTTATTTTTATTTAATTGCTTGTTACTATGTTCTTCTTAATCAACAATCATATTCCCTTTTGTTTAATTTAATTGAATTAATTAATTAATTGGTGTTTATAAACACAGTCCCTGTAGATTCGATCTTTTTATTACTTGATGACGAAATCGTACACTTACGGATTTCACACACCAAGTTTTTGGTGCCGTTGCCGGGGACTGTGTTTTTCCTGAATATCAGTTTAATTTTTAATTTAATTATTTTAAACCTTTTTCTTTTATTTGGTTCTTACATTCTTGATTTCTCTTTGACTCTCTGCAGGTAATTTCTCTTGTTTATGCAAAGTACTAGATGTTCTGGGACTCTTATTGAATCAGATCCTGAAATTGAAAGAACTTTACGTAGAAGGAGAAGACAACAAAGGCAAAGAGTAAGAGAAATATCTGAACTAACACTTGTCATGGCAGTAGCTGAGGATAATAAACCATTAAAAGAGTATGCAGCTCCTAATGCTCGGGGTTTGCGATCTGGAATTGCTCAGCCAGACATTGAAGTCAGGCGCTTCACCATACCTCCTGCCCTACTTTTTATGATAAGGCAGAACCAGTTTGGAGGATTGCCGTAAGAGGATCCTAATGATCATGTGGATATGTTCTTGGAGTTCTGTGAGATCCTCAAGATCGAAAGCACCTCTGTTGATGCTATTCATCTCCGCCTGTTTCCTCTATCATTGAGAGATATAGCTAGAGCTTGGCTGAAGTCTGTTCCCGCTGAGACGATAACTACTTGGGACTAATTGGAGAAAGCCTTCTTGGACAAATTCTTTCCACCTTCCAAGACTGCTCATCTAAGGACCCAAATCACAAGCTTTGTTCAGAAAGATGGCAAGTCATTGTCAGAAGCTTGGGATAGATATAAGGCTTTGCTGGAAGCCTGCCCACACCATGGGTTAGAGAAATGGTTGATCATCCACACCTTCTACAATGGTTTAGAATATTCTTCGAAGGTATCTCTTGACTCCGCAGCTGGTGGAGCTTTGATGAATAGAAGGCTCACAGAAGCTTATGGGATAATTGAGAGTATAGCTTCAAATCATCACCAATGGGCTAATGAAAGAGGCCATAACCTGAGAAAGCTCTCGGGAGGTAAGTTTGAGGTAGATGGTGTTGATTTAATTATGTCAAAATTTGATTCTTTGAATAAACGTTTTGACATGCTTGAAAAAGCTCATGTAAATACCATAGGTGCTTCTAACAATTTTTGTGAGATTTGTGGAGCACAGGGATATATAGGTGCCGAATGCCAAGTTGGAATTGGATCCTCACATGGTGGACCGGTGGAGCAAGTGGAATCATGCCATAATTTCCATGACTTTAACCAAAAAGGGAGGAATGATCCATATTCTCAAACTTACAACCCTGGTTATAGGTCATATCCTAACTTCTCTTACCAGAATAGTCAGTACCAAGCTGGGCAAGGTAATGCTAAACCCTCTTCTGGAATACCACAGGTACAAAAATCTAGACTTGAGTCTCTTCTTGAGAATTTTGTTGAGAGTCAGTCTAAGCAAAATGAGGAGTTTAGGCACCATGGGCAAGTTGTGACAGAGGCAATTAAAGAGTTGTCAGTTAAGGTTAATAATTTAGCTATTCATAATAAGATGTTGGAAACCCATATTGCCCAACAAGCAAGCACTTCTCTTAGGCAGCAAGGTAAGTTTCCTGGTCAACCTGAAGTTAACCAAGGCAATGAACATTGTAAAGCTGTGAGTTTGAGGAGTGGAAAGAAATTAGAGGATTCCTTGGGTAAGGGGGAGAGTGAAAAACATAAGGGAATTGAGGATAAAGAGACTAAGACACAGCCCTTAGAAGAGGAGGAAACTACTGAGAAGGTGTCTAAGTATGTACCCCCCGAACCTTACCAACCCCTGGTTCCCTTCCCTCAAAGATTGGCTAAGGCGAAGTTAGTTAGGCAGTTTGGGAAGTTCTTAGAGGTTCTTAAGAAATTGTACATTAATGTACCCTTCACTGAGGTGTTAAAACAAATGTCTAGCTATGCTAAGTTTCTTAAGGACATATTGTCTAATAAGAGGAAGCTAGAAGACTATGAAAAAGTAGCTTTAACTGAGGAGTGTAGTGCCTTAATTCAAAATAAATTGCCTCCTAAGTTAAAGGATTCAGGTAACTTCTCTATTCCTTGTTTGATTGGCAACACAAATTTTGATAAAGTTCTGTGTGATTTGGGGGCTAATGTCAGTCTTATGCCCCTTTCGGTGTGTAAGAAGTTAGAGGTTGGTGAGCTGAAACCCACAACTATCTCCCTTCAATTGGAGGATCGGTCTGTCAAGTACCCCATAGGCATCTTGGAGGATGTTCCTATTAAGGTTGGTAAGTTTTATATGCCGATAGATTTTATTGTACTTGACATGGAAGCTAATGCTAAAATGTCGATCATACTTGGGTGTCCATTCTTTGTCACTGGAAGGGTGATCATTGATGTCCATGAAGAAAAATTGACTTTGTGATTGAATGATGAGGAAGTAGTTTTTGATGTTTTTAAATTTGAAAATAATTCTAATTCCTCAAATTCATGTAATCGCATAGATGCTACTAATGTTGTGGATAGTGTTGTGCTTTCAGGTATGCAGGAAACAGTGGCTGATGCTATGCTAGAAAAGACTTCGCCCAAAGGTACCATAAAATTTAAGAAGTCCAAGGCCTGCAAGAAAGGACCTAAGAAGCAGAATGACAAGTGTGTCGAGAAGCATGAATTTAAACTCGGGGATAAAGTTCTTGTCAATAACTCGCTTCTACGTTTCTGTCCTAGTAAGTTATGGTCAAAATGGTCAGGACCATATGAGATTGTTTGAGTTTTATCCTATAGTGTGCTTGAGGTGAAGAAAGAAGGTCATGAGCTTTTCATGATAAATGGCCAGAGAGTGAAACACTTTGAAGGAGTGGGAACTGAGCACTACTCCGTTGACATCACCTGAGCCTAGAAACCAGACTAAAGTCGAGTTAATGACTTTAAACAAGCGCTTCTTGGGAGGCAATCCAAGTTTCTTTATTTTTTTTCCTTTAAATTTTTTCTTTTTATTTTGATTTTGTGTATTGGATTGCTAGTTTGATCTTTGTCTCATGGATATTGTTTAGGTTTTATCCTTTTTGAAGCTCAAATTAGAAGGAGAGTGAAGTCAGCAAGTTCCACACCCAGCCCATGAAAAATTCCATGGCCATGGATTGAAGACCAGAAGATTTCCCACCACCACAGTAAGTTCTTTTCTTTTCTCTCTTCTCTAGTTATAGATTGTTACATTGGGGACAATGTATGTTCTAAGCTTGGGGGGAGTATTTTCATTTTCATTGTAGATCATTAGTATAGATAATTAGTTTCATGCATTTTCATATCTCATTTTGCTTTGCATCTTCATGTTGCATTTTCACACCATCATATCTCTCAGCTTTTTGGTTGAACTTATGCCCCTCTATTTTGAGGATTTTGAGATGGTATTGATTTGGAACCCAATTGGTTGATTCTTGTGGTAAGCAACAGACATTATTTTAATTGATAGTGGAGGTAATTTCTTGATAGATGATAATTAGCATATGTTCTCTGAATTTGTGCTTCTCATTGATTTTTGAACCTCTAAATGTGAGTTTTGAGCCTATATAGGATTTATGCACTATATGATTTTTGCTCCCAGTCTTTGTGGTAAGTGATAATTCCTCATTGATTTTGTGCTCTAGAACTTGATTTGAAACCATTTTGAGGTGAAATTTTTGTTTGCATGCTGGAATGTGATTAAGGCATCTTAGGTATTTTTTTGGCCTTCTGAAATAATTGTCACACTTTCATCCTCTAGTTGCCCATTTTGAACCTATTGCATAATTGTTTTCTTGATACCTATGCTAAAACATTGTTGGTAATCATTTAGAATATTAAATGGAGCGAATTGGGCTTGAAAGTTATTTGAAAGTTGTGTTGGGAATTATATGTATTTAAGCTTTCTCTTTCTCAAATGAAATAAAAAAGAAAAAAAGGAAAATAAAAGAAACATCATGAGATGAAAGCTTGAAAAAGAGGAGAAAGAGGAGAAGGAAAAGTAAGGAAGAAAATTCTTTGAAATGTGGAGTTATGTTTTAGATTGAAAAATTGCCTTTGCTCCATTTATGTTCTATTGGATTTCTTGTGCTTATTGAAAATTTTGATGAGCCCTTTGTGCATACCTTCCTTTATCTACCTTACCTAACATCATTCCCATGGCCCCATTACAACCCTTGAAAGACCTTTTGATTCTTGCATGCATGCTGATTATTAGTGGAAATTTGGTTTCTTATCAAGCATATGGAAGTGCATATTCTTTAAAGGATTTTGAGCGTATTGTTTTCACCCTTAAACACTTTGAGTGTGGTTAGTGGAGTGAACTTAATTCAATCAGTGAGAATGCATGATTTTTGAGAACTTAGCCTCTAATTGGACTTGATTTTAATTACCTCTTAGATTTTTGGTTTGCCTTAGCCTATTGCTTGGATAATTGTTTTCTTGGGTTCCTCAATCATTATTGTCTTTTGATCTCACTTTTTGGATTGGCCTTAGTTATTGCTTGAGGACAAGCAAAGTCTTAAGCTTGGGGGGATTTGGTGTGTGTGAAATAACATCATGTTTTGTTCTTATTTTGCATGCATTCTTAGGCATTTTAGTTTCCCTTTTGGTTTGTTTTTCCCTTAGTTCAGATAATTGCGGTGTTTTTGGTGTTGTTGTACAGGATTAATACTGAATTGGCCTTGGAATGAATGGAAAGCTTGCATAATTGAAGTTGAAGCTTAACGGATAGGAAAAAGATGCAAAAAGACCACTCTAAAGGGATCCACAGCCTGCCTGTGGAATTTCCCACGGCCATGGATCGAGTAGCAGCTTGAAGAAGCAAAAGAGAAATTTCAGAGAATTCCACAGCCTGGCCGTGGAATGATCCACGACTGTGGAATGATCCACGGCCTGGCCGTGGAATGATCCACAGCCGTGGATCGCAGTGCGCAGTAGTTTAAGTTTTTTATTTTTATTTCTTTTGGGGCTTTTTAGCCAATTAAAACCCTAGGTTATAAATAGATGTTCTAAATACTATTGAGGGGTTCTAATTTGGTTTTGGAGGCGGCACATTGGAGGCTCTTGATCTTCATCTTTCTCCCTTCTTCTTCCATTGTTACGGGTTTGGATGTTCTTGAACATGTTTTCTGATTCTTTCTTCTCCACGTCTGAGTAGTTCTCTTTGTTTCTAAGATTAGGCAATGCCCTTTGATACTTTGATAATGATTAATTGGCTTTGTTTCCCCTTTTATTAATCTTGAATATTCTTTGATTCAATCCTTATTGCTCTTATTCATGTGAATTTGCTGGCCACTTATTTGTATCTCATAGACATTTAGGGACGTACTGAGAGGTGAACATAGGTGTTGGAACCATAAGAATTGAACTTAAGGTCTAAATCACGAGAGTAGTTTTAGCCTTTCGAGGATTCAATGAATTACCACAAAGCGTAATGAGTTCAATTTAAATTCAATTACCACGAGAGTAGGAATTGGTTTAATTGGGCACGGATCTTATATCTTAAGAAAGAACATTAACTAATTTAGGGTAATTCACCTTCAATTGAATTTCAGATTTAATAAAAGGGTTGTCAATTAGGATTTGTCTTGTATCATTGTGGTACCCCAATCTTGGAAGCTTTCTTGAATTTGAATACATTTCTTGATAACTTGCTATTTTTGTTCTAAATTCCGCACTTTGATTTTTATTTAATTGCTTGTTACTATGTTCTTCTTAATCAACAATCATATTCTCTTTTGTTTAATTTAATTGAATTAATTAATTAATTGGTGTTCATAAACACAGTCCCTGTGGATTCGATCTTTTTATTACTTGATGATGAAATCGTACACTTGTAGATTTCACACACCAATGCTCACTCTTGGTACTTGGACTATCCTACAAAGTATTGCTCACTTAAAACAAATATTGTTAGTCCAAATTCATAATTCAATATCTTCATATGCATGATTCATAAATGTATAACTCTAGTTAGTCTAACATGCATATAAGACTTTTATAGATTCATCCAAATAAGATATTTGTCAATTACTAATGGATATCTTTATAAAGGATGCAACAAAGAAAACTTTGCACATTTTCATTTAAATAGAGCCAAAATCCAATATCAATTCATTATAACTCATATAAAGCATTATTGGATATATTATATGAAGAATGTTGCATATATCTCATTGCATGATTATTAAGTGAAATATAACTAGATAAAGTACATAATCATGTATGATACAATATATCTCATTAAGCACATTTATGTAACATGATCAATATTTTTTTGTAATGCATTTTTCATCTATTAAGCACATCTATCAAGCATAAACATCATTCTTTTTGTCTTGTATTTATCATCATCAAAACTTAACATATTAAACCATTCAGGCAAAAACTTATTTCCACAATCTCTTCCTTTTTGATAATGATAAATCACCAAAGAAAAATATGTTGAGTAATATACAAGAATAGATATTCATGTAAGCATATCAAACAATAAGTACAAGAACATATTTTTCTTTCCAATTCTCACTCTCCCTATTTCACATCAACAAAAAGGCTTAGGAAAGAAAGATAATATTTTTTGTTCCCTTATAGATAAAACTCATATTATCAAAAAGAGTAGGATCATCAAAATCGAAAAACTTCTTCAAGTTATTCAAATCATAATTATCTCCCCCTATTTGATTCTACATATGATTCAAGAATAGAGAGATGAAATAAGTATGCTTTCAAGATATAAAAGATTATTCATGTAATGCTTGTCATATTTTGGTACATCAACATTTAACATATGATAGCAATCAGCTTAAGAAATTATGTCTAGTATATAATATCTTGCATACCTTATGATAAATAAGTACCACTTGATATCACTTTTTAGGAGTTATAAAATATTCGTGTAAGGTCATGGAATTAATGTTTTTAAATGAAAGATTATACAACTTTTCACATATCAAGCATTTCTCAATGAAAGAATGAAAAGATATGAAGTGTAAGAATGTTTACCTTCTTTCATTGATAGAGGAAAAGAGAATAAGAGATTATCTTTATTGACATGTTGACAGTATTAACAATAAAATATTTTATGTCAAATAAGGATGTAAGTCAAGAGATATGAGCAACAATTTAAAAGATAGACTCCCCCTCAAAATATGCATATTATCAAAATATAAACATAATATTTTAACATAGTCATGCATATATTTATTGTCAACAAGGACATAAAAGAAAGATATGTAAGATGAAAATGATAAACAATCATTATGCATCAACAAATAATTATAAGAAGTTATAAGAAAAGAAGATAAGCTCCTCCTTATTGAAGCACAAGATAGATAAAGACAAATATGTATGCTAAAACCATGTAAGCACATCAAACAATAAGTAAAGCAAGGCAAAGATACATATTCTTAATGCATCAATCAAAAACTATTTTAAAACTTCTCCCCTTTTCAAAAAGAATTTTACAAGAGCACATTATATTTTCAAAAGCATTTTAGAAGGGTAGAAAGGTTTAATATTAAAACCACATATTCCTTAAGAGTGGTGTGAGTGGGTGCTTAAGGAAGAAGATGACAATGGAGGAGAAGGGGCTCATGACTGGGAGTCCTTTTTGATGACCAATAACTAGTTAAGAAGGACTTGGTAATCGGTTACTAGGTTGTCTCTAACTGGTTAGAGAGTATCTCTAATCGGTTGGCATTTAATTCTAAATGCTTCCAAGAAATCCCAAAACACCCATAACTGATTAGTGGAGCTTTCTAACCAATTATTTTGCTTGGCAGAGAGCTCTTTTCCTTGACAAAATAGTTCCAAAAATCACATAACAGATTGTTTTCTTCTTCTAACTGATTATTGCACATCCAAGATTAAAAAATCTTCAAGAAATCAGTCCTTAAATCATCAATTTATTCTATCTTAGCTTGGTTTTCTTTTCATCAGAATTAACCACTTCAAGAGCATCTTAAACATAGAATTTTTCTTCTTCAAGAGAACCAGAAGATAATTTCAAGACACAAAAAGAATCATTTACTTCTTGTTTTCAAGATGTAAACATATCAAGCAATTTCAAACAATAAGACATATAGCATTTAACTTTCTAATCTCCAAGTAAGTATATAAGACAATTTAAAACATAGTAAGCATAGCAAGGCATTGTAGAACCTTATGTACCATGATATATAACAAATTTATGAGCTATGGTACAAAAGGAATGAACATAATCATGTGCTAAATATAATATTCAAAATTTACCAAGTGCATATGATTCTATCAATCACTTAAGGCCTACAAGGAATATATCTCAAATTCATTGTCTTTTTAAGTGAATGTTCATAAGAGGTAAAAACTTTTGATACCTTGGCATTGGTAATCAAGGAAACTCTTTTTTTTACCCATTGCTTCTCTTTTGGTGTTTTGAACTTTCCAAGTTCCACATTTTGTACTTCAGAAACTTTGGTTGAAGTTATCTTCCTTTTTTGTTCAAAACTTCTGCCATTGGGCCTTGGAAACATTCTCCTTGATAATTCCTTCTTCACTCGACCAATTTGTCCATCCTTTTGAGAAATTTTTTGCATAATTGAAATACTAGGAAGACATTTTGGTACCCACTTCATCTTGGTCCTTGAATGTTAGTACTAAAGCATTTAAGGTCTTTAGGAACCCATACCATACTATTTCTCATATAAGTATTTCTTTTATAATTGTATAAATGAGAAATATATCCTAGATGACCACAAAAATTGTAAACAATTGAATTTAATAATGGCTTGGTCTTTTGAAGATCATCTTTGAAAAACTTAAGCCTTTTCTTGTTATTACATTCAATGTTATTTTTGCCATAAGCTTTACTTGAATTTTCATGTGAAATAACATTAATTTTATTTTCATTAATGTAATTGGAATTGACTAAAGTAATGGTTTTGATGATAACAAACAAGAAAAGAATGGGAGTGCAAAGATCAAGTTCCAAGACTCTTCAAGTTTAGCTTATAGGACTTAGATATTGTGTAAAAGTAAAAAAGAATCATACTAAGCTCAAATAAGTTTTAAACATCTTTATAAGTGTTTCTAAAATGTTTAAATGCCCAACAAACTATTTTTGGAAAGCTAGCCTTGGTGGTATTTTAAATCTGTAAAAAAGAGTCAAGTTTGTGTTTTGTAAAACTGATATATAGTTACTCTTTTGATTATAACTTTCAAAACCTTTGAGTTTTGTTCTAAAACTTATTTCATATGAAAATAGACTCAAAGATCTTTTCAATGAGTGGTCATTTGCCTAAAACGGATAAGAAACGAAGAAGTTATGACCATTTAAATTCAGCTTTCAAAAACAGTCAAGTTTATGTTTTGCAAAACTGACCTTTAATTACTAATTTGATCATATCTTTCAATACTTTGAGTTTTTTTCTGAAACTTTTTCATATGAAAATAAACTCAAAGATATTTCCAATGAGTGGTCATTCGCTTTAATCGAATAAGAAATGAAGGAGCTATGACCTTTTAAAGTCAGTTTTCAAAACCAGAAAATGTGTAATCGATTATACAGGCCATGTAATCGATTACAATGTTGGCAGAAGTTGTGTAATCGATTACAAAGTGCCCAGAAAGCTTGTAATCGATTATATGAAGCTTGTAATCAATTACCAAGTGCCCAAGAATGTTTCTAACGGCTATAAACGGCTAGTTTTCATAAAAAATCATTTCTAAAACCCTCCAACGGCTCTAAAAATCATTGGGCTATAAATACAAGTGTTTGGGAATCAAAAATAAGTTGGAGAACATTCTAAAAATTATCCTTGAGTATTGAAAATGAAATTCATCATCTTTTTCTCCAAATCTTTATTTTGAGCTAAGTGTGTAAATCCTTAATACCCATAAGCTTCAAGTTGTATTATCTACTCTTCAAGAGAGTTTCTATCTTCTACACTTTGTGTAATCTATAAAGAGAGGGTGAGGTATTCCTCTAGAGTAAAGGGTGAGGTATCCCTAGAGAGTAAGGTATCTCTTAAAGTTGGTAAAGGGTGAGGTATCCCTTGAGGGTGAGGCATCCCTCAGAAGTTGTAAAGGGTGAGGTATCCCTGTTTTGAGGCTTAAGCACAAGGGTGAGGTATCCCAAGGTGTAGTGAGTGCTCTAGCTTGTAAAGGTTATCAAGCACCTGTTGAAGCTTGAAGATAGTGGAAAATCTCTAGCGGTTGCTTGAGGACTGGACGTAGATCACAAGTGGATTGGTGATCGAACCAGGATAAACTATTGTGTTTGATCTTCTAAACTCATCTCTTTACATTTGTGCATTTATTTTTTATATGCTTGCTTGAATGTTACCTATCTTAGATTGTTTAATTTGTGAGTGAAGTATTCAATCTCATTTATCTATTCACTTCAATCATCCAATAGTTTCAACGAAAATTGTTTAACAAACGTTTTACGAAAGATTTGCGAAAATATTTTATAAACTCAATTCACCCCCCCTCTTGAGTTTGAGGCCACTTGGTAACAAGTGGTATCAGAGCTAGGCTTTTGAGTAATGGGCTTAGTAGCTTCAAGAGAAAGTGATGGCCTCTTCAAATGAATTTTCAGAAAGTTCTTCCATCTATAGACCTCCCTTTTTTAATGGGGACGGGTACGCTTATTGGAAAGAAAGAATGAAAATTTTTGTTGAAGCTATTGACCTAGATGTGTGGGATGCTATTAAAAATGGTCCTTTTATCCCCACAAAAGTTGTTAATGGTGTAAGGGTTAATACACCAAGAAGTGAATGGACCAATGATGATAAGAAAAATGTCCAATATAATTTGAGTGTCAAAAACATCATTACCACATCCTTGGGGTATGATGAATTCTTTAGAGTCTTAAATTGTAAATCTGCCCAAGAAATGTGGAACACTTTAGAAGTAACCCATGAGGGTACTAGTGAAGTGAAAAGATCAAAGATCAATACTCTCACTCATGAATATGAGCTTTTTAAAATGAACCAAAATGAAAGCATTCAAGAAATGCAAAAATGTTTTACACTTATTGTAAATCATTTAACTCCATTAGGAAAGACATTTTCTAATGAAGATCTTATTAATAAGGTTTTAAGATGTTTGAGCAGGGATTGGCAACCTAAAGTGACGGCTATATCGGAGTCAAGAAATCTCTCAACCATGACCTTAGCCACACTTTTTTGGCAAGCTCCAAGAATATGAATTGGAATTGAATAGACTTAACCAAAGTGAAGAGATTGATAAGAAAAAGAAGGGAATAGCTCTCAAGGCCACTTCCTCCATGATTAATGACGATGATGATGAAGAAGATGATAGAGATGGCTTGGAAATAAATAAGGAGAATCTTGCTCTACTAGTAAAGAAATTTGAAAGATTCTTCAAGAAGAGTGGAGCTCAAAGAAGACCTCCCTTTTCCCAAAAGAATGTCTATCACAAAGGGGAAGGAACCTCATCCATCCTAAATGCTATGAATGTGGAGAATTGGATCACATGAAGATGGAGCGCCCAATTTATCAAAGTAAAGTGGAAAAGTATCACAAGAGATCCTCAAGGGAGAAGAAAAAAAGAAGAGCCTACATAGCTTGGGATGATAATGACATGGATTCAACCAATAGCTCAGATAATAAGAAAGCCAATCTATGTTTCATGGCTAGAGGAGAAGAGGAAGATGAAAATGACATGGAGGTAACATCTTCAAATTCTGAATCAAACTCCTCCCTTTCCTATGATGAATTGTAAGATGCATTTGAAGATTTGTATAAAGAATCTATAAGACTTGAAAAACTTATCTCATCATCCAAGAAATCAATTTCCTCATTTGAAAAACAAATTTATGCTTTAAACAAAGAAATTGAGGAATTGAAATTAGAAAATGAAACTCTTGGATTGATAGATGCAAATTCTTCATGCATGACATGTTTATCACTTGATAATGCATCTACACCCTTATCTTGCTCATCATGTAAAGCATTTGAAATTGAAATTGAGGATTTGAAAAACACTCTTTCAAAATTTACCTTTGGAAGAGATAATTTGAACATATTGCTTGGAAACCAAAGATGTGTTTTTCAAAAGGCTGGTTTGGGGTATAATCCCAATAAACAACAAAAAATTTTCAAGAATTTCTTTGTTCCATCAAGTAGTCCCTTTATTAAATGCTTTCATTGTGGTAAGAAAGGGCATAGTGCATCAAATTGCAATGTAAGGAAGAATATCAATAACAAGCTAGGAACTAAATTGGTTTGGGTTCTCAAAGGCACTTTGCCAAAGACTAACACCCAAGGACCCAAGAAAATTTGGGTACCAAAAGTTAAAAATTGAAGTGTGTTATAGGTGTGCTTGAAGGCCAAGAATTAACTTTGGATATCTTGAAAAGTGGCTGCTCCAAGTACAAAACAAGAAAATGCTTCAAGTTGTCCTCCTTGTCTCCAAAAGGCTTGAACTTGCATCCTTTGGTTAAGTGGAGTCTTGTTCTATGCTTTACTTGGTTAACATCTTGAAAAATATCTTTTATATGTCTTGTATATGAAAAATGAATATGCATCTTGTGTGAAATAACATGCATAATATCAATTTCTTTGAACTTGACATAATGGTTTAATCATGCATCTAATTTGCTGCATAATTCATCATCCTTCTGCATAATATGTAAGTTTTTGCATAAAGAGCACTTTTGCTGCATAATGTGCTATCTTGGTGCATAATATGATATATTGATACATAATATGTTGTATTGCTACACAATAATGTATTTTTGTTACACCAAATTGCTCAAAATCCACAAAGTGATTTAATCCTTGGTAAAAGTAGTGTTTTTGCAAAAACATGTATTTTTAGATCAAGAACTAGTCTATTTTTATGCCTTTATGTTGTTTGGAATTGATTTGGAATGTTTTGGAACCTTTTTGAATATTTTAAGTTTGGTCCTTTACTGTTTAAAGTGCAAAAACTATTTTCAACAAGCTTGTAATCGATTACAAGACCTTTGTAATCGATTATAGAGGCTTTACCAAGCATTCCAAGCAAAGTCAGAGAGCGTGTAATCGATTACACATACTATGTAATCGATTACAATGTCTCCAGAACTCATGTAATTGATTACACCAAACATGTAATCGATTACATGGATTCCAGAGGGCTGGTAATCGATTATACACACATTGTAATCAATTACATAGGCTTTAAAAATGGTTTTCAATGCTAAAATGACCATTTTTACTTAAGATTGTCTATATATCATGAAAGCATGCATATTATTGGCTATGTGCTTAATGGTAATTGATTGTTTAAATTTGTTATGCTCAAATTACATACTATGAAAAATTTGATATTTATGAGAGCATAATGGATAAATGATCAATGACTAACCCCTATGGATCCAAAATTGGTGGATACCAAAGAAAATGCTTTGAATTATGTTGTAGGGTGACTATTAGCTCAAGCATGCACTAAAGTGAAGTGAAAACTTGAAATGGTCCAAGTTCTCCAAGAGTCATAAAGACTTGAAGCTTGGAAGTTGGAATCACCTACAAAAACTCAAAGAGCAAACTTTTGGTGATATCAATTTCTTATTCTTATTTATGCTTTAATTTGAATATCATGTTATATCATGGAAATGTCATATTTTTTTGCATAATGCCATTACCTTACTGCATAATGTAACATTTTCACTGCATAATCTAACTTTTACTGCATTATTCTGAAATGAATATTTTTCAATGGATATTCTAGTTATATAATGCTGATTTAGTTGAAATCCTTATTGAATATTTATTATTTAACAATGGTTTTGCTCTATCACTTCTCTCTTTGTCGAAATCTATATCTTGTATATCTTTTTTATCATGACAAAATGGGGAGAAGTTTATAAGTCATTGAGAAAAGGTAAATAACAAGGTACAAATTCAATGATATTGGAATTCCAAAATTAAGGGGGAGCTGTGCAATCTCTGATCTAATCACCTCTTGAAAAATAGAGGGGGAGTAAGTCTCTAATACACCTTTTGTGAATTTCAATTTATTTGAACTAACTCTTTTCTCAAATGAATATTTGTCATCATCAAAAAAGGAGAAAATGTAATTGATATTGACTAAAGCAATGGTTTTGATGATAACAAATAAGAAAAGAATGGGAGTGCAAAGATCAAGTCCCAAGACTCTTCAAGTTTAGCCAATAGGACTTAGATATTGTGTAAAGGTAAAAAGGAATCACACTAAGCTCAAATAAGTTTTAAACATCTTTATAAGTGTTTCTCAAATGTTTAAATGCCCAACAAACTATTTTTGGAAAGTTAGCCTTGGTGGTATTTCAAATCTGTAAAAAGTAGTCAAGTTTGTGTTTTGTAAAACTAACATATAGTTACTCTTTTGACCATAACTTTAAAAATCCTTTGATTTTTATTCTAAAACTTATTTAATATGAAAATATTCTCAAAGATCTTTCAATGAGTGGTCGTTTGCTTAAAACGGATAAGAAACAAAGAAGTTATGACCATTTAAATTCAGCTTTCAAAAACAGTCAAGTTTATATTTTGCAAAACTGATCTTTAGTTAATAATTTGATTATATCTTTCAAAATACTTTAAGTTTTGTTCTAAAACTTATTTCATATGAAAATAGACTCAAAGATCTTTCTAATGAGTGGTCATTTGCTTTAATCTAATAAGAAATGAAGGAGTTATGACATTTTAAAGTCAGTTTTCAAAACCAGAAAATATGTAATCGATTACACAGGCCATGTAATCGATTGCAACGTTGGCAGAAGTCGTGTAATTGATTACAGGAAGTGTGTAATCAATTACAAAGTACCCAAAAAGCTTGTAATCGATTACATGAAGCTTGTAATCGATTACCAAGTGCCTAGGAACATTTCTAACGGCTATAAATGACTAGTTTTCATAAAAAAAATTATTTCTAAAATCTTCCAACAGCTCTAAAACTCATTGGGTTATAAATACAAGTGTTTGGGTATCAAAAATAAGTTGGAGAACATTCTGAAAATTATCCTTGAGCATTGAAAATGAAATTCATCATCTTTTTCTCTAAATCTTTATTTTGAGTTAAGTGTGTAAATTCTTGATACCCATAAGCTTCAAGTTGTATTATCTACATTTCAAGAGAGTTTCTATCTTCTACACTTTGTCTAATCTATAAAGAGAGGGTGAAGTATCCCTCTAGAGTAAAGGGTGAGGTATCCCTAGAGAGTGAGGCATCTCTCAAAGTTGGTAAAGAGTGAGGTATCCCTTGAGGGTGAGGCATCCCTCAGAAGTTGTAAAGGGTGAGGTATCCCTGTTTTGAGGCTCAAGCACAAGGGGGAGGTATCCCAAGGTGTGGTGAGTGCTCTAACTTGTAAAGGTTATCAAGCACCTCTTGAAACTTGAAGATAGTGAAAAATCTCTAGCGGTTGCTTGAGGACTGGACGTAGATCACAAGTGGATTGGTAATCGAACCAGGATAAACTATTGTGTTTGATCTTCTAAACTCATCTCTTTACATTTGTGTATTTATTTTTTATATGCTTGCTTGAATGTTACTTATATTAAATTGTTTAATTTGTGAGTGAAGTATTCAATCTCATTTATCTATTCACTTCAATCATCCAATAGCTTCAACGAAAATTGTTTAACAAACGTTTTACGAAAGATTTGCGAAAATATTTTATAAACTCAATTCACCCCCCTCTTGAGTTTGAGGCCACTTGGTAACAATTAACAAGCATAGAATGTAAGCAATTAGAATCATTAACTTTGGCAAATTTGAAAGATAAGTCCTCAACTTGATTTTTTAAATTAATGCACTTTTCACAAGAAGATGAGGTTTCATATTTCAAAAGCATTTCCTTATTAAAAAAACATATTCATTTTTCAAAGTATTAATTTCATTTTCAATAGAGGAAATATTTTTCAAACAAGATAAGTTTTTCTTTTCTAAAAACAACAAGTCATCATATAATTCATCATATGCACATTGTATCTCATCATAGGAAGGACCATAAAAAAGATAAGCATCATTTACCTCAAAGTCCTTTTTAGCCATATATGAAGTGTTATCAAATTTTAGCATACTTGGCTCTTTAAAAGAATCACGTTCTTCCTCATCAATTTTGTTTTGCTTTACCTCTTCTTCAAATTGAGCACCATCATCACCAAGTGGCATTGAACTTATTTTCTTACTTTGAACATCTTCTTGAAGACATTTTTCATGGCAAGCTTCCTTTAATGGCTTTTACTCTTCTTGCTTTCTATATACAACTTTATACAAAAAATCTTTGTTAGCAAGATAGATATCATCAAGAGCATCTGATGCGTGGCAGGAATAGCGATTAAAATTTAAGATCAAAATCAGTTGTCAGGCCCACCAGAAAATAAAAACCTTACAACTAGTTGTAGTTAATAAGGGTCGATCCACAGAGAACCAATTCAATCACCACTATCATTCAATTCCCAATTTAAACTCTAATGAATAATAAACAGTAAAAAAGAGGTTTTGGAGTTTTGAGGAATAATGAATAGTTTCAAAAACAAAAACAACAAATAAACTAGAATTAACAATATAAGAGAATTTGGTTAAGAGATTGAATCCACCATTAGATTTACATAATAATGCTAACCCACATATCCTTTTATTCCAACATGCTCAGTTATATTTTTATGCAATTGTGAGATTAAATATCTATTTTCCTTACATGTTGGCCAATTCAGCAACTGCTCAAATCAACTCCTAATCACTGATTAGCTATAAAGCAACCGGTCTTACAACTACTCAACAATTGCATTAATATTTAGAAAACTAATCACACTAAGATCTAATCACACACCAGGATTTAATTACTTAGAACATATATTTCTCTAGATCTATTACCGCAACCACGCATAATAAACCCAGATCTGTTACTTTTATAACTGAGAAATAGTACAAAGATCCTTACACTAACATCATACATTCCTCTGGTTTTACTACCGCAATTGCGCATAATAATCCTAGATATACTACTTTGAAAATGGGAACAAGTATAAAAACCTTCATACGAACGATAGATTTAGAAATATATGAATAAAAACATAACTGTGTTGAAATAATCGAATATGTGAGATTCACAACATCAAAACTAGGGTTTCATCTTCCCTTAATCAAGAGAAACTTAGCTACACATGGCTAAAATGAAATCACAAGAAAAATAGAAAAAGAACAACATCTGAAATGAAATACAGCAGAAAAAAACTAAAGAGCAAATGGGTTTTCAAGGATTGAGGATGATGGATCTCTGATTGCTCGAACCCGAGACTCCAATCTTTGATCTAAGTCTCCCCTCTCCGTTTCCTAGGGTTTCCCAGCTACTCCCACGTTCAGAACTGCCTCCAAAGGGGCTAAATATGCGTATTTATAGGTCTCATAACCTAACTTCTCATAGAAATCTATTTTTAGGATTCCATCATGAAAACACGGCCATGTACTTCATTGCCAGCAGGAATCCAAGGAGCTTCATAAGTCAGAGAAGAACACGGCCCTGGCCGTGTCCTTTGGATTCTTCAAATTTTTCTCTGAATTTTCACAGAAACTCTTCTTTCACTGCTTCAAGAGGTGATCTTGATCTTCATGAATCTTTGGCTCCTTCTTCAAGTGGATATCAAGCCTGGTTTGAGGTTAATGGACTCCATCATTCAAATGTTTCCTGAAAAGCACAATTCAATTATGAGTGCTAACGAGCATATTTAAGCAAGGTTTCATAATAATGTTCTAATTAAGCTTAATATCCGAAACTTAGCTTAATAACAACAATTAAGCACAAATGGAATCCAATTGAATAAGTTATAAGGCATTTAAGATATAGGTATAATCGACAGATCAAATACCCCTACACTTAGCCTTTTGCACTCCTGGGCAAAAATATACAATTAAACACAGTTTTCCAATAAGTTATGCAAATGCAGAACAATGAGCAAAGACCTTCATGCATTAAGTTCTTCAAAGAATTTCAGCAATCACGAATTCCCTCTCTTAGCAATCCAAATTGGCAAGCAAAATCAATCAAATTTTGGGGATAACTCAGCTTGATAAACCTCACTAATATGCTGTCTCGCCCAAGTGTTTCAGGCTTGTGTGTATACTCAATCAACTCTTGAGAACATGCTTTACCATAGGCTTGTCAAGCCTCTACTTCTCTACCACTTAGGCCACATGCACACAAAGATCAAAAGGTCTTTATTTAGGTTGTAATGGGGTCAGGGATAAGGTAGTATACATCAAGGATAAGCAGAGTTGGACTATAGGAATCAGAAGAGCAAAAGGGAAAGATATTCAATCATTGCAAAAATAATTTTTCAACAAACTTCAAATTCTAAATTTTTTTTCTGTATCTTTTCCTTTTTCTTACCTTCATTTAATACTCAACCTTTACATTTTTGTGCTCATTTTTTTTTAATTATGTAAATACACCTTGTATCCCAGTCAACTTAATGTTTTGCCAATATAAACCTTTTTCATAAACATGCATAGCTAGGCAAACACGTCATTAATTCCCCCACACTTATTCAAAAACCAATTCCCAATAATATCATTAAGCTCTTCTACTCCCTAAGGTAGGGTAGCAAAATGGTTTTTCGCTTTTAGGCTTAAATTAAGCTTTGATAGAAGGAAAGGAGGTTAATTAGGCTCAAAGGGGGTTAAACAATGGATAAAATGCAAGGATGACTATTTGGCCAGTAGTTATTTAAAAGAAATGCCTTTTTTATTTCAATTGCATGCAGTGGTCATTAGCAGCTTAAAAGAGAGTCAAGACAAGTTCTGAAAAACACATAATCATAAGTGGAATCGCACAATCAAAGAACCAAAATGGCTTAAAATTAGCCATACACAACTAGGCCCAAAAACTCACTAGGTCTCGATTCATCATTTTTGAATTAAACCCTTCAATTTTTTAGAATCTCACTCGACCAAATAGATAGCCAGAAAGTTCATTCAATCAAGCTAAAGGTTTTATTAAGTTCATCTAAAAATTTTAAGTCAATTGCTCATCATTTACAACATTTGAAAGCTCATCAGAAACTTAAAAGCCCAATGAGAAGAATATCCACAAGAAAAACACTACAATACAATACAGATCATCGCAACATTCACACCCTAAGAAAAATAATACAGTTAAGAACAAGAGTATCACACCCCCACACTTAAATCAGACATTGTCCTCAATAGCTAAACACACAGAGAAGGGAAAATATGAATAATAAAAATAACAATGTAATAACACAAGCATTTAAAAATGAAATAAAAAAACATCCACCATTAATTCAACAACCAAACATATGGTTTAATCCAAATCCAAAAATATATAGTACATTAAAATCTGCATCACAAAAGAAACTAGGGGGTACATAAAGTGGGGAAATGGGGAATGTACTAGTGCTGACATCGAAGTAACTCATCCATTTTGCTGTGGAGCTAAGCCATGCTCTGAGTGTTGGAGTCCTCCCATGCCTGAAATCAGCCGTCAAGGTGCTGAAGATGAACATCGAAGCGCTGAAGGCGTGCGACATGGTCCATCTCTAGGCGATCAACACGTGCTATGACATCATCAAGAGTTGTGGGTCACATGTAACACCCCAAACTTTCTAACTATTTGACAGTAATAATAGAATTTTACTGTTTAGTGATTTCTATGTACTGTACAATTATTTTGAGTATTCCATGAATATATTTGATCGTTTTGTGTGATTTATTCCGTGTCAGGAAAATAAGAAATTTTTAGGTCGGAGAAAATCTTACGTAATTTAATTATTGCTGCTAATTCTTGATTCTTTTTGCTAATCTGATTTGATTTTCATAAGTTTTATAATTTTTATGATTTTATGGATTATTATGAAATTTATATTTTTTTATTATTTTAATATTATTCTTGAGCTGTTGTGGGCCCAGGTGGGACCGAAAAAATGAAAATTTTTTCAGAGCCAGAAAATTTTGTACTGTTGAGACGGGGATAGGGGATAGGGGATCTTACTAAACCCAAAATCGAAAACAGTGTTGGAAATTTTCTTTTACTGTGTTTTGAACTGTATTTAATTATTGGGCGATAAAAACTACAATTAACTGTGTCTGTAGGGTAATAGCAGATAAAAATAAATATTATACTACTTAGTCAACATTGGTGGTTATGACGACTTTATGATGGACTAATAGGAAGCAAGCTTAATGTTGAAGCCTTTGGATATCCACCATTGATTTAATAAAGGGTGGAGATTTGGTATAACAAAGTGGCTAGGACCATTTGCAACCCTTGGATGTAAAGCATGAAGAGGAGATCTTGACCCTTTATTTTGGAGATACATCCAACGGCTAGGATTTTAAGGAGAAAGATCCAATAGCCTAGATTTAGTCTTATCAATATAGAAGCTATACTTAGAAGCTACATTAATATTAACCATTGATCTAATCAATGGCTAACAATGCTCAAAATGGTGGCTAGTGAAATTTATCACTCATTGAGTGTACAAGAGGGGGGGTTTGATTTTTGATGGCTTAAGGTCATAAAAAATTTCAAGACCACTTCATTATTCATCTTTGTCTTCTCCAAAATCCTAAAGCATTTACAAAAATTTTCTCTCCTTTCTCTTCAAGTTAGTTTCGGCCAAAGCACCCAAATCACCTTCCATCACTCTATAATTTTAAACAACCACATATCTTGCATCCTTACATCAATCCAAGAACCTTTGTAGTTAGGTCCAAGCTCTAAATCTTTCATCTTCAAGGACTTTCTTCAAGATCAAGTTCTAGGTTTTTGAGGTGAAGTGTAAGGAAACTTCACTACTTGTCTTATTTTCATGTTTTAAGCCATGTTTGATCCATGGTTCTCCTTGTTCAAGCTTAATATGCTAATAAACTTGTGTTTTATTTTGTGTTTAAGAAGCTTTTGGTGGTAAATCACTTACTCAAGGAGCAAACCAAGGAGCTTTGGAAGGTTCTTCAAGAGGTAAAAGGGAGATCTATCTCACCAACCAAGTATGGTGGTGAGAGATGAATCGTGTATTTGATGGATGGTGAATCCATGTGAGGATTCATATCCTTGGTTGTGTAATTATTTGTGGGTGTTTATGTGCTTTAAATTATTTATTTGTGTTTACATGCTTTAGGTGATTTTTATTGCTTTAAGGTATGCTTGATTATATGATATGATGAATATATATATGTATGTCATGATTTGATGATGAAAGGAAAATAAATTTTTAGTTCCAATGACCTTGAGGATTTCGGCTTCAACACCTCAAAATAGGTGTTTCCAAACTAAAATTTTTCATGAATAGTAAAATTGAATGATTAGAAAGGAAAGGAAAAAGAAAAGATTGGTAGGTTTCAAAGACCAAGTGTTCACGACTTTTGGAGGATTTTTAATGGTTTTGTTTGTGTAAAAACATGAATAGAACTTAGTTGATTTAGAAGGAAAAATACATGATGGTTTCAATGGCCATGTACCACGGTTTTTAAAGGCTTGTTTTGCCTTGGTTTTATGAGACAAAGTGATTTCAGAGTAGAAATATAATTAATTTAGTACAAGGATTAAAGAAATGGAAACAAAGTGTTTTGTCACTTGAAAAAAATGGAATTTTCGTATATGAATAAGAAAAGAGAGATTGAAAGTGTTTGAACCTCAATTTATTTTAAAGAGAATTGTTTTTTTTAGAATTGTTTTGAGAATTATGGAGAATACGTTGGTGACTTGAGATTTTCTAACGTATAACTCATCCTTTGGGTTTTGGAGTGCGTTAGGAAATTTTAACTTAGAAACATTGATTTAATTCAATAAAGTGGTAAATTTGTGGGATATAATGCGAAAAGGATTTCTTGAGTAAGAAAATATGGAAAAAGAAGTGAGAAGTCATATTATTGTGAGAAAGGTTGAAATGGAATTTTTGAAATGTTAGAAAATCAATACGTGATTTGAAAACACAAAAATATGATTACGCGATGAAAATACAGTAAAGATACTGTTGGGCCAATATGTAGACCCTGAATATGAGATGATGAATTTGAACTGGGAATGATGCATTATACATGCATTAGAAAGGTCTGATGGACTGGATAAAGCTAACTGCTTAGGAGAGAATACACCTCTTGAGTGGGTGCGATATGCGTAGTGTAAGTCACTTGTTGACCTTGGGGGCATCGAGGTATGAGTTGCCTACAGTGGGCAGTTGTGGCTCTTCTGTACCGTGGGTTTGATCGATGCAACACACCGATGATCCTGACTGAGACACTATTCTTAGTCAAGATATGATAAAGACTGTCGTGTATATGCTAGATGTGCAAATACATAAGAAAATTATAGCACGTGGTCTGAGGCATGTTGGTACTGACAGATCTTTTCAATCACTCTCTCCGACCTGAGTGTTAGCTCCATAGAGTAGGAAATTGAGTCTATATGCGCATGCATAATTATTGAGTATTGATATCAGTGTGATATTTGAATTGTTGAATATTTTGATATTATTGAGGGCATTATCATAATTAATGTTTGTGATATTTGAATTGTTGAATATTTGGACATTGTTGAGGGCATGATCGTAATTATTATTTATTACATCTGTTGTGATGATAAATAATGTTGATGGCATAATTATAATTATGATATGATGTATCTGTATGATATATTGTATGTGTTATCTCCATGCTACCATATTGGTATTGGCATAGGTGATCTCACCTCTTTTTATGCCTATTTTGTGTTGTATTTATATTTGTAAAGACGTTGAGCAAGGAATTGAACAAGAAGGTGAAGAGGAGCAGATTCCTGTGGAGGAAGTTGAATTCTAAGAAGATGGCGATGCCCAGTTTCCTAGGATATATGAGGTTGAAATTTCGTGGAGGACCAAAAACATGGCATGTTGACCTAGATAGAGCATGTATCTTCTATATAGGAGACTTGAAGATTACCCTAAGTAGGCTTTATCAAGGGAACCCTTATTTCAGTGTAAATATTTATGTACATTTAGAGTTTTCGTTGTCCATTAGGCAGTACGGGGGAGCATACTATCGTACTCCTAGTGAGATTAGTATCGTGTCGTTTGTGCGGACTTCTATCCGTAGGACTTCGCGTCAAGTCGGATTCCTACCTGCTGAGGAATCTGAGGAGGACCCGTCTGAGGGTTCTACTATTTAGTAATACTTGGGCAGTATGCTAGTTTTAAATAATGTTCAAATACTTTGAGAACCTGGTCTGTAAATATTTAAGTATAATAGGACTAAGACTTGTGTATATATGATGTAAATTATTTGTGATAATGTTGTAATATTTTTATTTTTCGCTAAGTTTATTTTATTGATATTAAGAAATTTTACAACTCATATTTATATTACAAAGCATATTTTATAATGAATGGGTAATTTGGTAATTAAGTAGCATAAATGTGATATCCTACGGTGGGTGTTACATCACACCCGAGAGGAAGATGGACCAGCATCATCAGCAAAACGGACATGGGCTTCTAGAGGCACTGAATCCTCATCATGTCCATGCGGCACTGGTGGTGGAGCTCTCCTAGGCATGGCATGCTCTTTGGCTCTAACCAAATACAGGGCTCCATTTCGATTCTCACACAAGCCCATATTTATCAGAGTGGAGCCATCAATAGCAGAAGAACCCCTCACTGCACTCTCATCAAGCATATCCAAATCTAGGCCAAAGTGCTTAGCAATGATAGTTACAAACCCCCCCACCAGAATGCAACCAGCCTTAGTGGATACCATGTGTTTAAATAGGGGGCACAACTAATATGCCCCATTTACCAGTTCCCTATTTATCTTACAAGAAAGGAAAAATAGTTTAGTTCGACTCAGGGTCCCCTGGCTTTCTCCCCTAGCACAAATAGTGTTTGCCAACCATTTTTGAATGTACCTAAGGGCGGGAGACCGAAGTTTTGAAGCTTTGGAGATTTTTGCATCATAATTCCCAGAAGCTGCAACAGTTAATTCTGACCAGACACGGTCGGGATTAAAAGAACGGGGTCACATGTTGTGTCCTAAGGGAAAACCAAAAATAGCACTAAATTCGTGGATATTTAGTGTGTGGGGAATGTCAAAAAGCTCAAAAGTGATCTCACCAGGCCACCTATCCTGTTCACTCAGGGGATATAACTTACAGTCAAAACTAGATAAAAATTCCCTAGTCAAAGTGGCATAAGTGGGTGCATGAAAACTAGCAAATATGCCCTAGCCTATTCCATTTAACAAAGCAAACACCTCATCATACAATCCTATTTGTCTAAGTGTATCCCCATCTAAGAACCTAGTGGGAACCACCTCCATAGTCAGTAGAGGATGGATATTTACCTGTGGTGGATATGGCTCACGCGGAGGAGGAGGGTGGTACAGTCTAGCACTGGCTGTGTGCTTGACTCGCTTCTTTGGAGGCATTTTTGAAGGTTTACAGAGTATGGCCTCGTGGGTACTATTCACAGTGGAGAAATAGTAGTTTTATGGTGGTGGTCATGGTGGTGAAGGTGGAGAAATGTGGGATTTGAAGAAATAGGTATGGGAAGGAGGTGTGTTGGTGAGAATAGAGTGAGGAAGGAAGAAATTATAGAGTGGGTGTTGATTTTTAGGAAGGAAAAAGAAGATGAATGGTAGTGTTGGTGGCTGCATTTTTGGAGGTGGTGTGGTAATTTTGGGTTAAAATTTTGGGAAAATTTGAAGAGAAATGGAGGAAGGAGGAAGGGATAAGACTTTAGTAGTGGAGAATCTTGAAGGAAATGGGTGGCTTTGGTGGAGGAAGGAGGCGAAAGATGGTGGAGAGAGAGAGAGCTGCGTGGTGGCTACATGGGAGGAGAGAAATTTTTGGGGAAATGAAGGAAGGAACGCTAAAAGAAAGGGTCTGGCACGATTACACAGCCATGTCATAGGACACTGCCCAAGCCGTGTTTGCCTCTGACTTAGGGAAATTTCTGCTGCGCACGAAAACACGGCCGTGTCATGTGACATGGCCCAGGCCGTGCTCTCCTCTAGAAAAATACTGGTTTTGGGCACTCAAAGTGACATAGGCCATGTCAATTGACACGACCTCCCTTCTCCTTTTTTGCCAAAAATCCTTAAAAATGCATTACCAAATGACCCGTTTTGCAGTGAAATGATAGGGGATTCTTATGTTAACAAGATGAATGAAGTTGTGCTTTGGAAAACACTTAAGAAACCAATGTTGAAACACGGCTTAGGGTATTTTAAAGTCAGATTCCCAAGACTATAATACATTATCGTACTTAAGGGGATTCCGCAAATGATGAAGTTCATAATCCACAAATTCATAAGAATGCATCTTAAGCGTATGACTCTTTAATCAATCCATTTATCTTGAAATAAAATTTAACTTCTCAGTTTAAGGAAATCCTCCCTAAAGAACTTGACTTAGAATTTAGAAAAGCACAACAATACACAAAAGAGCCAATTCTCAAAGTTCACTTGTCTCCCACTGTAACTTTTACAATCAATCCACACAATCATCAAACAATCAATGAATGCATTCAAACACACACTTAGCAATCCAAAACTCAATGACTTCTAAGGATTCTCAGGCAATCATTCAAGAGACATATCAAAAGCTAATCCACCCAAGAAACTAACCAAGAAAACAATAAAGAAACACAAAATAAAAGGAATAGAGAAAGCAAATCTATTTTTCTTGATGATGGGTTGTCTCCCATTAAGCGCTTAGTTTAATGTTCTCAGCCCGATATTGTGACACCTTCATTGATCTTCATTCTGTGGAAGGAGAAAGGTCATCACTTCTACTTCTCCATTTTCAGGAAGTTCATGGTACGATTTGAGACGGTGGCCATTGACCTTAAATGATTTGCTAGATGTTTCACTCATTATTTCCACTGCACCAAAAAGAAAGACATTAGTTACCACAAATGGTTCAATCCATTTAGAACGTAATTTACCTGGAAACAATTTGAGTCTGGATTGGTATAGTAACACTTTTTGTCCTGTGTGGAATTCCTTCCTAGAGATCAAATGATCATGGAATGCCTTAGTTTTTGTCTTATAAATCAGGGCATTGTCAAAGGCCTCATTCCGCAGTTCTTCCAGTTCCTGTAACTGGAACTTCCTCTGTTTTCCAGCACCTTCCAAGTCCAGATTGACTTGCTTAATAGCTCAATAAGAGCAATGTTGCAGCTCAACGGGCAAATGACAAGGCTTCCCATGCACCAACCGAAATGGTGACATGCCAATGGGAGTCTTATAGGCAGTCCTATAAGCCCATAATACATCGTCAAGTCGAGTACTCCAATCTTTACATGATGGATTCACTGTCTTTTCAAAGATTGACTTGATCTCTCGGTTGGACACTTCAGTTTGCCCATTCGTTTGTGGATGATAAGGAGTGGAAATTTTGTGTATCACTTCATATTTCTTCAAGAGAGCATCAAATGTTCTATTGCAAAAATAGGTCCCTTGATCACTAATGATGGCCCTTGGGGTTCCAAACCTAGAGAAAATATGTGACTTTACAAAATTTATAATAGTTTTGGAATCATTAAATCTGGTGGTTTTCGCTTCCACCCATTTAGACACATAATCAACAGATAAAAGAATGTATGAAAAACCAAATGAAAGGGGAAATGGTCCCATGAAATCAATGCCCCACACATCAAAAACTTCCATAAAAATGATCGAAGTTTGAGGCATTTGATTTCAAGGACCAATATTACCTATTCTTTGACAATGGTCACAAGACTTACAGAAATTGTAAGCTTCCTTAAAAATTGTGGGCTAATAGAAACCACTGTCAAGCATCTTGTTGGTTATCCTTTTTATGCTGAAATACCTTCCACATGCATAGGTGTGACAAAAGGAGAGAATGGAGTGAGTCTCTGAATCAGGAATGCACCTCCTAATGACTTGACCTGTACAATGCTTCCAGAGGTACGGGTCATCCTAGATGTAATATTTACAATTACTCCTCAATTTATCTCTTTGAGCCTTGTTCAAGCCTTCTGGAAAGTCCTTGGTGACTAGGTAGTTAACAATGTCAACATACCAAGGGATTATGGCCTTAACAACCATCAGATATTCATCCGAAAAACTCTCCATGATGGGCATTTCCTCTTCTTCAGTCACCAACCTATTCAAATGGTCGGCCACCATGTTTTCACTCCTTTTCTTGTCTTTAATCTCTAAGTCAAATTCCTGGAGTAGTAGAATCCATCGGAGCAATCAAGGCTTCACTTCCTTTTTTGTCAGAAGATACTTTAAAGCTGCATGATCTGAAAAAATAATCACTTTAGAACCAATGAGATATGATCTAAATTTTTCTAAAGCAAATACAGCAACTAAAACTTCTTTTTCAGTTATAGAGTAGTTAAGTTGAGTATTATTTAGAGTCCTTGATGCATAGTAAATGGCATAAGAAACTCTATCAACTCGCTATCCTAAGACAGCCCCTATTGCGAAGTCGCTAGCATCACACATCAGTTTAAATGGTAGTTCCCAATTTGGTGCCCTAATGATAGGCGCAACAGTCAACAATTTCTTGAGCTTAGTGAAAGCTTCCATATATTTCTCATCAAAGCTGAATTAAACATCCTTTTGGAGTAGTTTGCAAAGGGGTAATGAGATTTTAGAGAAATCCTTGATGGATCTCTGGTAGAAACCTACATGGCCAATAAAAGAACGAATTTCCCGCACACTGGTGGGTGGGGGCAAAGAATACATGAGTTCTACCTTAGCTTTATCTACTTTAATTCCCCTAGCAGAAATTACATGGCCTAACATTATACCTTCCTCTACCATGAAATGATATTTTTCCCAATTCAATACAAGGTTAGTGTCAAT
This sequence comes from Ormosia semicastrata, assembly GCA_029884595.1. NCBI lineage: Eukaryota > Viridiplantae > Streptophyta > Magnoliopsida > Fabales > Fabaceae > Ormosia > Ormosia semicastrata. The sequence continues at coordinate 72,023,868 of JAQQTO010000061.1, forward strand.
GCATCTTTTCAGCACTAATGTTAAATGTTCTAAATAGTTATCAAAACCATTTCCAAAAACACTGAAATCATCCATAAAAACCTCAATAATGTTTTCTATATAATCAAAAAATATGCTCATTATGTATCTCTGAAAGGTCCCTGTTGCATTGCAGAGTCCAAAAGGCATTCGCCTATAAGCAAAGGTACCAAATGGACAAGTGAAAGTGGTTTTGTCTCGGTCTTCTAGAGCAATAGCAATCTAATTATAACCTGAAAAGCCATCCAGAAAATAATAGTGAGAAAGACCAACTAATCTTTCTAATATTTGATCAATGAAAGACAAAGGAAAATGGTCTTTTCTAGTGGCGGCATTTAGTTTTCTGTAATCAATGCAAACACACGACCCTGTTTGTAACCTAGTGGGGATAAGCTCATTTTCAGCATTTCTTACCACAGTAATTCCAGATTTCTTTGGTACTACCTGGACTGGGCTTACCCACTTGCTGTTAGAAATGGGGTAGATCACCCCCACACTTAGGAGTTTCAGTATCTCCTTTTTCACTACCTCCATTATAGGAGGATTCAACCTCCTCTGGGGGTCTCTTATAGGTTTAGCACCCTCCTCCATTAAAATACTATGCACATAAATGGAGGGACTAATACCCTTAATGTCAGCTATCGACCAATCAATGACTATCTTATGTTCTTGCAAAATAGCCACCAATTTCTCTTCTTGTTCTTGGGTGAGTGACTTTGCAATTATAACTAGAAGTGTGTCCTTCTCTCCCAAGAATATGTATTTAAGATGATCAGGTAATGCTTTCAATTCTAAATCTGGTGCCTGCACAACAGAAAGTTGAGGTACATCAGTGTTAATATGTAATTCAACAAAAGAAACCTCATGTTCTTCTGGAGTGGAAGAGAGCTCTTACAAGGCAGCAACAATTTCATCAATGTTTTTACTCCATGGCTCTTCTTCATCATTTTTCTTTTCATCCTATACATCTAAGCTATGAGTCAAAACTGTATCAAGAACATCAGTATGGTTAGACACAAAAGCTGCAGAAATTAAAGAATCAAAGGCATCAAAAGAATTAAAGAATCAATTAAACAAGCAGAGTGCACATCACTTAGGTATCTCATAGCTTCAAAAATATTGAATCTAATCAATTCCTCATCAAATTCCATTGTTAATGTTCTGGAGTGCAAATTAATTTTTGTCCGCGCAGTTTTCAAGAATGGTCTACCCAACAAGATAGGAGCAGAGTTTAGAGATTTATCATCTTCCATGTCCAATACATAGAAGTCTGCCGGAAACACTAATTCATTCACCTGCACCAAAACATCTTTAATAACACCTTTTGGGTATGCATTAGATCTATCAGCCAATTGAATAATAACATCAGTAGGTTCTAAAGGACCCAAGTATAAAGATGCATAAATAGAATAAGGCATGACATTTATAGATGCACCTAAATCAAGCATTGCCTTTTCAAACCTTGTATTACCTATAGTGCATGGTATGGTGAATGTGCCAGGATCCTTACACTTAGTTGGGAGCTTCTTTTTTATTGCAGCTGAAACATTTTCTCCCACTTGCACCCTTTCATTTCCTTTGAGTTTCCTTTTGTTAGTGCATAATTCTTTCAAAAACTTTGCGTACCTAGGTACTTGCTTAATGGCATCTAACAAAGGTATGTTAACTTCCACCTTCCTAAATGTCTCTAGTATTTCTTTTTCTGCTTCTTCTTTCCTAGTCTTTACTAATCTACTAGGAAAATGGGCTTTAGTGACATATTTAGGAGGGGGTTCATAATTACTTACCTTAAGGGCTTTAGAGCTTTACCTTTTCTCATTTGCTTCCCTAGATGATTCATCTTTCTCTTGAGTGATTGATGGAGGAGATGTAGGTTCATCCAACGTCTTCCTGCTTCTCAATGTGACAGCACTAGCATTCTCCCTTGGATTCACCTCTGGCTGATAGGGTAATTTCTGTGAGAATTGGCTTTGAATCTTGTTGAATTCTATGGATAACTACCCTATCTGATTTTGTATGTTATTGATTGCGGCCCTTATTTCTTATTGGAACTACATATTGTTAGTGGTCATTTGCTTCATTAGCTCCTCTAGTGAAAGCTCAGGTTGCCTAGGATCTTAGACTTGCTGTTGTCTCTGAGGGAAAGGTACTTGCCTTTGTTGAAATCCTGGAGGTCCATAAGCTGGAGGTTGATTATGGGGTTGCTTTCCATAGCTGAAGTTAGGATGATCCCTCCACCCCGGATTATATGTGTTAGAGTAGGGGTTGTAATTCTTGGAAAGCCCAGAATATCCCCCTGCTACTTTTACCTCCTCATTTGTGTCTTCTTGGACAGTAGAGTACATATCAGTGGAATGTCCAGATGAACAACAAATCCCACAAGCATGAACTGGTTCTTTCCCTTTATCCATTAACCTTTGAACCATAGCAGTTAATTGAGTCATTTGCTGCTGTAAAGTGGTTGTCTCTACTTCTTTCACTGCTCTCACTCCAGTGTCATTCCTAGTGTAGAATTGTTGAGTGTTTACAGCCATTCTTGAGATCAAATTTCTAGCCTCTTAAGGAGTTTTATCCACTAATGCTCCTCCACTAGCAGTATCAATCATGTTACAATCCATCACTTGTAAACTCTCATAGAAATACTGAATCAAGAGTTACTCACTAATTTGATGTTGAGGGTAGCTAGCACATAGTCTTTTGAATCTCTCCCAGTAGTCATGGAGTGATTCCCCATGCCTTTGTTGGATACCGCAGATTTCTTTTCTGATGGTTGTGATTTTTGAAACAGGGAAATATCTGTCTAAGAAAGCTCGGGCCATGTCCTGCCATGTTTGGATGGATTCGGGTGGCAAGTAGTAAAGCCACTCCGTAGTAGAATCCTTCAGTGAGAATGAAAAAACTCTCAGTTTAACTTTCTCTATTGGAATTCCTGCAGGCTTCATGCTAGAACATACTATATGAATTTCCTTCAAGTGCTTGTTGGGGTCCTCTCTGGGTAATCTATTGAAAGATGGCAAGAGATGGATTAGGCCGGATTTCAATTCAAATGCCTCTTCATTTTCAAGAATGTCTATGCATAGAGGCTGTTGATCCAGGTCTGGAGCACCCAATGCCCTTAAAGTGTTTTCTGTCATTGTCACCTCTTCAGATATTTCAGATGGCTCAAATGTCTCTTAACTTGATAGATCAATGCGACGGGCAACTTCAATGTCAGCAAGTGTGAGTTGGAAATTAGCTGGATGGAAAGGAAAGTGAGGATGTGAGTTGATTTGATCAATATAGTTTCTCAAATTTTGCAACCCCTCGTCTAACCCTTCAATGGACATCAACACCTACAAAACACTCAAAAAGTAAGAATCAGAAATTAAAAATAAAAACATAAACAGAGTAAAACTAGGAAACAAATTAACAGCGCAATTGAAAAATTGGGTCCCCGGCAACAGCGCCAAAATTCTGATGCATGGCAGGAATAGTGATTAAAATTTAAGATCAAAATTAGTTGTCAGACCCACTAGAAAATAAAAACCTTACAACTAGTTATAATTAGTAAAGGTCGATTCACAGAGAACCAATTCAATCAACACTATTATTCAATTCCCAATTTAAACTCTAATGAACAATAAACAATAAAAATGGGGGTTTTCGAGTTTTGATGAACAATGAACAGTTTCAAAAATAATAACAACAAACAAACTAGAATTAACAATATATAAGAATTTGGTTAAGAGATTGAATCCACCGCTAGATTTACATAATAATGCTAACCCACATATCCTTTTATTCCAACATGCTCAGTTATATTTTTACGCAATTGTGAGATTAAATCTCTGTTTTTCGTACGTATTAGCCAATTCAGCAACCGCTCAAATCAACTCCTAATCACTAATTAGTTATAAAGCAACTGCTCTTACAACTACTCAATAATTGCATTAAGATTTAGAAAATCAATCACACTAAGATCTAATCACACACCAGGATTAAATTACTTAGAACATATATTCTTCTAGATCTATTAACGAAATCGCGTATAATAAACTCAGATCTATTACTTTTATAACTGGGAAATAGCACAAAGATCCTTACACCAACATCATACATTCCTCTAGTTTTGCTACTGCAACCGCGCATAATAATCCTAGATCTACCACTTTGAAAATGGGAACAAGTATAAAAACCTTCATACGAACAATAGATTCATAAATATATGAATAAAAACATAACTGTGTTGAAATAATTGAATATGTGAGATTCACAACATCAAAACTAGGGTTTCATCTTCCCTTAACCAAGAGAAACTTAGCTACACATGGCTAAAACAAAATCACAAGAAAAATAGAAAAAGAACAACATCTAAAATGAAATACAGCGGAAAAAAAAACTAAAGAGCAAACAGGTTTTCAAGGATTGAGGTTGATGGATCTCCGATTGCTCGAACCCGAGACTCCAATCTTCAATCCAAGCCTCCTATCTCCGTTTCCTAGGGTTTCCCAACTGCTCCCACGTTCAGAACTGCCTCCAAAGGGGCTAAACATACGTATTTATAGGTATCATGACCTAACTTCTCATAGAAGTCTATTTTTAGGATTCTATCACGAAAACACGGCCGTGTCATTTGATATGGCCTAGGCCGTGTTTGGGGACACGGCCGTGTCCTTTGGATTCTTTAAATTTGTCTCTAAATTTTCACAGAAACTCTTCTTTCACTGCTTCAAGAGGTGATCTTGATCTTCATGAATCTTTGGCTCCTTCTTCAAGTGGATATCAAGCCTAGTTTGAGATTAATGGACTCCATCATTCAAATGTTTCTTGAAAACACAATTCAATTATGAGTGCTAATGAGCATATTTAAGCAAGGTTTCACAGTAAGGTTCCAACTAAGCTTAATATTTGAAACTTAGCTTAATAACAACAATTAAGTACAAACGGAATCCAATTGAATCAATTATAAGGCATTTAAGATATAGGAATAATCGACAGATTAGCATTCCATATATCTTTAGCACTAAAGCAACTCTTAATTTTAACATAAACATCATCATTTAAACCACTTCTCAAAATTTGCATAACTCTAATGTTCAATGAAAAGCATTTCTTGTCATAGGCATTCCAAGATTGTTTTGATTTGCAAGTAAATCCATCAAACATAATATCCCACAAATCAAGATCAATAGATTGCATATAAAATTCTATTCTAGCTTTCCAATAAGCAAAATTCACACCATCAAAGAATGATGATTTATCAATTTCAAAACCTTCCATTTTTTAAAAGCTTTCAATGGTTGTTAAACAAACAAGGATCTTTAACTCTAAGCGGTTAAGCTTTTAACAGAGCACGAAGTTCTGATACCACTTGTTAGTCATGCCAACCATCACCCAAGAGGGGGGTGAATTGGGTGATTACAAATTTTCAAATCAACTTTGAGAAATTATGCATTTTGATATTTTCATTCAACACATGCAGCGGAATAAGTCTAACAAAGATACAACTGTTGTAGATCACTTAAATACAACTTGGGTTATGGAATAAATTAAGCAAATAAGCTAGATATCAAGTTCTTAAAATCAAAACATCAAAATGACAAAATATGCAATAAGTAACTATGTTGCACAAATATTGAAATTAAAGAGTGTAGGAAAAAGATAATCAGACTCAAGAATTTATCCTGGTTCAACCACCAACCACTTGTGGCCTACATCCAGTCCCCAAGCTTAACTTGAGATTTTCTTCATTATCTCCTAGACTTCACGGGTTCTAGGGAAACATTTGTACAAACAAGAGCACTCCTCACACCTTAGGATACCTCACCCTTGTGCTAGAACTTCCAATTCTTCAAGCTTCACAGGAGCTTGAAAAACCTTTACAACCAAGAGAACTCAACACACCTTGAGATGTCTCACCCTTGTGCTTGAGCCTCAAAATAAGTATACCTCACCCGTTATAACCTTTGAGGGATACCTTACCCACTTTACAACTAAGGGATACCTTACCCTTTTCTCTAGAGGGATACCTCATCCTCTTTATAGATTAAACAAGATATAGACGAATTGAAACTCTCTCAAGAGTGAATAATACAAGTTGAAGCTTATGGGTATGAAGGATTCACACTTTTATGCTCAAAATAGGGGTTTATAAGAAATGATAGTTAAAACTCATTTTCAATGCTCAAGAACCATTTTCAAATTGTTTTCCAACATTTCTTTAATGCCTTAACACTTGTATTTATAGCCCAATACATTTTAGAGCCGTTGGTGGTGGTTAGGAGGCATTAAATGCCAAAATAGAGCCATTGGAGAGTGTTTTCTAGTTGCCCAGATAACTGGTTAGGAGGTTTTCCTAATCGATTAGGAGCCTCAAATTTTGTCCTCTGACTTTCGTAATAATCGGTTAGGGGATATGCCTAATTGGTTAAGAGCTTTTATAAAAGCATGAAAACATCCTAGTTTTTACACTAACCTATTAGGTGAATTGCCTAATCGGTTAGGAGCTTTTAAAACATGAAAAATGCTCCTAACATTTGTAACACCCCTCGATTTAATAGCCATGGCACAATCGTCATTATCCCGCGATCCGGAAGTCCTAAACAAGGAATATTTTTTACTAAATTCTTAACTTGTTGAACAGCATTAGTCATTTGATTATCCCAAGGAGGCGGGTCTTTTCTTAGCCTTTTAAATAAAGGAGCACAAATTATTCGTATATTAGGAATAAAGTCTGCCACATAGTTAACACATCCTAAAAATCTTTGAAGAGTATTCTTATCTTTGAGTTCGTTAGAGAACTTATCTGCAAATTCTATGGATCTTTCTATGGGAACAATAGTACCTTGATTAATTTCGAATCCTAGAAATCTAGTCTTAGTTTGGAATAGTTTCATTTTCTTAGCAGAGATTACTAAACCATTTTCTTTAATAAGATTAAAGAAAGTTTCTAAATGATTAAAGTGTTGATCAATAGAGTTACTGAATACTAATACATCATCTAGATATACTATAGTGAACCTTGAGTAAGGATTCAAAATATTATTCATTATATTTTGAAATTATCAATAAAGTATTTTGATCCTGATTTCTGATCTATCTCTTCTTTCTATTTTTAAATGCATATTTATACTACTGTTGAGCCTATGCCGTCGGTCCTGTCGTTACTGGTATCAGAGCCTCGTAAGAGGTTCTGAGTATCCGAAGCCTAAGGAAGGGAGAAGGACTTAGCGTTGGTCAGCCCTTGGTCGGTACGTTGGTCAGCCTGTGTTAGTGCCGGAGAAGGCAAGGTTAGGTGGTCCCGTACATGCAAGTGGTGGTCCCGGTAAGAGAATTCCTTCATTATGTCTAGGATATTCAGAAACTTAAGCGAGCTCTCCTTCCGTAGCGGGAAGGCTTCTAGCATAGGTTCCTCACAGTTTAAATCTACATCCTCTAGATTAGAAGTAGATCAAGATCAGGTTCAAGCAAATGAATTAGAAATTGCTAATATTGAAAACAACCTTCAAAATTGGGCAATTCCTTATGTTCCTCCCAAAGAAATTTATAAAACTAGTGCTTCCTTATTCAAGCCTAAGGATCAGATCCATATGTTCGAAGCTACTCATATTCTAGAAAAACCTTGTGAATCGATAAGTTTACTAAAAGATAATATTATTGATCAACATGTTAAGGATAATTATCAGTTTATACATATTGGGTTAATTCAAGTAGCCGCCAAAGGGCAACATAGGTTAGGAATTGATAATCCTGTGTTAATTTTGTTAAGAGATAAAAGGTTAAGAAAACTTCATGATCAAATTATCTTGCTATTTTAGAATCTAATTTGCATGATGGTCCTGTTTTCTTTAATCGTTATCCTAATTATACCATGCCATTAAATGATTATATGACTAAGCAAGCTTTAGAATTAAATGTTAAGATATTAGATAATATTTTTCAAGAAGGAACTAAGCATATATGTCTGTTATGTATAGAGTTCATTATAAAGTCTCTTATGAAGATCAAAACTTTAAAGCACTAAGACAATCCCCAAAGCATGAAAGCTGTAATTATGGAAGCAAATCTTAAGAAATCATCAATACTAACTCCTAAAAGATTATCTCATGAAGAAATCTTGTCTAGGATTCTGAAGATTGGGTGTTTCCAGATGTAATACCCCTCAACCGATAAGAAATACTAGAATAAGAACAATAGTTCAAGATGGTTCTAATATAAGAATAGGAATGCTTAGGTCTAATTCTCACTCTAGACTAAACACTCCTACAAATCCAATAATTAACATCCCTTCAACTGCTCCTACTTCCTCAAGACATTCAGTAGATGGATCGGTTTGTTAATATAAACCTAAGCTGGTGTAAACTTTGAACCTAATGTTCCTCAACCAATTTACCAACAAACTCATAAATCAGAATCACCAGAATATTCACCCACCAGATCCCAAGTCATTAATGTATTAACTAAAGAAGAACCCTTTGAAATAGATAAAAAATGGATCAGTAATGATTTTGAAGCTCCTTATAATAAAGATAAAAGAGATTGGTATTTTAAGAATTTTAGTAAAAAACAAACCACTAAGTTTAGAGAAGAATTTTACTCATATTTGAGGGAACAACAAATTAATTTATATTTCTTTGACTGGTTTGAAAAGTATTGCAAAGAAAATAATATTCGAAATCCTTTTATAAAAATACCAGAAATATTAGTAAATAATAAAATATCAACTTCGTGGAAAACAGAGAAAGACAAGATAATAATTTCAGAATTTCCTCCCTTAGAAACCATTAAGGTAACCACAAAAGAAGGATTAGAAGTTGAAGCCACCCCTTTTAAGGCAATAGCTTCAAGAGCTCATAATTTACCTATAGATAAGGGCGATTTTAATAAAGTTCATCAACAACTTAATTACTCTAATCAAATGCTCCATACTATGTCTAAAACATTAGAAAGGATAGATAATCAAATAAGTGAAAAACCTAAAGAATATACATCACTCAAAATGTTAATAAAAATTTAGATCCTAATAGACCCATTTATAAGGTAATTAATGTCCCAGAATCGATTTAAAAAATATACACTTTGGTTCAAAATCGACAACTCTATTGAAGAAATTAAGAAAAAATTAGAGCAGTTAACCATAGGAACGAGTTCTACACCCAAGATACATACTTTACAAAAAATTGAAGAATTGGAAAATGAACTTTTAAATCTTCAAGTTAATAAGTTAAAGAGAGATATGCCTGTATCAAAAACTAGAAATTATTACCCAAGACCCACATATCCTGATGTTCAGTATGAAGAAAGACCTTTTCAAGATTCGTAGCCTTTTACGGTGAATCAATTAATGAATGGAATATAGACGGATTAGGTGAACAACAAATTTTAGACACTTTGTTCAACAAATGACTATGGCCGCATGAATGACATTTAAAGGGAAAAATAATCCGATAGAACTTGACCTCCTTAATTGTTATGGGATTTACAGCCGACTTAAAGGATGGTGGGATAATGTGCTAAGCCAAGGAGAAAAAGATTTTATAATGAATTCAACAAAAATTGATTCTAATGGACAAGTATTTGAAGATCTTTGTAACAACTCTTTTGTACACAATAACAAAGCATTTTATAGGAGAACCCTTAAAATTTCAAAGAAAGAATTGCGGACCAAATTGTTAATCTATATTGTCCCTCCATGTCGACTATAGATGGTATAGGGATATGTTTTTGTCTAAGCTATATTTAAGAAGTGATGCATCGGTGATTCTTTGGAAAGAAAGATTTATATTTGGTCTTCCAAAATTGTTTGAGAAAAAGTTAAAGTAATGATTGAGAATCAAAATGATGGTACAATTCCTTATGATCAACTTACGTTTGGTCAATTGTCTAATTATATTATAGAAAGCTGGATTGCAAGTGTGTTTAGATCTTAAACTTCAACATAAGCTTAAGAATGAAGCAAAAACCACTAGAAAAGAATTAGGATCATTTTGTTCCCAGTGGGGAATAGAAGGAGTCAAAGCTCCAAGCAGACAAAAGAAAGTTCAAAAATATGTTCCCCATAAATCAAGAAAATCTAGGCGCTACTATAAAAAGCAATATAGAGAAGAAGCAAGTTCGTCAAAACCTAGAATATCAAAGAAAAATAAGTATAGATCATCTAAGTCTAAAAACGAAATAGTATGTTATAAATGTGGTCGAGTAGGACATTATAAGAAAGACTGTAAAGTAAAACAAAAAATTAATAATCTAAAAATTGATGAAGAATTAAAGAAATCTTTAATAAATATATTAATTAATGAATCTGAATCTTCTGAAGAAGAATACAGTTCTGAAGAAGAAATGGTTAATCAATTAAAAGACTCATCTTCATCTGAATTAGAAAGCGATAGTGAGAAAGAATGTACAGGCTTAGGACCGAACTATGTGATTGTTCATCGTGCTTAAAAACTATTAACGTAATTACTAGAGATCAAGCATCATCATTATTAAGCATAATAGAAAACATGGAAGAATCATCTGTTAAGCAAGAGTTCATTCAAACAAATAAAAGAATTTCTAGAATACGAGGATAAGAAAAAGAAGAAGTGCAAAAGATAGATATGAAAGAAGTATTAGAAAGATTTAAGAAACCTCAAAAAAATGAAGTTACCCTAAAAGATTTACAGCAAGAAATAAAAAATTTAAAGAATGAAGTTAAATTACTTAAAGAAAAAGATACTGATTTAGAATTCAAAATGCTAAATTTACAAGCACAAATAATAGTACAAAATCAAGATACAAGTACCAGTCAAGACCCAGAAAAAAGATCCTTATATTCATTTATTAAGTCAAGTAATTGTTCATAAATGGCATTATCCGATAGAGTTAGTAATAAAGGATGAACGATTTAATTTTATAGCCTTAATAGACTCAGGAGCTGATATGAATTGTGTTCAAGAAGGATTAATCCCAACTAAGTATTACGATAAGACCACTGAGAATCGTTAAGTAGTGCTTTCGGAAATAAAATGCAAATTAAGTATAAACTAAATAATGCTAAGGTTTGTAAAAATAAAATTTGTTATAAAACCTCATTTTTATTAGTAAAAAATATTTATGAGCAAATAATTCTAGGTACTCCTTCTTATCCTTACTATACCCCTTCTCAGTAAACGAAAAAGGATTAGTTACTAATGCATTAGGAAAAGAAATTTGTTTTGAGTTTATAAAATCACCCTTAATTAAAGAATTAAACATGGTTCAAGATTCATTAATTTCTAAGATTAACTTAATAGAAAGGAAAACAAAGCACATAAACATGTTAAGCAGAGAAGTTCAATATAAAAGAATTCAAGAACAAATAAATAAACCCCAAGTTCAAGATAAGATAAAAAATGTTCAACAGAAATTTGAACAAGAAGTATGTAGTGAATTCCCTAATGCTTTTAAAGAACGAAAAAGGTACACAGTTACTTTACCATATGAAGAAGGATTTGAAGAGATTAATATTCCCACTAAAGCAAGACCTATTCAAATGAATCAACAATACTTAGAATATTGTAAGAAAGAAATTCAAGAATATTTAGATAAGGATTTAATTAGACCAAGTAAGTCCCCTTGGAGTTGTGCAGGATTTTATGTTATGAACGCTTCAGAAATAGAAAGAGGTGCCCCCAGATTAGTAATTAATTATAAACCTTTAAACAAGGTTTTAAGATGGATAAGGTATCCAATTCCTAATAAAAAAGATTTAGTAAGTAGAGTTCATCAGGCTAATATATTCTCGAAATTTGATATGAAATCTGGATACTATCAAATAGAAGTAGCTGAAGAAGATAGGTACAAAACTGCTTTTGTAGTACCCTTTGGACATTATGAATGGAATGTAATGCCTCAAGGATTAAAAATGCCCTTCAGAATTTCAAAATATAATGAATAATATTTTGAATCCTTACTCAAAGTTCACTATAGTATATCTAGATGATGTATTAGTATTCAGTAACTCTATTGATCAACACTTTAATCATTTAGAAACTTTCTTTAATCTTATTAAAGAAAATGGTTTAGTAATCTCTGCTAAGAAAATGAAACTATTCCAAACTAAGACTAGATTTCTAGGATTCGAAATTAATCAAGGTACTATTGTTCTATAGAAAGATCCATAGAATTTGAGATAAGTTCTCTAACGAACTCAAAGATAAGAATACTCTTCAAAGATTTTTAGGATGTGTTAACTATGTGGCGAGACTTTATTCCTAATATACGAATAATTTGTGCTCCTTTATTTAAAAGGCTAAGAAAAGACCCGCCTCCTTGGGATAATCAAATGACTAATCTTTGTTCAACAAGTTAAGAATTTAGTAAAAAATATTCCTTGTTTAGGACTTAGGATCCTCAAGCCTCTCTCATAGTAGAAACAGATGCCTCGATTTGGGGTATGGGGAGTGTTAAAGCGATTACTATGAGTCATCCAAAGAACAAGTCGTCAGATATCACTCTGGAGTTTGGCAACCGGCTCAACAGAATTATAGTACTGTTAAGAAAGAAGTTTTATCTATAGTGTTAAGTATCACAAAATTTCAGGATGATTTATTTAATAAAAGGTTTTTGTTAAAAACTGATTGTAAAGCTGCTCCTTCAATTATTCAAAAGGATGTTAAGAACTTGGTTTCAAAACAGATTTTTGCCAGATGGCAAGCATTGTTATCTTGTTTTGATTTTGATATTCAACATATTAAAGGAAAAGATAATTATCTTCTGATTTCCTAACAGAGAGTTTTTGCAGGGCTACAATGGCCGCTAGCTCCTCATCAAAATCAAAGGCTAAGAAAATTACTCGGATAAGTACATGCATGATTTACTGAGATAAGAAATTTCTTGAGATAAGTACAAGGTCATCTACCTCCTTAAAAGGGTCTTCCACCCTAGTTCATGTTCCTAATCCTATTCGGTCATACGACCTTCATCTCCCTCACCCAATAGGTTTACACCTCTATCTTACTCACAAACCATTCTTGGTACTCCTTCTAGAACTCCTCGAGACCAAAACAATCTTCACCGCTACTCACCAATTCTCCTACCACGGAAGAATGCAAATACGTTAAGAAAAATATTTTTGAACCTATAATCACCCTTGAACCAGGATTCTTTTCTCCTCACTCGACCCCTCGAGAAATCATTGAACATGTTTCCCAGATTTTCATTTTGTTCCTCAAGAGTCACTTAAAAAAACAGAACTTTTTATGAACTCATCCTCATTGATATCTTGAATCAATCTCTTTAGATCATTATTATAGTGATACCAACCCCGATTATATTGATTTTTCTAAAGTAAAGATCCTCAAGGTTTTAGGTCCAAAAGATTGGAATCAAGCTCCTCACACTCCAAAATCATTTTCAATTAAATTTGATCCTCAAACTTATACTTACTTGGGATTATCAGCAAGCTTGGTGCAGATTTATGCTCCTCAGGCCATATTCTCACTCTTGGTTCTTTTGGTTCCAAAAAGGGATAAAAAACTTTCCCTCATGGTTTGCCGATTGGATGTGTACCACTTGGTCCTTGTGTTGATATTCTTCCTCAACTTGCTAAGGATTCTTATAATTTGTTTACTCAAAAACTGATTTTCCTCAGGGTTCCAGACTTTTACATTTTTATCTTTGCTTTTGGAATTGCTTGGATTAATGTTTGGGATTATAATTTCTATCAGAAGTATCAGATTCCTCATCCAGAATGGGTCGCCAGAGAATTTAGTGTTAAATGGTGGCCTCAGTTCAACATGAAATTAGTAAGTATTGAAGCGGTTAATCAATGGTTCCTTGCTAATCCTTCTTTGGTTAAGAAGAATCATAAGAAGCCATCACAATTTGAAGAACTTAAGAACAAGCTTCTTCAAGAACTGGCCTCTTCATCCTCAGAACAAGAATTGCTAAGCAAAATTAAGACAACCATGTCCACCTCTGGTTCGTCTCCTCCCAGTGAAGGAAGTGAAAACAACGACCTTCTTGGTAATAGTAATGAAGATGACTGTTATGGTGTTGACCTTTCCAACTTGTAAAGGCCCACACAGTAATTTATGAAATTTTTCATGAAGGTTCCTTATTTGTCATATTATGAAGCTTCCTGATTTGTTGTTTAGCCAAGCAGGAAATTTCCTAAGATTCCTAAGAAAGTCCCTACGAAGGTTACTTATTTGTTACTTAGCTGAGCAGGAAATTTCCTATGAAGGTTCATTATTCGTCGTCTAGCTATTCGTCAAGATTCCTACGAAGGCTCCTTATTTGTCATTTACTTCATTTGTCTAATTATGAAGTTTCCTAGTTTGTTGTCTTGCGAAGCATGCAGCTTCCTGAGAAGATTCCTTACTTGTCATCTAACTCAGCATGAAGCTTCCCGTGAAGGTTCCTCATTTGTCCCCTAGCTAAGGATGAAGCTTCCCGTGAAGGCTCCTCACTTGTCATCTAGCGCGACACGAAGCTTCCCATGAAGGTTCACGATGTGTGCATATTCGAAGTCTTTTCTCTATAAAAGTGAAGCTTCTTGAGAGAAAGGCATCGAAAAATTTTAGTTGGAAAAATTTACGTAAACACTTTGTATCAAAACTCTTGTATTCTGTTTCCTCTGTAAACCTTTGGAATTGACTTTTGTTCAAGACTTGTAATTTTGTATCACGTACTCTGTAAGTATTTTGAAATTATCAATAAAGTATTTTGATCGATTTTCGATCTATCTCTTCTTTCTATTTTTAAATGCATATTTATACTCTTGTTGAGCCTATGCCGTCGGTCTGTCGATTCTGCGGTATCGAGCCTCGTAAGAGGTTCGAGTATCCGAAAGCCTAAGGAAGGGAGAAGGACTTAGCGTTGGTCGACCCTTGGTCGGTACGTTGGTCGGCTGTGTTAGTCTTGGGAGAAGGCAAGGTTAGGTGGTCCCGTACATGCAAGTGGTGGTCGGTAAGAGAATTCCTTCATTATGTCTAGGATATTCAGAAACTTAGCGAGCTCTCCTTAGTAGCGGGAAGGCTTCTAGCATAGGTTCCTCACGGTTTAAATCTACATCCTCTAGATTAGAAGTAGATCAAGATCAGGTTCAAGCAAATGAATTAGAAATTGCTAATATTGAAAACAACCTTCAAAATTGGGCAATTCCTTATGTTCCTCCCAAAGAAATTTATAAAACTAGTACTTCCTTATTCAAGCCTAAGGATCAGATCCATATGTTGAAGCTACTCATATTCTAGAAAAACCTTGTGAATCGATAAGTTTACTAAAAGATAATATTATTGATCAACATGTTAAGGATAATTATCAGTTTATACATATTGGGTTAATTCAAGTAGCGCCAAAGGGCAACATAGATTAGGAATTGATAATCCTGTGTTAATTTTGTTAAGAGATAAAAGGTTAAGAAAACTTCATGATCAAATTCTTGCTATTTTAGAATCTAATTTGCATGATGGTCTGTTTTCTTTAACTTGTTATCCTAATTATACCATGCCATTAAATGATTATATGACTAAGCAAGCTTTAGAATTAAATGTTAAGATATTAGATAATATTTTTCAAGAAGGAACTAAGCATATGTCATTATGTATAGAGTTCATTATAAAGTCTCTTATGAAGATCAAAACTTTAAAGCACTAAGACAATCCCCAAAGCATGAAGCTGTAATTATGGAAGCAAATCTTAAGAAATCATCAATACTAACTCCTAAAAGATTATCTCATGAAGAAATCTTGTCTAGGATTCTGAAGATTGGGTGTTTCCAGATGTAATACCCCTCAACCGATAAGAAATACTAGAATAAGAACAATAGTTCAAGATGGTTCTAATATAAGAATAGGAATGCTTAGGTCTAATTCTCACTCTAGACTAAACACTCCTACAAATCCGATAATTAACATCCCTTCAACTGCTCCTACTTCCTCAAGACATTCGGTAGATGGATCATTTGTTAATATAAACCTAGCGGTGTAAACTTTGAACCTAATGTTCCTCAACCAATTTACCAACAAACTCATAGATCAGAATCACGAGAATATTCACCCACAGATCCCAAGTCATTAATGTATTAACTAAAGAAGAACCCTTTGAAATAGATAAAAAATGGATAAGTAATGATTTTGAAGCTCCTTATAATAAAGATAAAAGAGATTGGTATTTTAAGAATTTTAGTAAAAAACAAACCACTAAGTTTAGAGAAGAATTTTACTCATATTTGAGGGAACAACAAATTAATTTATATTTCTTTGGTGGTTTGAAAAGTATTGCAAAGAAAATAATATTCAAAATCCTTTTATAAAAATACAGAAATATTAGTAAATAATAAAATATCAACTTCGTGGAAAACAGAGAAAGACAAGATAATAATTTGAGAATTTCCTCCCTTAGAAACCATTAAGGTAACCACAAAAGAAGGATTAGAAGTTGAAGCCACCCCCTTTTAAGGCAATAGCTTCAAGAGCTCATAATTTACCTATAGATAAGGCGATTTTAATAAAGTTCATCAACAACTTAATTACTCTAATCAAATGCTCCATACTATGTCTAAAACATTAGAAAGGATAGATAATCAAATAAGTGAAAAACCTAAAGAATATACATCACTCAAAATGTTAATAAAAATTTAGATCCTAATAGACCCATTTATAAGGTAATTAATGTCCCAGAATCGATTTAAAAATATACACTTTGGTTCAAAATCGACAACTCTATTGAAGAAATTAAGAAAAAATTAGAGCAGTTAACCATAGGAGCGAGTTCTACACCCAAGATACATACTTTACAAAAAATTGAAGAATTGGAAAATGAACTTTTAAATCTTCAAGTTAATAAGTTAAGGAAAGATATACTGTCTCAAAAACTAGAAATTATTACCCAAGACCCACATATCACGATGTTCGGTATGAAGAAAGACCTTTTCAAGATTCTCGTAGCCTTTTACGGTGAATCAATTAATGAATGGAATATAGACGGATTAGGTGAACAACAAATTTTAGACACTTTGTTCAACAAATGACTATGGCCGCAATGACATTTAAAGGGAAAAATAATGCGATAGAACTTGACCTCCTTAATTGTTATGGGATTTACGGGCCAACTTAAAGGATGGTGGGATAATGTGCTAAGCCAAGGAGAAAAAGATTTTATAATGAATTCAACAAAAATTGATTCTAATGGACAAGTATTTGAAGATGCTGTAACAACTCTTTTGTATACAATAACAAAGCATTTTATAGGAGAACCCTTAAAATTTCAGCAAAGAATTGCAGACCAAATTGTTAATCTATATTGTCCCTCCATGTCTGATTATAGATGGTATAGGGATATGTTTTTGTCTAAGCTATATTTAAGAAGTGATGCATCGGTGATTCTTTGGAAAGAAAGATTTATATTTGGTCTTCCTAAATTGTTTGCGAGAAAAAGTTAAAGTAATGATTGAGAATCAAAATGATGGTACAATTCCTTATGATCAACTTACGTTTGGTCAATTGTCTAATTATATTATAGAAGCTGGATTGCAAGTGTGTTTAGATCTTAAACTTCAACATAAGCTTAAGAATGAAGCAAAAACCACTAGAAAAGAATTAGGATCATTTTGTTCCCGAGTGGGGAATAGAAGGAGTCAAAGCTCAAGCAAACAAAAGAAAGTTCAAAAATATGTTCCCCATAAATCAAGAAAATCTAGCGCTACTATAAAAAGCAATATAGAGAAGAAGCAAGTTCATCAAAACCTAGAACATCAAAGAAAAATAAGTATAGATCATCTAAGTCTAAAAACGAAATAGTATGTTATAAATGTGGTCGAGTAGGACATTATAAGAAAGATTGTAAAGTAAAACAAAAAATTAATAATCTAAAAATTGATGAAGAATTAAAGAAATCTTTAATAAATATATTAATTAATGAATCTGAATCTTCGAAGAAGAATACGATTCGAAGAAGAAATGGTTAATCAATTAAAAGACTCATCTTCATCTGAATTAGAAAGCGATAGTGAGAAAGAATGTACGGGCTTAGGACCGAACTATGTGATTGTTCATCGTGCTTAAAAACTATTAATGTAATTACTAGAGATCAAGCATCATCATTATTAAGCATAATAGAAAACATGGAAGAATCATCTGTTAAGCAAGAGTTCATTCAAACAAATAAAAGAATTTCTAGAATACGAGGATAAGAAAAAAGAAAGAAGTGCAAAAGATAGATATGAAAGAAGTATTAGAAAGATTTAAGAAACCTCAAAAAAATGAAGTTACCCTAAAAGATTTGACAAGAAATAAAAAATTTAAAGAATGAAGTTAAATTACTTAAAGAAAAAGATCTTGATTTAGAATTCAAAATGCTAAATTTACAAGCACAAATAATAGTACAAAATCAAGATACAAGTACAGTCAAGACCCGAGAAAAAGATCCTTATATTCATTTATTAAGTCAAGTAATTGTTCATAAATGGCATTGTCCAGATAGAGTTAGTAATAAAGGATGAACGATTTAATTTTATAGCCTTAATAGACTCGGGAGCTGATATGAATTGTGTTCAAGAAGGATTAATCCCAACTAAGTATTACGATAAGACCACAGAATCGTTAAGTAGTGCTTCTGGAAATAAAATGCAAATTAAGTATAAACTAAATAATGCTAAGGTTTGTAAAAATAAAATTTGTTATAAAACCTCATTTTTATTAGTAAAAAATATTTATGAGCAAATAATTCTAGGTACTCCCTTCTTATCCTTACTATACCCCTTCTCAGTAAACGAAAAAGGATTAGTTACTAATGCATTAGGAAAAGAAATTTGTTTTGAGTTTATAAAATCACCCTTAATTAAAGAATTAAACATGGTTCAAGATTCATTAATTTCTAAGATTAACTTAATAGAAAGGAAAACAAAGCACATAAACATGTTAAGCGAGAGAAGTTCAATATAAAAGAATTCAAGAACAAATAAATAAACCCCAAGTTCAAGATAAGATAAAAAATGTTCAATGAGAAATTTGAACAAGAAGTATGTAGTGAATTCCCTAATGCTTTTAAAGAACGAAAAAGGTACACAGTTACTTTACCATATGAAGAAGGATTTGAAGAGATTAATATTCCTACTAAAGCAAGACCTATTCAAATGAATCAACAATACTTAGAATATTGTAAGAAAGAAATTCAAGAATATTTAGATAAGGATTTAATTAGACCAAGTAAGTCCCCTTGGAGTTGTGCAGGATTTTATGTTATGAACGCTTGAGAAATAGAAAGAGGTGCCCCAGTTAGTAATTAATTATAAACCTTTAAACAAGGTTTTAAGATGGATAAGGTATCCAATTCCTAATAAAAAAGATTTAGTAAGTAGAGTTCATCGAGCTAATATATTCTCGAAATTTGATATGAAATCTGGATACTATCAAATAGAAGTAGTGAAGAAGATAGGTACAAAGCGCTTTTGTAGTACCCTTTGGACATTATGAATGGAATGTAATGCCTCAAGGATTAAAAAATGCCCTTTAATTTCAAAATATAATGAATAATATTTTGAATCCTTACTCAAGGTTCACTATAGTATATCTAGATGATGTATTAGTATTCAGTAACTCTATTGATCAACACTTTAATCATTTAGAAACTTTCTTTAATCTTATTAAAGAAAATGGTTTAGTAATCTCTGCTAAGAAAATGAAACTATTCCAAACTAAGACTAAATTTCTAGGATTCGAAATTAATCAAGGTACTATTGTTCCCATAGAAAGATCCATAGAATTTGCAGATAAGTTCTCTAACGAACTCAAAGATAAGAATACTCTTCAAAGATTTTTAGGATGTGTTAACTATGTGGAGACTTTATTCCTAATATACGAATAATTTGTGCTCCTTTATTTAAAAGGCTAAGAAAAGACCCGCCTCCTTGGGATAATCAAATGACTAATCTTTGTTCAACAAGTTAAGAATTTAGTAAAAAATATTCCTTGTTTAGGACTTAGGATCCTCAAGCCTCTCTCATAGTAGAAACAGATGCCTCGATTTGGGGTATGGGGGAGTGTTAAAGCGATTACTACGAGTCATCCAAAGAACAAGTCGTCGAGATATCACTGAGTTTGGCAACCGGCTCAATGAGAATTATAGTCTTGTTAAGAAAGAAGTTTTATCTATAGTGCTAAGTATCACAAAATTTCGGGATGATTTATTTAATAAAAGGTTTTTGTTAAAAACCGATTGTAAAAAAGTCTGCTCCTTCAATTATTCAAAAGGATGTTAAGAACTTGGTTTCAAAACAGATTTTTGCCGGATGGCAAGCATTGTTATCTTGTTTTGATTTTGATATTCAACATATTAAAGGAAAAGATAATTATCTTCTGATTTCCTAACCGAGAGAGTTTTTGCGGGGCTACAATGGCCGCTAGCTCCTCATCAAAATCAAAGGCTAAGAAAATTACTCGGATAAGTACATGCAGATTTACTTGAGATAAGAATTTCTTGAGATAAGTACAAGGTCATCTACCTCCTTAAAAGGGTCTTCCACCCTAGTTCATGTTCCTAATCCTATTCGATCATGACGACCTTCATCTCCCTCACCCAATAGGTTTACACCTCTATCTTACTCACAAACCATTCTTGGTACTCCTTCTAGAACTCCTCGAGAGACCAAAACAATCTTCACCGCTACTCACCAATTCTCCTACCACGAGAAGAATGCAAATACGTTAAGAAAAATATTTTTGAACCTATAATCACCCTTGAACCAGGATTCTTTTCTCCTCACTCGACCCCTCGAGAAATCATTGAGAACATGCTTCCCAGATTTTCATTTTGTTCCTCAAGAGTCACTTAAAAAGAACAGAACTTTTTATGAACTCATCCTCATTGATATTGAATCAATCTCTTTAGATCATTATTATAGTGATACCAACCCCGATTATATTGATTTTTCTAAAGTAAAGATCCTCAAGGTTTTAGGTCCAAAAGATTGGAATCAAGCTCCTCACACTCCAAAATCATTTTCAATTAAATTTGATCCTCAAACTTATACTTACTGGGATTATCAGCAAGCTTGGTACAGATTTATGCTCCTCAGGCCATATTCTCACTCTTGGTTCTTTTGGTTCCAAAAAGGGATAAAAAACTTTCCCTCATGGTTTGCCGATTGGATGTGTACCACTGGTCCTTGTGTTGATATTCTTCCTCAACTTGCTAAGGATTCTTATAATTTGTTTACTCAAAAAACTGATTTTCCTCAGGGTTCAGACTTTTACATTTTTATCTTTGCTTTTGGAATTGCTTGGATTAATGTTTGGGATTATAATTTCTATCGAAGTATCGATTCCTCATCAGAATGGGTCGCTTGAGAGAATTTAGTGTTAAATGGTGGCCTCAGTTCAACATGAAATTAGTAAGTATTGAAGCGGTTAATCAATGGTTCCTTGCTAATCCTTCTTTGGTTAAGAAGAATCATAAGAAGCCATCACAATTTGAAGAACTTAAGAACAAGCTTCTTCAAGAACGGCCTCTTCATCCTCAGAACAAGAATTGCTAAGCAAAATTAAGACAACCATGTCCACCTCTGGTTCGTCTCCTCCCAGTGAAGGAAGTGAAAACAACGACCTTCTTGGTAATAGTAATGAAGATAACTGTTATGGTGTTGACCTTTCCAACTTGTAAAGCCCACACAGTAATTTATGAAATTTTTCATGAAGGTTCCTTATTTGTCATATTATGAAGCTTCCTGATTTGTTGTTTAGCCAAGCAGGAAATTTCCTAAGATTCCTAAGAAAGTCCCTACGAAGGTTACTTATTTGTTACTTAGCTGAGCAGGAAATTTCCTATGAAGGTTCATTATTCGTCGTCTAGCTATTCGTCAAGATTCCTACGAAGGCTCCTTATTTGTCATTTACTTCATTTGTCTAATTATGAAGTTTCCTAGTTTGTTGTCTTGCGAAGCATGCAGCTTCCTGAGAAGATTCCTTACTTGTCATCTAACTCAGCATGAAGCTTCCCGTGAAGGTTCCTCATTTGTCCCCTAGCTAAGGATGAAGCTTCCCGTGAAGGCTCCTCACTTGTCATCTAGCGCAAAGCACGAAGCTTCCCATGAAGGTTCGATGTGTGCATATTCGAAGTCTTTTCTCTATAAAAGTGAAGCTTCTTGAGAGAAAGGCATCGAAAAATTTTAGTTGGAAAAATTTACGTAAACACTTTGTATCAAAACTCTTGTATTCTGTTTCCTCTGTAAACCTTTGGAATTGACTTTTGTTCAAGACTTGTAATTTTGTATCACGTACTCTGTAAGTATTTTGAAATTATCAATAAAGTATTTTGATCTTGATTTCGATCTATCTCTTCTTTCTATTTTTAAATGCATATTTATACTACTGTTGAGCCTATGCCGTCGGTCCTGTCGTTACTGGTATCAGAGCCTCGTAAGAGGTTACGAGTATCAAGCCTAAGGAAGGGAGAAGGACTTAGCGTTGGTCGCCCTTGGTCGGTACGTTGGTCGGACTGTGTTAGTCTTGGGAGAAGGCAAGGTTAGGTGGTCCCGTACATGCAAGTGGTGGTCCCGGTAAGAGAATTCCTTCATTATGTCTAGGATATTCGAGAAACTTAAGCGAGCTCTCCTTCCGTAGCGGGAAGGCTTCTAGCATAGGTTCCTCACGTTTAAATCTACATCCTCTAGATTAGAAGTAGATCAAGATCGAGGTTCAAGCAAATGAATTAGAAATTGCTAATATTGAAAACAACCTTCAAAATTGGGCAATTCCTTATGTTCCTCCCAAAGAAATTTATAAAACTAGTACTTCCTTATTCAAGCCTAAGGATCAGATCCATATGTTGAAGCTACTCATATTCTAGAAAAACCTTGTGAATCGATAAGTTTACTAAAAGATAATATTATTGATCAACATGTTAAGGATAATTATCGGTTTATACATATTGGGTTAATTCAAGTAGCGCCAAAGGGCAACATAGATTAGGAATTGATAATCCTGTGTTAATTTTGTTAAGAGATAAAAGGTTAAGAAAACTTCATGATCAAATTTTGCTATTTTAGAATCTAATTTGCATGATGGTCTGTTTTCTTTAACTTGTTATCCTAATTATACCATGCCATTAAATGATTATATGACTAAGCAAGCTTTAGAATTAAATGTTAAGATATTAGATAATATTTTTCAAGAAGGAACTAAGCATATGTCTGTTATGTATAGAGTTCATTATAAAGTCTCTTATGAAGATCAAAACTTTAAAGCACTAAGACAATCCCCAAAGCATGAAGCTGTAATTATGGAAGCAAATCTTAAGAAATCATCAATACTAACTCCTAAAAGATTATCTCATGAAGAAATCTTGTCTAGGATTCTGAAGATTGGGTGTTTCCAGATGTAATACCCCTCAACCGATAAGAAATACTAGAATAAGAACAATAGTTCAAGATGGTTCTAATATAAGAATAGGAATGCTTAGGTCTAATTCTCACTCTAGACTAAACACTCCTACAAATCCGATAATTAACATCCCTTCAACTGCTCCTACTTCCTCAAGACATTCGGTAGATGGATCAATTTGTTAATATAAACCTAAGCGGTGTAAACTTTGAACCTAATGTTCCTCAACCAATTTACCAACAAACTCATAGATCAGAATCACCAGAATATTCACCCACAGATCCCAAGTCATTAATGTATTAACTAAAGAAGAACCCTTTGAAATAGATAAAAAATGGATAAGTAATGATTTTGAAGCTCCTTATAATAAAGATAAAAGAGATTGGTATTTTAAGAATTTTAGTAAAAAACAAACTACTAAGTTTAGAGAAGAATTTTACTCATATTTAAGGGAACAACAAATTAATTTATATTTCTTTGACTGGTTTGAAAAGTATTGCAAAGAAAATAATATTCAAAATCCTTTTATAAAAATACGAGAAATATTAGTAAATAATAAAATATCAACTTCGTGGAAAGCAGAGAAAGACAAGATAATAATTTCAGAATTTCCTCCTTAGAAACCATTAAGGTAACCACAAAAGAAGGATTAGAAGTTGAAGCCACCCCTTTTAAGGCAATAGCTTCAAGAGCTCATAATTTACCTATAGATAAGAGGCGATTTTAATAAAGTTCATCAACAACTTAATTACTCTAATCAAATGCTCCATACTATGTCTAAAACATTAGAAAGGATAGATAATCAAATAAGTGAAAAACCTAAAGAATATACATCACTCAAAATGTTAATAAAAATTTAGATCCTAATAGACCCATTTATAAGGTAATTAATGTCCCAGAATCGATTTAAAAAATATACACTTTGGTTCAAAAATCGACAACTCTATTGAAGAAATTAAGAAAAAATTAGAAGCAGTTAACCATAGGAGCGAGTTCTACACCCAAGATACATACTTTACAAAAAATTGAAGAATTGGAAAATGAACTTTTAAATCTTCAAGTTAATAAGTTAAGGAAAGATATACTGTCTCAAAAACTAGAAATTATTACCCAAGACCCACATATCGATGTTCGGTATGAAGAAAGACCTTTTCAAGATTCTCGTAGCCTTTTTACGGTGAATCAATTAATGAATGGAATATAGACGGATTAGGTGAACAACAAATTTTAGACACCTTTGTTCAACAAATGACTATGGCCGCAATGACCTTTAAAGGGAAAAATAATCTTGATAGAACTTGACCTCCTTAATTGTTATGGGATTTACGGTGACTTTAAAGGATGGTGGGATAATGTGCTAAGCCAAGGAGAAAAAGATTTTATAATGAATTCAACAAAAATTGATTCTAATGGACAAGTATTTGAAGATCTTTGTAACAACTCTTTTGTATACAATAACAAAGCATTTTATAGGAGAACCCTTAAAATTTCAAAGAAAGAATTGCGGACCAAATTGTTAATCTATATTGTCCCTCCATGTCGATTATAGATGGTATAGGGATATGTTTTTGTCTAAGCTATATTTAAGAAGTGATGCATCGGTGATTCTTTGGAAAGAAAGATTTATATTTGGTCTTCCTAAATTGTTTGCGAGAAAAAGTTAAAGTAATGATTCGAGAATCAAAATGATGGTACAATTCCTTATGATCAACTTACGTTTGGTCAATTGTCTAATTATATTATAGAAACTGGATTGCAAGTGTGTTTAGATCTTAAACTTCAACATAAGCTTAAGAATGAAGCAAAAACCACTAGAAAAGAATTAGGATCATTTTGTTCCAGTGGGGAATAGAAGGAGTCAAAGCTCCAAGCAAACAAAAGAAAGTTCAAAAATATGTTCCCCATAAATCAAGAAAATCTAGGCGCTACTATAAAAAGCAATATAGAGAAGAAGCAAGTTCATCAAAACCTAGAACATCAAAGAAAAATAAGTATAGATCATCTAAGTCTAAAAACGAAATAGTATGTTATAAATGTGGTCGAGTAGGACATTATAAGAAAGATCAAAGTAAAACAAAAAATTAATAATCTAAAAATTGATGAAGAATTAAAGAAATCTTTAATAAATATATTAATTAATGAATCTGAATCTTCTGAAGAAGAATACAGTTCTGAAGAAGAAATGGTTAATCAATTAAAAGACTCATCTTCATCTGAATTAGAAAGCGATAGTGAGAAAGAATGTACAGGCTTAGGACCAGAACTATGTGATTGTTCATCGTGCTTAAAAACTATTAATGTAATTACTAGAGATCAAGCATCATCATTATTAAGCATAATAGAAAACATGGAAGAATCATCTGTTAAGCAAGAGTTCATTCAGCAAATAAAAGAATTTCTAGAATACGAGGATAAGAAAAAAGAAGAAGTGCAAAAGATAGATATGAAAGAAGTATTAGAAAGATTTAAGAAACCTCAAAGAAATGAAGTTACCCTAAAAGATTTACAGCAAGAAATAAAAAATTTAAAGAATGAAGTTAAATTACTTAAAGAAAAAGATACTGATTTAGAATTCAAAATGCTAAATTTACAAGCACAAATAATAGTACAAAATCAAGATACAAGTACAGTCAAGACCCAGAAAAAGATCCTTATATTCATTTATTAAGTCAAGTAATTGTTCATAAATGGCATTGTCAGATAGAGTTAGTAATAAAGGATGAACGATTTAATTTTATAGCCTTAATAGACTCAGGAGCTGATATGAATTGTGTTCAAGAAGGATTAATCCCAACTAAGTATTACGATAAGACCACTGAGAATCGTTAAGTAGTGCTTCGGAAATAAAATGCAAATTAAGTATAAACTAAATAATGCTAAGGTTTGTAAAAATAAAATTTGTTATAAAACCTCATTTTTATTAGTAAAAAATATTTACGAGCAAATAATTCTAGGTACTCCCTTTTTATCTTTACTATACCCCTTCTCGAAGCGAAAAAGGATTAGTTACTAATGTATTAGGAAAAGAAATTTGTTTTGAGTTTATAAAATCACCCTTAATTAAAGAATTAAACATGGTTCAAGATTCATTAATTTCTAAGATTAACTTAATAGAAAGGAAAACAAAGCACATAAACATGTTAAGCGAGAGAAGTTCAATATAAAAGAATTCAAGAACAAATAAATAAACCCCAAGTTCAAGATAAGATAAAAAATGTTCAATGAGAAATTTGAACAAGAAGTATGTAGTGAATTCCCTAATGCTTTTAAAGAACGAAAAAGGTACAGATTACTTTACCATATGAAGAAGGATTTGAAGAAATTAATATTCCTACTAAAGCAAGACCTATTCAAATGAATCAACAATACTTAGAATATTGTAAGAAAGAAATTCAAGAATATTTAGATAAGGATTTAATTAGACCAAGTAAGTCCCCTTGGAGTTGTGCAGGATTTTATGTTATGAACGCTTCAGAAATAGAAAGAGGTGCCCCCAGATTAGTAATTAATTATAAACCTTTAAACAAGGTTTTAAGATGGATAAGGTATCCAATTCCTAATAAAAAAGATTTAGTAAGTAGAGTTCATCAAGGCTAATATATTCTCGAAATTTGATATGAAATCTGGATACTATCAAATAGAAGTAGCTGAAGAAGATAGGTACAAAACTGCTTTTGTAGTACCCTTTGGACATTATGAATGGAATGTAATGCCTCAAGGATTAAAAAATGCCCCTTCAGAATTTCAAAATATAATGAATAATATTTTGAATCCTTACTCAAAGTTCACCATAGTATATCTAGATGATGTATTAGTATTCAGTAACTCTATTATTGATCAACACTTTAATCATTTAGAAACTTTCTTTAATCTTATTAAAGAAAATGGTTTAGTAATCTCTGCTAAGAAAATGAAACTATTCCAAACTAAGACTAGATTTCTAGGATTCGAAATTAATCAAGGTACTATTGTTCCCATAGAAAGATCCATAGAATTTGCAGATAAGTTCTCTAACGAACTCAAAGATAAGAATACTCTTCAAAGATTTTTAGGATGTGTTAACTATGTGTGAGACTTTATTCCTAATATACGAATAATTTGTGCTCCTTTATTTAAAAGGCTAAGAAAAGACCCGCCTCCTTGGGATAATCAAATGACTAATCTTTGTTCAACAAGTTAAGAATTTAGTAAAAAATATTCCTTGTTTAGGACTTAGGATCCTCAAGCCTCTCTCATAGTAGAAACAGATGCCCTCGATTTGGGGTATGGGGAGTGTTAAAGCGATTACTACGAGTCATCCAAAGAACAAGTCGTCGATATCACTCTGAGTTTTGGCAACCGGCTCAACAGAATTATAGTCTTGTTAAGAAAGAAGTTTTATCTATAGTGCTAAGTATCACAAAATTTCGGGATGATTTATTTAATAAAAGGTTTTTGTTAAAAAGCGATTGTAAAGCCGCTCCTTCAATTATTCAAAAGGATGTTAAGAACTTGGTTTCAAAACAGATTTTTGCCAGATGGCAAGCATTGTTATCTTGTTTTGATTTTGATATTCAACATATTAAAGGAAAAGATAATTATCTTCCTGATTTCCTAACCAGAGAGTTTTTGCAGGGCTACAATGGCCGCTAGCTCCTCATCAAAATCAAAGGCTAAGAAAATTACTCTGGATAAGTACATGCAGATTTTTGCAGATAAGAATCTTGAGATAAGTACAAGGTCATCTACCTCCTTAAAAGGGTCTTCCACCCTAGTTCATGTTCCTAATCCTATTCAGTCTGTACGACCTTCATCTCCCTCACCCAATAGGTTTACACCTCTATCTTACTCACAAACCATTACTGGTACTCCTTCTAGAACTCCTCAGAGACCAAAACAATCTTCACCGCTACTCACCAATTCTCCTACCACAGAAGAATGCAAATACGTTAAGAAAAATATTTTTGAACCTATAATCACCCTTGAACCAGGATTCTTTTCTCCTCACTCGACCCCTCGAGAAATCATTGAGAACATGCTTCCCCAGATTTTCATTTTGTTCCTCAAGAGTCACTTAAAAAGAAACAGAACTTTTTATGAACTCATCCTCATTGATATCTTGAATCAATCTCTTTAGATCATTATTATAGTGATACCAACCCCGATTATATTGATTTTTCTAAAGTAAAGATCCTTAAGGTTTTAGGTCCAAAAGATTGGAATCAAGCTCCTCACACTCCAAAATCATTTTCAATTAAATTTGATCCTCAAACTTATACTTACTTGGGATTATCGACAAGCTTGGTACAGATTTATGCTCCTCGGCCATATTCTCACTCTTGGTTCTTTTGGTTCCAAAAAGGGATAAAAAACTTTCCCTCATGGTTTCCGATTGGATGTGTACCACTTGGTCCTTGTGTTGATATTCTTCCTCAACTTGCTAAGGATTCTTATAATTTGTTTACTCAAAAACTGATTTTCCTCGGGGTTCCAGACTTTTACATTTTTATCTTTGCTTTTGGAATTGCTTGGATTAATGTTTGGGATTATAATTTCTATCGAAGTATCGATTCCTCATCGAGAATGGGTCGCCAGAGAATTTAGTGTTAAATGGTGGCCTCAGTTCAACATGAAATTAGTAAGTATTGAAGCGGTTAATCAATGGTTCCTTGCTAATCCTTCTTTGGTTAAGAAGAATCATAAGAAGCCATCACAATTTGAAGAACTTAAGAACAAGCTTCTTCAAGAGCTGGCCTCTTCATCCTCGAACAAGAATTGCTAAGCAAAATTAAGACAACCATGTCCACCTCGGTTCGTCTCCTCCCAGTGAAGGAAGTGAAAACAACGACCTTCTTGGTAATAGTAATGAAGATGACTGTTATGGTGTTGACCTTTCCAACTTGTAAAGGCCCACACAGTAATTTATGAAATTTTTCATGAAGGTTCCTTATTTGTCATATTATGAAGCTTCCTGATTTGTTGTTTAGCCAAGCAGGAAATTTCCTAAGATTCCTAAGAAAGTCCCCACGAAGGTTACTTATTTGTTACTTAGCTGAGCAGGAAATTTCCTATGAAGGTTCATTATTCGTCGTCTAGCTATTCGTCAAGATTCCTACGAAGGCTCCTTATTTGTCGTTTACTTCATTTGTCTAATTATGAAGTTTCCTAGTTTGTTGTCTTGCCAAGCATGCAGCTTCCTGAGAAGATTCCTTACTTGTCATCTAACTCAGCATGAAGCTTCCCGTGAAGGTTCCTCATTTGTCCCCTAGCTAAGGATGAAGCTTCCGTGAAGGCTCCTCACTTGTCATCTAGCGTACCGAAGCTTCCCATGAAGGTTCCGATGATGTGTGCATATTCGAAGTCTTTTCTCTATAAAAGTGAAGCTTCTTGAGAGAAAGGCATCGAAAAATTTTAGTTGGAAAAATTTACTGTAAACACTTTGTATCAAAACTCTTGTATTCTGTTTCCTCTGTAAACCTTTGGAATTCGGCTTTTGTTCAAGACTTGTAATTTTGTATCACGTACTCTGTAAGTATTTTGAAATTATCAATAAAGTATTTTGATCCCGATTTCGATCTATCTCTTCTTTCTATTTTCAAATGCATATTTTACTCTTGTTGAGCCTATGCCGTCGGTCTGTCACAGTCGTTCTTGGTATCGAGCCTCGTAAGAGGTTCCGAGTATCCGAAGCCTAAGGAAGGAGAAGGACTTAGCGTTGGTCACCCTTGGTCGGTACGTTGGTCACTGTGTTAGTCTTGGGAGAAGGCAAGGTTAGGTGGTCCCGTACATGCAAGTGGTGGTCCCGGTAAGAGAATTCCTTCATTATGTCTAGGATATTCGAAACTTAAGCGAGCTCTCCTTCCGTAGCGGGAAGGCTTCTAGCATAGGTTCCTCACAGTTTAAATCTACATCCTCTAGATTAGAAGTAGATCAAGATCAAGTTCAAGCAAATGAATTAGAAATTGCTAATATTGAAAACAACCTTCAAAATTGGGCAATTCCTTATGTTCCTCCCAAAGAAATTTATAAAACTAGTACTTCCTTATTCAAGCCTAAGGATCGATCCATATGTTCGAAGCTACTCATATTCTAGAAAAACCTTGTGAATCGATAAGTTTACTAAAAGATAATATTATTGATCAACATGTTAAGGATAATTATCAGTTTATACATATTGGGTTAATTCAAGTAGCCGCCAAAGGGCAACATAGATTAGGAATTGATAATCCTGTGTTAATTTTGTTAAGAGATAAAAGGTTAAGAAAACTTCATGATCAAATTATGCTATTTTAGAATCTAATTTGCATGATGGTCTGTTTTCTTTAACTTGTTATCCTAATTATACCATGCCATTAAATGATTATATGACTAAGCAAGCTTTAGAATTAAATGTTAAGATATTAGATAATATTTTTCAAGAAGGAACTAAGCATATGTCTGTTATGTATAGAGTTCATTATAAAGTCTCTTATGAAGATCAAAACTTTAAAGCACTAAGACAATCCCCAAAGCATGAAGCTGTAATTATGGAAGCAAATCTTAAGAAATCATCAATACTAACTCCTAAAAGATTATCTCATGAAGAAATCTTGTCTAGGATTCTGAAGATTGGGTGTTTCCAGATGTAATACCCCTCAACCGATAAGAAATACTAGAATAAGAACAATAGTTCAAGATGGTTCTAATATAAGAATAGGAATGCTTAGGTCTAATTCTCACTCTAGACTAAACACTCCTACAAATCCGATAATTAACATCCCTTCAATTGCTCCTACTTCCTCAAGACATTCAAGTAGATGGATCAATTTGTTAATATAAACCTAACTGGTGTAAACTTTGAACCTAATGTTCCTCAACCAATTTACCAACAAACTCATAGATCAGAATCACCGAATATTCACCCACAGATCCCAAGTCATTAATGTATTAACTAAAGAAGAACCCTTTGAAATAGATAAAAAATGGATAAGTAATGATTTTGAAGCTCCTTATAATAAAGATAAAAGAGATTGGTATTTTAAGAATTTTAGTAAAAAACAAACCACTAAGTTTAGAGAAGAATTTTACTCATATTTGAGGGAACAACAAATTAATTTATATTTCTTTGACTGGTTTGAAAAGTATTGCAAAGAAAATAATATTCAAAATCCTTTTATAAAAATACCAGAAATATTAGTAAATAATAAAATATCAACTTCGTGGAAAACAGAGAAAGACAAGATAATAATTTCAGAATTTCCTCCCTTAGAAACCATTAAGGTAACCACAAAAGAAGGATTAGAAGTTGAAGCCACCCCTTTTAAGGCAATAGCTTCAAGAGCTCATAATTTACCTATAGATAAGGGCGATTTTAATAAAGTTCATCAACAACTTAATTACTCTAATCAAATGCTCCATACTATGTCTAAAACATTAGAAAGGATAGATAATCAAATAAGTGAAAAACCTAAAGAATATACATCAGCTCAAAATGTTAATAAAAATTTAGATCCTAATAGACCCATTTATAAGGTAATTAATGTCCCAGAATCAGATTTAAAAAATATACACTTTGGTTCAAAATCTGACAACTCTATTGAAGAAATTAAGAAAAAATTAGAACAGTTAACCATAGGAACGAGTTCTACACCCAAGATACATACTTTACAAAAAATTGAAGAATTGGAAAATGAACTTTTAAATCTTCAAGTTAATAAGTTAAGGAAAGATATGCCTGTCTCAAAAACTAGAAATTATTACCCAAGACCCACATATCCTGATGTTCAGTATGAAGAAAGACCTTTTCAAGATTAGTAGCCTTTTCTGGTGAATCAATTAATGAATGGAATATAGACGGATTAGGTGAACAACAAATTTTAGACACTGTTCAACAAATGACTATGGCCGCAACAGCATTTAAAGGGAAAAATAATACTGATAGAACTTCAGCCTCCTTAATTGTTATGGGATTTACAGGCCAACTTAAAGGATGGTGGGATAATGTGCTAAGCCAAGGAGAAAAAGATTTTATAATGAATTCAACAAAAATTGATTCTAATGGACAAGTATTTGAAGATGCTGTAACAACTCTTTTGTACACAATAACAAAGCATTTTATAGGAGAACCCTTAAAATTTCAAGAAAGAATTGAGACCAAATTGTTAATCTATATTGTCCCTCCATGTCCGATTATAGATGGTATAGGGATATGTTTTTGTCTAAGCTATATTTAAGAAGTGATGCATCGGTGACTTTGGAAAGAAAGATTTATAGTTTGGTCTTCCTAAATTGTTTTGAGAAAAAGTTAAAGTAATGATTGAGAATCAAAATGATGGTACAATTCCTTATGATCAACTTACGTTTGGTCAATTGTCTAATTATATTATAGAAACTGGATTGCAAGTGTGTTTAGATCTTAAACTTCAACATAAGCTTAAGAATGAAGCAAAAACCACTAGAAAAGAATTAGGATCATTTTGTTCCCAGTGGGGAATAGAAGGAGTCAAAGCTCCAAGCAAACAAAAGAAAGTTCAAAAATATGTTCCCCATAAATCAAGAAAATCTAGGCGCTACTATAAAAAGCAATATAGAGAAGAAGCAAGTTCATCAAAACCTAGAACATCAAAGAAAAATAAGTATAGATCATCTAAGTCTAAAAACGAAATAGTATGTTATAAATGTGGTCGAGTAGGACATTATAAGAAAGATGTAAAGTAAAACAAAAAATTAATAATCTAAAAATTGATGAAGAATTAAAGAAATCTTTAATAAATATATTAATTAATGAATGAATCTTGAAGAAGAATACGATTGAAGAAGAAGAAATGGTTAATCAATTAAAAGACTCATCTTCATCTGAATTAGAAAACGATAGTGAGAAAGAATGTACGGGCTTAGGACCGAACTATGTGATTGTTCATCGTGCTTAAAAACTATTAATGTAATTACTAGAGATCAAGCATCATCATTATTAAGCATAATAGAAAACATGGAAGAATCATCTGTTAAGCAAGAGTTCATTCAAAGACAAATAAAAGAATTTCTAGAATACGAGGATAAGAAAAAAGAAGAAGTGCAAAAGATAGATATGAAAGAAGTATTAGAAAGATTTAAGAAACCTCAAAGAAATGAAGTTACCCTAAAAGATTTACTGAAGAAATAAAAAATTTAAAGAATGAAGTTAAATTACTTAAAGAAAAAGATCTTGATTTAGAATTCAAAATGCTAAATTTACAAGCACAAATAATAGTACAAAATCAAGATACAAGTACCAGTCAAGACCCGAGAAAAAGATCCTTATATTCATTTATTAAGTCAAGTAATTGTTCATAAATGGCATTGTCCGATAGAGTTAGTAATAAAGGATGAACGATTTAATTTTATAGCCTTAATAGACTCGGGAGTCTGATATGAATTGTGTTCAAGAAGGATTAATCCCAACTAAGTATTACGATAAGACCACAGTAATCGTTAAGTAGTGCTTCGGAAATAAAATGCAAATTAAGTATAAACTAAATAATGCTAAGGTTTGTAAAAATAAAATTTGTTATAAAACCTCATTTTTATTAGTAAAAAATATTTCGAGCAAATAATTCTAGGTACTCCCTTTTTATCTTTACTATACCCCTTCTCAATAAACGAAAAAGGATTAGTTACTAATGTATTAGGAAAAGAAATTTGTTTTGAGTTTATAAAATCACCCTTAATTAAAGAATTAAACATGGTTCAAGATTCATTAATTTCTAAGATTAACTTAATAGAAAGGAAAACAAAGCACATAAACATGTTAAGCGAGAGAAGTTCAATATAAAAGAATTCAAGAACAAATAAATAAACCCCAAGTTCAAGATAAGATAAAAAATGTTCAACGTAAATTTGAACAAGAAGTATGTAGTGAATTCCCTAATGCTTTTAAAGAACGAAAAAGGTACACAGTTACTTTACCATATGAAGAAGGATTTGAAGAAATTAATATTCCTACTAAAGCAAGACCTATTCAAATGAATCAACAATACTTAGAATATTGTAAGAAAGAAATTCAAGAATATTTAGATAAGGATTTAATTAGACCAAGTAAGTCCCCTTGGAGTTGTGCAGATTTTATGTTATGAACGCTTCGAGAAATAGAAAGAGGTGCCCCAGATTAGTAATTAATTATAAACCTTTAAACAAGGTTTTAAGATGGATAAGGTATCCAATTCCTAATAAAAAGATTTAGTAAGTAGAGTTCATCAAAGCTAATATATTCTCGAAATTTGATATGAAATCTGGATACTATCAAATAGAAGTAGTGAAGAAGAAGATAGGTACAAAATCGCTTTTGTAGTACCCTTTGGACATTATGAATGGAATGTAATGCCTCAAGGATTAAAAAATGCCCCTTCAGAATTTCAAAATATAATGAATAATATTTTGAATCCTTACTCAAAGTTCACCATAGTATATCTAGATGATGTATTAGTATTCAATAACTCTATTGATCAACACTTTAATCATTTAGAAACTTTCTTTAATCTTATTAAAGAAAATGGTTTAGTAATCTCTCGCTAAGAAAATGAAACTATTCCAAACTAAGACTAGATTTCTAGGATTCGAAATTAATCAAGGTACTATTGTTCCCATAGAAAGATCCATAGAATTTGCTTGAGATAAGTTCTCTAACGAACTCAAAGATAAGAATACTCTTCAAAGATTTTTAGGATGTGTTAACTATGTGGCAGACTTTATTCCTAATATACGAATAATTTGTGCTCCTTTATTTAAAAGGCTAAGAAAAGACCCGCCTCCTTGGGATAATCAAATGACTAATGCTGTTCAACAAGTTAAGAATTTAGTAAAAAATATTCCTTGTTTAGGACTTCCGGATCCTCAAGCCTCTCTCATAGTAGAAACAGATGCCTCTGATTTGGGGTATGGGGGAGTGTTAAAGCAGTTACTACCTGAGTCATCCAAAGAACAAGTCGTCAGATATCACTCTGGAGTTTGGCAACCGGCTCAACAGAATTATAGTACTGTTAAGAAAGAAGTTTTATCTATAGTGCTAAGTATCACAAAATTTCAGGATGATTTATTTAATAAAAGGTTTTTGTTAAAAACTGATTGTAAAGCTGCTCCTTCAATTATTCAAAAGGATGTTAAGAACTTGGTTTCAAAAAAGATTTTTGCCGGATGGCAAGCATTGTTATCTTGTTTTGATTTTGATATTCAACATATTAAAGGAAAAGATAATTATCTTCCCGATTTCCTAACCAGAGAGTTTTTGCGTGGCTACAATGGCCGCTAGCTCCTCATCAAAATCAAAGGCTAAGAAAATTACTCGGATAAGTACATGCAGATTTTACAGATAAGAACACCGAGATAAGTACAAGGTCATCTACCTCCTTAAAAGGGTCTTCCACCCTAGTTCATGTTCCTAATCCTATTCGGATGCAGACGACCTTCATCTCCTCACCCAATAGGTTTACACCTCTATCTTACTCACAAACCATTCTTGGTACTCCTTCTAGAACTCCTCGAGACCAAAACAATCTTCACCGCTACTCACCAATTCTCCTACCACAGAAGAATGCAAATACGTTAAGAAAAATATTTTTGAACCTATAATCACCCTTGAACCAGGATTCTTTTCTCCTCACTCGACCCCTCGAGAAATCATTGAGAACATGCTTCCCAGATTTTCATTTTGTTCCTCAAGAGTCACTTAAAAAGAACAGAACTTTTATGAACTCATCCTCATTGATATCTTGAATCAATCTCTTTAGATCATTATTATAGTGATACCAACCCCGATTATATTGATTTTTCTAAAGTAAAGATCCTTAAGGTTTTAGGTCCAAAAGATTGGAATCAAGCTCCTCACACTCCAAAATCATTTTCAATTAAATTTGATCCTCAAACTTATACTTATCGGGATTATCAAGCAAGCTTGGTACATGATTTATGCTCCTCGTGCCATATTCTCACTCTTGGTTCTTTTGGTTCCAAAAAGGGATAAAAACTTTCCCTCATGGTTTGCCGATTGGATGTGTACCACTGGTCCTTGTGTTGATATTCTTCCTCAACTTGCTAAGGATTCTTATAATTTGTTTACTCAAAAACTGATTTTCCTCGGGTTCCAGACTTTTACATTTTTATCGCTTTTGGAATTGCTTGGATTAATGTTTGGGATTATAATTTCTATCGAAGTATCGATTCCTCATCCGAATGGGTCGCCAGAGAATTTAGTGTTAAATGGTGGCCTCAGTTCAACATGAAATTAGTAAGTATTGAAGCGGTTAATCAATGGTTCCTTGCTAATCCTTCTTTGGTTAAGAAGAATCATAAGAAGCCATCACAATTTGAAGAACTTAAGAACAAGCTTCTTCAAGAACTGGCCTCTTCATCCTCAGAACAAGAATTGCTAAGCAAAATTAAGACAACCATGTCCACCACCTCGGTTCGTCTCCTCCCAAAGTGAAGGAAGTGAAAACAACGACCTTCTTGGTAATAGTAATGAAGATGACTGTTATGGTGTTGACCTTTCCAACTTGTAAAGGCCCACACAGTAATTTATGAAATTTTTCATGAAGGTTCCTTATTTGTCATATTATGAAGCTTCCTGATTTGTTGTTTAGCCAAGCAGGAAATTTCCTAAGATTCCTAAGAAAGTCCCTACGAAGGTTACTTATTTGTTACTTAGCTGAGCAGGAAATTTCCTATGAAGGTTCATTATTCGTCGTCTAGCTATTCGTCAAGATTCCTACGAAGGCTCCTTATTTGTCATTTACTTCATTTGTCTAATTATGAAGTTTCCTAGTTTGTTGTCTTGCCAAGCATGCAGCTTCCTGAGAAGATTCCTTACTTGTCATCTAACTCAGCATGAAGCTTCCCGTGAAGGTTCCTCATTTGTCCCCTAGCTAAGGATGAAGCTTCCGTGAAGGCTCCTCACTTGTCATCTAGCGCAAAGCACGAAGCTTCCCATGAAGGTTCCTCGATGTGTGCATATTCGAAGTCTTTTCTCTATAAAAGCTGAAGCTTCTTCAGAGAAAGGCATCGAAAAATTTTAGTTGGAAAAATTTTTGTAAACACTTTGTATCAAAACTCTTGTATTCTGTTTCCTCTGTAAACCTTTGGAATTCAGCTTTTGTTCAAGACTTGTAATTTTGTATCACGTACTCTGTAAGTATTTTGAAATTATCAATAAAGTATTTTGATCCTGATTTCTGATCTATCTCTTCTTTCTATTTTTAAATGCATATTTATACTACTGTTGAGCCTATGCCGTCGGTCCTGTCGTTACTGGTATCAGAGCCTCGTAAGAGGTTCTGAGTATCCGAAGCCTAAGGAAGGGAGAAGGACTTAGCGTTGGTCGCCCTTGGTCGGTACGTTGGTCAGCCTGTGTTAGTGCTGGGAGAAGGCAAGGTTAGGTGGTCCCGTACATGCAAGTGGTGGTCCCGGTAAGAGAATTCCTTCATTATGTCTAGGATATTCGAAACTTAAGCGAGCTCTCCTTCCAGTAGCGGGAAGGCTTCTAGCATAGGTTCCTCACAGTTTAAATCTACATCCTCTAGATTAGAAGTAGATCAAGATCGGTTCAAGCAAATGAATTAGAAATTGCTAATATTGAAAACAACCTTCAAAATTGGGCAATTCCTTATGTTCCTCCCAAAGAAATTTATAAAACTAGTACTTCCTTATTCAAGCCTAAGGATCAGATCCATATGTTCGAAGCTACTCATATTCTAGAAAAACCTTGTGAATCGATAAGTTTACTAAAAGATAATATTATTGATCAACATGTTAAGGATAATTATCAGTTTATACATATTGGGTTAATTCAAGTAGCCGCCAAAGGGCAACATAGATTAGGAATTGATAATCCCGTGTTAATTTTGTTAAGAGATAAAAGGTTAAGAAAACTTCATGATCAAATTCTTGCTATTTTAGAATCTAATTTGCATGATGGTCCTGTTTTCTTTAACTGTTATCCTAATTATACCATGCCATTAAATGATTATATGACTAAGCAAGCTTTAGAATTAAATGTTAAGATATTAGATAATATTTTTCAAGAAGGAACTAAGCATATGTCTGTTATGTATAGAGTTCATTATAAAGTCTCTTATGAAGATCAAAACTTTAAAGCACTAAGACAATCCCCAAAGCATGAAACTGTAATTATGGAAGCAAATCTTAAGAAATCATCAATACTAACTCCTAAAAGATTATCTCATGAAGAAATCTTGTCTAGGATTCCTGAAGATTGGGTGTTTCCAGATGTAATACCCCCTCAACCGATAAGAAATACTAGAATAAGAACAATAGTTCAAGATGGTTCTAATATAAGAATAGGAATGCTTAGGTCTAATTCTCACTCTAGACTAAACACTCCTACAAATCCGATAATTAACATCCCTTCAATTGCTCCTACTTCCTCAAGACATTCAAGTAGATGGATCTATTTGTTAATATAAACCTAAGCGGTGTAAACTTTGAACCTAATGTTCCTCAACCAATTTACCAACAAACTCATAGATCAGAATCACCAGAATATTCACCCACCAGATCCCAAGTCATTAATGTATTAACTAAAGAAGAACCCTTTGAAATAGATAAAAAATGGATAAGTAATGATTTTGAAGCTCCTTATAATAAAGATAAAAGAGATTGGTATTTTAAGAATTTTAGTAAAAAACAAACCACTAAGTTTAGAGAAGAATTTTACTCATATTTGAGGGAACAACAAATTAATTTATATTTCTTTGACTGGTTTGAAAAGTATTGCAAAGAAAATAATATTCAAAATCCTTTTATAAAATACCATAAATATTAGTAAATAATAAAATATCAACTTCGTGGAAAACAGAGAAAGACAAGATAATAATTTCAGAATTTCCTCCTTAGAAACCATTAAGGTAACCACAAAAGAAGGATTAGAAGTTGAAGCCACCCTTTTAAGGCAATAGCTTCAAGAGCTCATAATTTACCTATAGATAAGGCGATTTTAATAAAGTTCATCAACAACTTAATTACTCTAATCAAATGCTCCATACTATGTCTAAAACATTAGAAAGGATAGATAATCAAATAAGTGAAAAACCTAAAGAATATACATCACTCAAAATGTTAATAAAAATTTAGATCCTAATAGACCCATTTATAAGGTAATTAATGTCCCAGAAATAGATTTAAAAAATATACACTTTGGTTCAAAATCTGACAACTCTATTGAAGAAATTAAGAAAAAATTAGAACAGTTAACCATAGGAACGAGTTCTACACCCAAGATACATACTTTACAAAAAATTGAAGAATTGGAAAATGAACTTTTAAATCTTCAAGTTAATAAGTTAAAGAAAGATATGCCTGTCTCAAAAACTAGAAATTATTACCCAAGACCCACATATCCTGATGTTCAGTATGAAGAAAGACCTTTTCAAGATTCTGTAGCCTTTTCTGGTGAATCAATTAATGAATGGAATATAGACGGATTAGGTGAACAACAAATTTTAGACACTGTTCAACAAATGACTATGGCCGCAACAGCATTTAAAGGGAAAAATAATACTGATAGAACTTCAGCCTCCTTAATTGTTATGGGATTTACAGGCCAACTTAAAGGATGGTGGGATAATGTGCTAAGCCAAGGAGAAAAAGATTTTATAATGAATTCAACAAAAATTGATTCTAATGGACAAGTATTTGAAGATGCTGTAACAACTCTTTTGTATACAATAACAAAGCATTTTATAGGAGAACCCTTAAAATTTCAAGAAAGAATTGCAGACCAAATTGTTAATCTATATTGTCCCTCCATGTCTGATTATAGATGGTATAGGGATATGTTTTTGTCTAAGCTATATTTAAGAAGTGATGCATCAGTGACTTACTGGAAAGAAAGATTTATAGCTGGTCTTCCTAAATTGTTTGCAGAAAAAGTTAAAGTAATGATTCAGAATCAAAATGATGGTACAATTCCTTATGATCAACTTACGTTTGGTCAATTGTCTAATTATATTATAGAAACTGGATTGCAAGTGTGTTTAGATCTTAAACTTCAACATAAGCTTAAGAATGAAGCAAAACCACTAGAAAAGAATTAGGATCATTTTGTTCCCAGTGGGGAATAGAAGGAGTCAAAGCTCCAAGCAAACAAAAGAAAGTTCAAAAATATGTTCCCATAAATCAAGAAAATCTAGACGCTACTATAAAAAGCAATATAGAGAAGAAGCAAGTTCATCAAAACCTAGAACATCAAAGAAAAATAAGTACAGATCATCTAAGTCTAAAAACGAAATAGTATGTTATAAATGTGGTCGAGTAGGACATTATAAGAAAGATCTGTAAAGTAAAACAAAAAATTAATAATCTAAAAATTGATGAAGAATTAAAGAAATCTTTAATAAATATATTAATTAATGAATCAATCTTCAAGAAGAATACGATTCGAAGAAGAAATGGTTAATCAATTAAAAGACTCATCTTCATCCGAATTAGAAAGCGATAGTGAGAAAGAATGTACAAAGCTTAGGACCGAACTATGTGATTGTTCATCGTGCTTAAAAACTATTAATGTAATTACTAGAGATCAAGCATCATCATTATTAAGCATAATAGAAAACATGGAAGAATCATCTGTTAAGCAAGAGTTCATTCAAAAATAAAAGAATTTCTAGAATACGAGGATAAGAAAAAAGAAGAAGTGCAAAAGATAGATATGAAAGAAGTATTAGAAAGATTTAAGAAACCTCAAAGAAATGAAGTTACCCTAAAAGATTTACAAAGAAGAAATAAAAAATTTAAAGAATGAAGTTAAATTACTTAAAGAAAAAGATCTTGATTTAGAATTCAAAATGCTAAATTTACAAGCACAAATAATAGTACAAAATCAAGATACAAGTACCAGTCAAGACCCAGAAAAAGATCCTTATATTCATTTATTAAGTCAAGTAATTGTTCATAAATGGCATTGTCCGATAGAGTTAGTAATAAAGGATGAACGATTTAATTTTATAGCCTTAATAGACTCGGAGCTGATATGAATTGTGTTCAAGAAGGATTAATCCCAACTAAGTATTACGATAAGACCACGTAATCGTTAAGTAGTGCTTCGAAATAAAATGCAAATTAAGTATAAACTAAATAATGCTAAGGTTTGTAAAAATAAAATTTGTTATAAAACCTCATTTTTATTAGTAAAAATATTTCGAGCAAATAATTCTAGGTACTCCCTTTTATCTTTACTATACCCCTTCTCAAGAACGAAAAAGGATTAGTTACTAATGTATTAGGAAAAGAAATTTGTTTTGAGTTTATAAAACCCCTTAATTAAAGAATTAAACATGGTTCAAGATTCATTAATTTCTAAGATTAACTTAATAGAAAGGAAAACAAAGCACATAAACATGTTAAGCAGAGAAGTTCAATATAAAAGAATTCAAGAACAAATAAATAAACCCCAAGTTCAAGATAAGATAAAAAATGTTCAATGTAAATTTGAACAAGAAGTATGTAGTGAATTCCCTAATGCTTTTAAAGAACGAAAAAGGTAGGTACAAGCAGTTTTTTACCATATGAAGAAGGATTTGAAGAAATTAATATTCCTACTAAAGCAAGACCTATTCAAATGAATCAACAATACTTAGAATATTGTAAGAAAGAAATTCAAGAATATTTAGATAAGGATTTAATTAGACCAAGTAAGTCCCCTTGGAGTTGTGCAGATTTTATGTTATGAACGCTT
This sequence comes from Ormosia semicastrata, assembly GCA_029884595.1. Classification (NCBI taxonomy): domain Eukaryota; kingdom Viridiplantae; phylum Streptophyta; class Magnoliopsida; order Fabales; family Fabaceae; genus Ormosia; species Ormosia semicastrata. The sequence goes on from JAQQTO010000061.1 coordinate 72,065,886, forward strand.
CGAGAAATAGAAAGAGGTGCCCCTGATTAGTAATTAATTATAAACCTTTAAACAAGGTTTTAAGATGGATAAGGTATCCAATTCCTAATAAAAAGATTTAGTAAGTAGAGTTCATCAAAGCTAATATATTCTCGAAATTTGATATGAAATCTGGATACTATCAAATAGAAGTAGTGAAGAAGATAGGTACAAAATCGCTTTTGTAGTACCCTTTGGACATTATGAATGGAATGTAATGCCTCAAGGATTAAAAATGCCCCTTCTTAATTTCAAAATATAATGAATAATATTTTGAATCCTTACTCAAAGTTCACCATAGTATATCTAGATGATGTATTAGTATTCAAGAACTCTATTGATCAACACTTTAATCATTTAGAAACTTTCTTTAATCTTATTAAAGAAAATGGTTTAGTAATCTCTCGCTAAGAAAATGAAACTATTCCAAACTAAGACTAGATTTCTAGGATTCGAAATTAATCAAGGTACTATTGTTCCCATAGAAAGATCCATAGAATTTGCAGATAAGTTCTCTAACGAACTCAAAGATAAGAATACTCTTCAAAGATTTTTAGGATGTGTTAACTATGTATGGACTTTATTCCTAATATACGAATAATTTGTGCTCCTTTATTTAAAAGGCTAAGAAAAGACCCGCCTCCTTGGGATAATCAAATGACTAATGCTGTTCAACAAGTTAAGAATTTAGTAAAAAATATTCCTTGTTTAGGACTTCCTGATCCTCAAGCCTCTCTCATAGTAGAAACAGATGCCTCGATTTGGGGTATGGGGAGTGTTAAAGCAATTACTACCGAGTCATCCAAAGAACAAGTCGTCGATATCACTCCGGAGTTTGGCAACCGGCTCAATGTAATTATAGTATCTTGTTAAGAAAGAAGTTTTATCTATAGTGCTAAGTATCACAAAATTTCAGGATGATTTATTTAATAAAAGGTTTTTGTTAAAAACTGATTGTAAAGTCGCTCCTTCAATTATTCAAAAGGATGTTAAGAACTTGGTTTCAAAACAGATTTTTGCCGATGGCAAGCATTGTTATCTTGTTTTGATTTTGATATTCAACATATTAAAGGAAAAGATAATTATCTTCCTGATTTCCTAACCGAGAGTTTTTGCAGGGCTACAATGGCCGCTAGCTCCTCATCAAAATCAAAGGCTAAGAAAATTACTCTGGATAAGTACATGCAGATTTCTGCAGATAAGAACACTGAGATAAGTACAAGGTCATCTACCTCCTTAAAAGGGTCTTCCACCCTAGTTCATGTTCCTAATCCTATTCAGTCTGTACGACCTTCATCTCCCTCACCCAATAGGTTTACACCTCTATCTTACTCACAAACCATTACTGGTACTCCTTCTAGAACTCCTCAGAGACCAAAACAATCTTCACCGCTACTCACCAATTCTCCTACCACAGAAGAATGCAAATACGTTAAGAAAAATATTTTTGAACCTATAATCACCCTTGAACCAGGATTCTTTTCTCCTCACTCGACCCCTCGAGAAATCATTCAACATGCTTCCCCAGATTTTCATTTTGTTCCTCAAGAGTCACTTAAAAAGAACAGAACTTTTTATGAACTCATCCTCATTGATACTGAATCAATCTCTTTAGATCATTATTATAGTGATACCAACCCCGATTATATTGATTTTTCTAAAGTAAAGATCCTTAAGGTTTTAGGTCCAAAAGATTGGAATCAAGCTCCTCACACTCCAAAATCATTTTCAATTAAATTTGATCCTCAAACTTATACTTACTGGGATTATCAGCAAGCTTGGTACAGATTTATGCTCCTCATGCCATATTCTCACTCTTGGTTCTTTTGGTTCCAAAAAGGGATAAAAACTTTCCTCATGGTTTGCCGATTGGATGTGTACCACTGGTCCTTGTGTTGATATTCTTCCTCAACTTGCTAAGGATTCTTATAATTTGTTTACTCAAAAAACTGATTTTCCTCAGGGTTCCAGACTTTTACATTTTTATGCTGCTTTTGGAATTGCTTGGATTAATGTTTGGGATTATAATTTCTATCGAAGTATCGATTCCTCATCCGAATGGGTCGCCAGAGAATTTAGTGTTAAATGGTGGCCTCAGTTCAACATGAAATTAGTAAGTATTGAAGCGGTTAATCAATGGTTCCTTGCTAATCCTTCTTTGGTTAAGAAGAATCATAAGAAGCCATCACAATTTGAAGAACTTAAGAACAAGCTTCTTCAAGAACTGGCCTCTTCATCCTCAGAACAAGAATTGCTAAGCAAAATCAAGACAACCATGTCCCCTCTGGTTCGTCTCCTCCCAATGAAGGAAGTGAAAACAACGACCTTCTTGGTAATAGTAATGAAGATGATGTTATGGTGTTGACCTTTCCAACTTGTAAAGGCCCACACAAGTAATTTATGAAATTTTTCATGAAGGTTCCTTATTTGTCATATTATGAAGCTTCTCGATTTGTTGTTTAGCCAAGCAGAAATTTCCTAAGATTCCTAAGAAAGTCCCCACGAAGGTTACTTATTTGTTACTTAGCCGAAAGCAGAAATTTCCTATGAAGGTTCATTATTCGTCGTCTAGCTATTCGTCAAGATTCCTACGAAGGCTCCTTATTTGTCGTTTACTTCATTTGTCTAATTATGAAGTTTCCTAGTTTGTTGTCTTGCCAAGCAGGCAGCTTCCTGAGAAGATTCCTTACTTGTCATCTAACTCAGCATGAAGCTTCCCGTGAAGGTTCCTCATTTGTCCCCTAGCTAAGGATGAAGCTTCCCGTGAAGGCTCCTCACTTGTCATCTAGCGTAGCACGAAGCTTCCCATGAAGGTTCCTGATGTGTGCATATTCGAAGTCTTTTCTCTATAAAAGCTGAAGCTTCTTCAGAGAAAGGCATCGAAAAATTTTAGTTGAAAAAATTTTTGTAAACACTTTGTATCAAAACTCTTGTATTCTGTTTCCTCTGTAAACCTTTGGAATTCAGCTTTTGTTCAAGACTTGTAATTTTGTATCACGTACTGTAAGTATTTTGAAATTATCAATAAAGTATTTTGATCCCGATTTCGATCTATCTCTTCTTTCTATTTTTAAATGCATATTTTTTCTACTTGTTGAGCCTATGCCGTCGGCCCCTGTCGATATCGGTATCGAGCCTCGTAAGAGGTTCCGAGTATCCGAAGCCTAAGGAAGGGAGAAGGACTTAGCGTTGGTCGCCCTTGGTCAGACGTTGGTCACTTGTGTTAGTGCTTGGGAGAAGGCAAGGTTAGGTGGTCCCGTACATGCAAGTGGTGGTCCCTGAAGAGAATTCCTTCATTATGTCTAGGATATTCAGAAACTTGGGTGCTCTCCTTCCGATGAAGGCTTCTAGCATAGGTTCCTCACCGCTTAAATCTACATCCTCTAGATTAGAAGTAGATCAAGATAGTTCAAATGAATTAGAAATTGCTAATATTGAAAACAACCTTCAAAATTGGGCAATTCCTTATGTTCCTCCCAAAGAAATTTATAAAACTAGTACTTCCTTATTCAAGCCTAAGGATCGATCCATATGTTCAAGCTACTCATATTCTAGAAAAACCTTGTGAATCGATAAGTTTACTAAAAGATAATATTATTGATCAACATGTTAAGGATAATTATCGCTTATACATATTGGGTTAATTCAAGTAGCCGCCAAAGGGCAACATAGATTAGAATTGATAATCCCGTGTTAATTTTGTTAAGAGATAAAAGGTTAAGAAAACTTCATGATCAAATTATCGCTATTTTAGAATCTAATTTGCATGATGGTCCTGTTTTCTTTAATCTTTATCCTAATTATACCATGCCATTAAATGATTATATGACTAAGCAAGCTTTAGAATTAAATGTTAAGATATTAGATAATATTTTTCAAGAAGGAACTAAGCATACCTCTAAGTTATGTAGAGTTCATTATAAAGTCTCTTATGAAGATCAAAACTTTAAAGCACTAAGACAATCCCCAAAGCATGAAACTGTAATTATGGAAGCAAATCTTAAGAAATCATCAATACTAACTCCTAAAAGATTATCTCATGAAGAAATCTTGTCTAGGATTCTCGAAGATTGGGTGTTTCCAGATGTAATACCCCTCAACCGATAAGAAATACTAGAATAAGAACAATAGTTCAAGATGGTTCTAATATAAGAATAGGAATGCTTAGGTCTAATTCTCACTCTAGACTAAACACTCCTACAAATCCGATAATTAACATCCCTTCAACTGCTCCTACTTCCTCAAGACATTCAAGAGATGGATCATTTGTTAATATAAACCTAACTCGGTGTAAACTTTGAACCTAATGTTCCTCAACCAATTTACCAACAAACTCATAGATCGAATCACGTAATATTCACCCACCAGATCCCAAGTCATTAATGTATTAACTAAAGAAGAACCCTTTGAAATAGATAAAAAATGGATAAGTAATGATTTTGAAGCTCCTTATAATAAAGATAAAAGAGATTGGTATTTTAAGAATTTTAGTAAAAAACAAACCACTAAGTTTAGAGAAGAATTTTACTCATATTTGAGGAACAACAAATTAATTTATATTTCTTTGACTGGTTTGAAAAGTATTGCAAAGAAAATAATATTCAAAATCCTTTTATAAAAATACCAGAAATATTAGTAAATAATAAAATATCAACTTCGTGGAAAACAGAGAAAGACAAGATAATAATTTCAGAATTTCCTCCCTTAGAAACCATTAAGGTAACCACAAAAGAAGGATTAGAAGTTGAAGCCACCCTTTTAAGGCAATAGCTTCAAGAGCTCATAATTTACCTATAGATAAGGGCGATTTTAATAAAGTTCATCAACAACTTAATTACTCTAATCAAATGCTCCATACTATGTCTAAAACATTAGAAAGGATAGATAATCAAATAAGTGAAAAACCTAAAGAATATACATCACTCAAAATGTTAATAAAAATTTAGATCCTAATAGACCCATTTATAAGGTAATTAATGTCCCGTAATCGATTTAAAAAATATACACTTTGGTTCAAAATCGACAACTCTATTGAAGAAATTAAGAAAAAATTAGAACAGCTTAACCATAGGAACGAGTTCTACACCCAAGATACATACTTTACAAAAAATTGAAGAATTGGAAAATGAACTTTTAAATCTTCAAGTTAATAAGTTAAAGAAAGATATGCCTGTCTCAAAAACTAGAAATTATTACCCAAGACCCACATATCCTGATGTTCAGTATGAAGAAAGACCTTTTCAAGATTCTGTAGCCTTTTCTGGTGAATCAATTAATGAATGGAATATAGACGGATTAGGTGAACAACAAATTTTAGACACTGTTCAACAAATGACTATGGCCGCAACAGCATTTAAAGGGAAAAATAATACTGATAGAACTTCAGCCTCCTTAATTGTTATGGGATTTACAGGCCAGCTTAAAGGATGGTGGGATAATGTGCTAAGCCAAGGAGAAAAAGATTTTATAATGAATTCAACAAAAATTGATTCTAATGGACAAGTATTTGAAGATGCTGTAACAACTCTTTTGTACACAATAACAAAGCATTTTATAGGAGAACCCTTAAAATTTCAAGAAAGAATTGCAGACCAAATTGTTAATCTATATTGTCCCTCCATGTCTGATTATAGATGGTATAGGGATATGTTTTTGTCTAAGCTATATTTAAGAAGTGATGCATCACTGACATCGGAAAGAAAGATTTATAGTGGTCTTCCAAAATTGTTTGCGTAAAAGTTAAAGTAATGATTCAATCAAAATGATGGTACAATTCCTTATGATCAACTTACGTTTGGTCAATTGTCTAATTATATTATAGAAACTGGATTGCAAGTGTGTTTAGATCTTAAACTTCAACATAAGCTTAAGAATGAAGCAAAAACCACTAGAAAAGAATTAGGATCATTTTGTTCCCTGGGGAATAGAAGGAGTCAAAGCTCCAAGCAAACAAAAGAAAGTTCAAAAATATGTTCCCATAAATCAAGAAAATCTAGACGCTACTATAAAAAGCAATATAGAGAAGAAGCAAGTTCATCAAAACCTAGAACATCAAAGAAAAATAAGTATAGATCATCTAAGTCTAAAAACGAAATAGTATGTTATAAATGTGGTCGAGTAGGACATTATAAGAAAGATCTGTAAAGTAAAACAAAAAATTAATAATCTAAAAATTGATGAAGAATTAAAGAAATCTTTAATAAATATATTAATTAATGAATCTGAATCTTCAAGAAGAATACGATTCTCAAGAAGAAATGGTTAATCAATTAAAAGACTCATCTTCATCCGAATTAGAAAGCGATAGTGAGAAAGAATGTACAAAGCTTAGGACCGAACTATGTGATTGTTCATCGTGCTTAAAAACTATTAATGTAATTACTAGAGATCAAGCATCATCATTATTAAGCATAATAGAAAACATGGAAGAATCATCTCTGTTAAGCAAGAGTTCATTCAAGAAATAAAAGAATTTCTAGAATACGAGGATAAGAAAAAAAGAAGAAGTGCAAAAGATAGATATGAAAGAAGTATTAGAAAGATTTAAGAAACCTCAAAGAAATGAAGTTACCCTAAAAGATTTACAAAGAAGAAATAAAAAATTTAAAGAATGAAGTTAAATTACTTAAAGAAAAAGATCTTGATTTAGAATTCAAAATGCTAAATTTACAAGCACAAATAATAGTACAAAATCAAGATACAAGTACCGGTCAAGACCGTAAAAGATCCTTATATTCATTTATTAAGTCAAGTAATTGTTCATAAATGGCATTGTCCGATAGAGTTAGTAATAAAGGATGAACGATTTAATTTTATAGCCTTAATAGACTCAGGAGCTGATATGAATTGTGTTCAAGAAGGATTAATCCCAACTAAGTATTACGATAAGACCACGTAATCGTTAAGTAGTGCTTCTGGAAATAAAATGCAAATTAAGTATAAACTAAATAATGCTAAGGTTTGTAAAAATAAAATTTGTTATAAAACCTCATTTTTATTAGTAAAAAATATTTCTGAGCAAATAATTCTAGGTACTCCCTTCTTATCCTTACTATACCCCTTCTCAGTAAACGAAAAAGGATTAGTTACTAATGCATTAGGAAAAGAAATTTGTTTTGAGTTTATAAAATCACCCTTAATTAAAGAATTAAACATGGTTCAAGATTCATTAATTTCTAAGATTAACTTAATAGAAAGGAAAACAAAGCACATAAACATGTTAAGCAGAGAAGTTCAATATAAAAGAATTCAAGAACAAATAAATAAACCCCAAGTTCAAGATAAGATAAAAAATGTTCAAATGAAATTTGAACAAGAAGTATGTAGTGAATTCCCTAATGCTTTTAAAGAACGAAAAAAGGTACACAAGCGTTACTTTACCATATGAAGAAGGATTTGAAGAGATTAATATTCCTACTAAAGCAAGACATATTCAAATGAATCAACAATACTTAGAATATTGTAAGAAAGAAATTCAAGAATATTTAGATAAGGATTTAATTAGACCAAGTAAGTCCCCTTGAGTTGTGCAGATTTTATGTTATGAACGCTCGTAAATAGAAAGAGGTGCCCCAGATTAGTAATTAATTATAAACCTTTAAACAAGGTTTTAAGATGGATAAGGTATCCAATTCCTAATAAAAAAGATTTAGTAAGTAGAGTTCATCAAAGCTAATATATTCTCGAAATTTGATATGAAATCTGGATACTATCAAATAGAAGTAGTGAAGAAGATAGGTACAAAATCGCTTTTGTAGTACCCTTTGGACATTATGAATGGAATGTAATGCCTCAAGGATTAAAAATGCCCTTCAGAATTTCAAAATATAATGAATAATATTTTGAATCCTTACTCAAGGTTCACTATAGTATATCTAGATGATGTATTAGTATTCAGTAACTCTATTGATCAACACTTTAATCATTTAGAAACTTTCTTTAATCTTATTAAAGAAAATGGTTTAGTAATCTCTCGCTAAGAAAATGAAACTATTCCAAACTAAGACTAAATTTCTAGGATTCGAAATTAATCAAGGTACTATTGTTCCCATAGAAAGATCCATAGAATTTGCAGATAAGTTCTCTAACGAACTCAAAGATAAGAATACTCTTCAAAGATTTTTAGGATGTGTTAACTATGTGGCGACTTTATTCCTAATATACGAATAATTTGTGCTCCTTTATTTAAAAGGCTAAGAAAAGACCCGCCTCCTTGGGATAATCAAATGACTAATGCTTTGTTCAACAAGTTAAGAATTTAGTAAAAATATTCCTTGTTTAGGACTTCCTGATCCTCAAGCCTCTCTCATAGTAGAAACAGATGCCTCTCGATTTGGGGTATGGGGAGTGTTAAAGCAGATTACTACCGAGTCATCCAAAGAACAAGTCGTCGATATCACTGAGTTTGGCAACCGGCTCAACAATTATAGTATCTTGTTAAGAAAGAAGTTTTATCTATAGTGCTAAGTATCACAAAATTTCAGGATGATTTATTTAATAAAAGGTTTTTGTTAAAAACTGATTGTAAAGTCGCTCCTTCAATTATTCAAAAGGATGTTAAGAACTTGGTTTCAAAATGATTTTTGCCGATGGCAAGCATTGTTATCTTGTTTTGATTTTGATATTCAACATATTAAAGGAAAAGATAATTATCTTCCCGATTTCCTAACCAGAGAGTTTTTGCAGTGGCTACAATGGCCGCTAGCTCCTCATCAAAATCAAAGGCTAAGAAAATTACTGGATAAGTACATGCAGATTTTCGCAGATAAGAACACCGAGATAAGTACAAGGTCATCTACCTCCTTAAAAGGGTCTTCCACCCTAGTTCATGTTCCTAATCCTATTCACCAGACGACCTTCATCTCCTCACCCAATAGGTTTACACCTCTATCTTACTCACAAACCATTATCGGTACTCCTTCTAGAACTCCTCGAGAGACCAAAACAATCTTCACCGCTACTCACCAATTCTCCTACCACGTAAGAATGCAAATACGTTAAGAAAAATATTTTTGAACCTATAATCACCCTTGAACCAGGATTCTTTTCTCCTCACTCGACCCCTCGAGAAATCATTCAACATGCTTCCCCAGATTTTCATTTTGTTCCTCAAGAGTCACTTAAAAAGAACAGAACTTTTTATGAACTCATCCTCATTGATACTCGAATCAATCTCTTTAGATCATTATTATAGTGATACCAACCCCGATTATATTGATTTTTCTAAAGTAAAGATCCTTAAGGTTTTAGGTCCAAAAGATTGGAATCAAGCTCCTCACACTCCAAAATCATTTTCAATTAAATTTGATCCTCAAACTTATACTTATCGGGATTATCAAGAAGCTTGGTACAGATTTATGCTCCTCGTGCCATATTCTCACTCTTGGTTCTTTTGGTTCCAAAAAGGGATAAAAACTTTCCTCATGGTTTGCCGATTGGATGTGTACCAATTGGTCCTTGTGTTGATATTCTTCCTCAACTTGCTAAGGATTCTTATAATTTGTTTACTCAAAAACTGATTTTCCTCGTGGTTCCAGACTTTTACATTTTTATGTCGCTTTTGGAATTGCTTGGATTAATGTTTGGGATTATAATTTCTATCGAAGTATCGATTCCTCATCCGAACGGGTCGCCAGAGAATTTAGTGTTAAATGGTGGCCTCAGTTCAACATGAAATTAGTAAGTATTGAAGCGGTTAATCAATGGTTCCTTGCTAATCCTTCTTTGGTTAAGAAGAATCATAAGAAGCCATCACAATTTGAAGAACTTAAGAACAAGCTTCTTCAAGAACTGGCCTCTTCATCCTCGTAACAAGAATTGCTAAGCAAAATTAAGACAACCATGTCCACCTCTGGTTCGTCTCCTCCCAAAGTGAAGGAAGTGAAAACAACGACCTTCTTGGTAATAGTAATGAAGATGATCGTTATGGTGTTGACCTTTCCAACTTGTAAAGGCCCACACAAGAATTTATGAAATTTTTCATGAAGGTTCCTTATTTGTCATATTATGAAGCTTCCGATTTGTTGTTTAGCCAAGCAGAAATTTCCTAAGATTCCTAAGAAAGTCCCCACGAAGGTTACTTATTTGTTACTTAGCTGAGCAGAAATTTCCTATGAAGGTTCATTATTCGTCGTCTAGCTATTCGTCAAGATTCCTACGAAGGCTCCTTATTTGTCATTTACTTCATTTGTCTAATTATGAAGTTTCCTAGTTTGTTGTCTTGCCAAGCATGCAGCTTCCTGAGAAGATTCCTTACTTGTCATCTAACTCAACATGAAGCTTCCCGTGAAGGTTCCTCATTTGTCCCCTAGCTAAGGATGAAGCTTCCCGTGAAGGCTCCTCACTTGTCATCTAGCGCAAAGACGAAGCTTCCCATGAAGGTTCCTGATGTGTGCATATTCGAAGTCTTTTCTCTATAAAAGCTGAAGCTTCTTCAGAGAAAGGCATCGAAAAATTTTAGTTGGAAAAATTTTGTAAACACTTTGTATCAAAACTCTTGTATTCTGTTTCCTCCAGTAAACCTTTGGAATTCACTTTTGTTCAAGACTTGTAATTTTGTATCACGTACTGTAAGTATTTTGAAATTATCAATAAAGTATTTTGATCCCGATTTTCGATCTATCTCTTCTTTCTATTTTTAAATGCATATTTATACTATCTTGTTGAGCCTATGCCGTTGGCCCCGTCGTTATCGGTATCGAGCCTCGTAAGAGGTTCCGAGTATCCGAAGCCTAAGGAAGGGAGAAGGACTTAGCGTTGGTCGCCCCTTGGCTCAGACGTTGGTCACCGTGTTAGTGCCGAGAAGGCAAGGTTAGGTGGTCCCGTACATGCAAGTGGTGGTCCCGGTGAAGAGAATTCCTTCATTATGTCTAGGATATTCGTAAACTTGCGAGCTCTCCTTCCGTAGCGGGAAGGCTTCTAGCATAGGTTCCTCAAGTTTAAATCTACATCCTCTAGATTAGAAGTAGATCAAGATCGTGTTCTAATAAATGAATTAGAAATTGCTAATATTGAAAACAACCTTCAAAATTGGGCAATTCCTTATGTTCCTCCCAAAGAAATTTATAAAACTAGTACTTCCTTATTCAAGCCTAAGGATCGATCCATATGTTCGAAGTTACTCATATTCTAGAAAACCTTGTGAATCGATAAGTTTACTAAAAGATAATATTATTGATCAACATGTTAAGGATAATTATCGCTTATACATATGGGTTAATTCAAGTAGCCTAAAGGGCAACATAGGTTAGGAATTGATAATCCTGTGTTAATTTTGTTAAGAGATAAAAGGTTAAGAAAACTTCATGATCAAATTATCGCTATTTTAGAATCTAATTTGCATGATGGTCCTGTTTTCTTTAACTGTTATCCTAATTATACCATGCCATTAAATGATTATATGACTAAGCAAGCTTTAGAATTAAATGTTAAGATATTAGATAATATTTTTCAAGAAGGAACTAAGCATATGTCTGTTATGTATAGAGTTCATTATAAAGTCTCTTATGAAGATCAAAACTTTAAAGCACTAAGACAATCCCCAAAGCATGAAACCGTAATTATGGAAGCAAATCTTAAGAAATCATCAATACTAACTCCTAAAAGATTATCTCATGAAGAAATCTTGTCTAGGATTCTCGAAGATTGGGTGTTTCTGATGTAATACCCCTCAACCGATAAGAAATACTAGAATAAGAACAATAGTTCAAGATGGTTCTAATATAAGAATAGGAATGCTTAGGTCTAATTCTCACTCTAGACTAAACACTCCTACAAATCCGATAATTAACATCCCTTCAATGCTCCTACTTCCTCAAGACATTCAAGAGATGGATCTACTGTTAATATAAACCTAACTCGGGTGTAAACTTTGAACCTAATGTTCCTCAACCAATTTACCAACAAACTCATAGATCGAATCACCGAATATTCACCCACCAGATCCCAAGTCATTAATGTATTAACTAAAGAAGAACCCTTTGAAATAGATAAAAAATGGATAAGTAATGATTTTGAAGCTCCTTATAATAAAGATAAAAGAGATTGGTATTTTAAGAATTTTAGTAAAAAACAAACCACTAAGTTTAGAGAAGAATTTTACTCATATTTGAGGGAACAACAAATTAATTTATATTTCTTTGACTGGTTTGAAAAGTATTGCAAAGAAAATAATATTCAAAATCCTTTTATAAAAATACCATAAATATTAGTAAATAATAAAATATCAACTTCGTGGAAAACAGAGAAAGACAAGATAATAATTTAGAATTTCCTCCCTTAGAAACCATTAAGGTAACCACAAAAGAAGGATTAGAAGTTGAAGCCACCCCTTTTAAGGCAATAGCTTCAAGAGCTCATAATTTACCTATAGATAAGGGCGATTTTAATAAAGTTCATCAACAACTTAATTACTCTAATCAAATGCTCCATACTATGTCTAAAACATTAGAAAGGATAGATAATCAAATAAGTGAAAAACCTAAAGAATATACATCACCAAAATGTTAATAAAAATTTAGATCCTAATAGACCCATTTATAAGGTAATTAATGTCCCGTAATCGATTTAAAAATATACACTTTGGTTCAAAATCGACAACTCTATTGAAGAAATTAAGAAAAAATTAGAACAGCTTAACCATAGGAACGAAGTTCTACACCCAAGATACATACTTTACAAAAAATTGAAGAATTGGAAAATGAACTTTTAAATCTTCAAGTTAATAAGTTAAGGAAAGATATGCCTGTCTCAAAAACTAGAAATTATTACCCAAGACCCACATATCCTGATGTTCAGTATGAAGAAAGACCTTTTCAAGATTCTGTAGCCTTTTCTGGTGAATCAATTAATGAATGGAATATAGACGGATTAGGTGAACAACAAATTTTAGACACTGTTCAACAAATGACTATGGCCGCAACAGCATTTAAAGGGAAAAAAATAATCGATAGAACTTCACCTCCTTAATTGTTATGGGATTTAAAGCCAACTTAAAGGATGGTGGGATAATGTGCTAAGCCAAGGAGAAAAAGATTTTATAATGAATTCAACAAAAATTGATTCTAATGGACAAGTATTTGAAGATGTCAGAACAACTCTTTTGTATACAATAACAAAGCATTTTATAGAGAACCCTTAAAATTTCAAAGAAAGAATTGCAGACCAAATTGTTAATCTATATTGTCCCTCCATGTCCGATTATAGATGGTATAGGGATATGTTTTTGTCTAAGCTATATTTAAGAAGTGATGCATCACCTGACATCGGAAAGAAAGATTTATAGCTGGTCTTCCTAAATTGTTTGCGAAAAAGTTAAAGTAATGATTTAGAATCAAAATGATGGTACAATTCCTTATGATCAACTTACGTTTGGTCAATTGTCTAATTATATTATAGAAACTGGATTGCAAGTGTGTTTAGATCTTAAACTTCAACATAAGCTTAAGAATGAAGCAAAACCACTAGAAAAGAATTAGGATCATTTTGTTCCCAGTGGGGAATAGAAGGAGTCAAAGCTCCAAGCAAACAAAAGAAAGTTCAAAAATATGTTCCCATAAATCAAGAAAATCTAGACGCTACTATAAAAAGCAATATAGAGAAGAAGCAAGTTCATCAAAACCTAGAACATCAAAGAAAAATAAGTATAGATCATCTAAGTCTAAAAACGAAATAGTATGTTATAAATGTGGTCGAGTAGGACATTATAAGAAAGATCTGTAAAGTAAAACAAAAAATTAATAATCTAAAAATTGATGAAGAATTAAAGAAATCTTTAATAAATATATTAATTAATGAATCAATCTTCAAGAAGAATACGCTTCAGAAGAAGAAATGGTTAATCAATTAAAAGACTCATCTTCATCCGAATTAGAAAGCGATAGTGAGAAAGAATGTACAGTGCTTAGGACCGAACTATGTGATTGTTCATCGTGCTTAAAAACTATTAATGTAATTACTAGAGATCAAGCATCATCATTATTAAGCATAATAGAAAACATGGAAGAATCATCTGTTAAGCAAGAGTTCATTCAAAGAAATAAAAGAATTTCTAGAATACGAGGATAAGAAAAAAGAAGAAGTGCAAAAGATAGATATGAAAGAAGTATTAGAAAGATTTAAGAAACCTCAAAGAAATGAAGTTACCCTAAAAGATTTACAAAGAAGAAATAAAAAATTTAAAGAATGAAGTTAAATTACTTAAAGAAAAAGATACCGATTTAGAATTCAAAATGCTAAATTTACAAGCACAAATAATAGTACAAAATCAAGATACAAGTACCTAGTCAAGACCAGAAAAAGATCCTTATATTCATTTATTAAGTCAAGTAATTGTTCATAAATGGCATTGTCCGATAGAGTTAGTAATAAAGGATGAACGATTTAATTTTATAGCCTTAATAGACTCGTGAGAGTCGATATGAATTGTGTTCAAGAAGGATTAATCCCAACTAAGTATTACGATAAGACCACGTAATCGTTAAGTAGTGCTTCGAAATAAAATGCAAATTAAGTATAAACTAAATAATGCTAAGGTTTGTAAAAATAAAATTTGTTATAAAACCTCATTTTTATTAGTAAAAAATATTTTCGAGCAAATAATTCTAGGTACTCCCTTTTATCTTTACTATACCCCTTCTCAATAAACGAAAAAGGATTAGTTACTAATGTATTAGGAAAAGAAATTTGTTTTGAGTTTATAAAATCGCCCTTAATTAAAGAATTAAACATGGTTCAAGATTCATTAATTTCTAAGATTAACTTAATAGAAAGGAAAACAAAGCACATAAACATGTTAAGCAGAGAAGTTCAATATAAAAGAATTCAAGAACAAATAAATAAACCCCAAGTTCAAGATAAGATAAAAAATGTTCAATGTAAATTTGAACAAGAAGTATGTAGTGAATTCCCTAATGCTTTTAAAGAACGAAAAAAGGTACACAAGCTATTTTTACCATATGAAGAAGGATTTGAAGAAATTAATATTCCTACTAAAGCAAGACCTATTCAAATGAATCAACAATACTTAGAATATTGTAAGAAAGAAATTCAAGAATATTTAGATAAGGATTTAATTAGACCAAGTAAGTCCCCTTGGAGTTGTGCAGATTTTATGTTATGAACGCTTCTGAAATAGAAAGAGGTGCCCCAGATTAGTAATTAATTATAAACCTTTAAACAAGGTTTTAAGATGGATAAGGTATCCAATTCCTAATAAAAAAAGATTTAGTAAGTAGAGTTCATCAAAGCTAATATATTCTCGAAATTTGATATGAAAACTGGATACTATCAAATAGAAGTAGTGAAGAAGATAGGTACAAAATCGCTTTTGTAGTACCCTTTGGACATTATGAATGGAATGTAATGCCTCAAGGATTAAAAAATGCCCTTTAATTTCAAAATATAATGAATAATATTTTGAATCCTTACTCAAAGTTCACCATAGTATATCTAGATGATGTATTAGTATTCAAGAACTCTATTGATCAACACTTTAATCATTTAGAAACTTTCTTTAATCTTATTAAAGAAAATGGTTTAGTAATCTCTCGCTAAGAAAATGAAACTATTCCAAACTAAGACTAGATTTCTAGGATTCGAAATTAATCAAGGTACTATTGTTCCCATAGAAAGATCCATAGAATTTGCAGATAAGTTCTCTAACGAACTCAAAGATAAGAATACTCTTCAAAGATTTTTAGGATGTGTTAACTATGTAGACTTTATTCCTAATATACGAATAATTTGTGCTCCTTTATTTAAAAGGCTAAGAAAAGACCCGCCTCCTTGGGATAATCAAATGACTAATCTTTGTTCAACAAGTTAAGAATTTAGTAAAAATATTCCTTGTTTAGGACTTCCTGATCCTCAAGCTCTCTCATAGTAGAAACAGATGCCTCGATTTGGGGTATGGGGAGTGTTAAAGCAATTACTACCCGAGTCATCCAAAGAACAAGTCGTCGATATCACTGAGTTTGGCAACCTACTCAAGCTCAACAGTAATTATAGTATCTTGTTAAGAAAGAAGTTTTATCTATAGTGCTAAGTATCACAAAATTTCAGGATGATTTATTTAATAAAAGGTTTTTGTTAAAAACCGATTGTAAAGTCGCTCCTTCAATTATTCAAAGGATGTTAAGAACTTGGTTTCAAAACAGATTTTTGCCGGATGGCAAGCATTGTTATCTTGTTTTGATTTTGATATTCAACATATTAAAGGAAAAGATAATTATCTTCCCGATTTCCTAACCAGAGTTTTTTGCGTGGCTACAATGGCCGCTAGCTCCTCATCAAAATCAAAGGCTAAGAAAATTACTCGATAAGTACATGGTTGATTTTCGCAGATAAGAACACCGAGATAAGTACAAGGTCATCTACCTCCTTAAAAGGGTCTTCCACCCTAGTTCATGTTCCTAATCCTATTCAACATTGCACGACCTTCATCTCCTCACCCAATAGGTTTACACCTCTATCTTACTCACAAACCATTACTGGTACTCCTTCTAGAACTCCTCAGAGACCAAAACAATCTTCACCGCTACTCACCAATTCTCCTACCACAGAAGAATGCAAATACGTTAAGAAAAATATTTTTGAACCTATAATCACCCTTGAACCAGGATTCTTTTCTCCTCACTTCGACCCCTCGAGAAATCATTCAACATGCTTCCCCAGATTTTCATTTTGTTCCTCAAGAGTCACTTAAAAAGAACAGAACTTTTTATGAACTCATCCTCATTGATACTGAATCAATCTCTTTAGATCATTATTATAGTGATACCAACCCCGATTATATTGATTTTTCTAAAGTAAAGATCCTTAAGGTTTTAGGTCCAAAAGATTGGAATCAAGCTCCTCACACTCCAAAATCATTTTCAATTAAATTTGATCCTCAAACTTATACTTATCGGGATTATCAAGCAAGCTTGGTACATGATTTATGCTCCTCGTGCCATATTCTCACTCTTGGTTCTTTTGGTTCCAAAAAGGGATAAAAACTTTCCCTCATGGTTTGCCGATTGGATGTGTACCACTTGGTCCTTGTGTTGATATTCTTCCTCAACTTGCTAAGGATTCTTATAATTTGTTTACTCAAAAACTGATTTTCCTCGTGGTTCAGACTTTTACATTTTTATGTCTTTTGGAATTGCTTGGATTAATGTTTGGGATTATAATTTCTATTAGAAGTATTTTCCTCATCAGAATGGGTCGCGAGAGAATTTAGTGTTAAATGGTGGCCTCATTCAACATGAAATTAGTAATCTTGAACGGTTAATCAATGGTTCTTGCTAATCCTTCTTTGGTTAAGAAGAATCATAAGAAGCCATCACAATTTGAAGAACTTAAGAACAAGCTTCTTCAAGAACTAGGCCTCTTCATCCTCGATGAACAAGAATTGCTAAGCAAAATTAAGACAACCATGTCCACCTGGTTCGTCTTCCTCTTTAAAGTGAAGGAAGTGAAAACAACGACCTTCTTGGTAATAGTAATGAAGATGATCGTTATGGTGTTGACCTTTCCAACTTGTAAAATTTATTAATTTATGAAATTTTTCATGAAGGTTCCTTATTTGTCATTTAATGGCATGGTATAATTATGAAGCTTCCTGATTTGTTGTTTAGCCAAGCAGAAATTCTAAGATTCTAAGAAAGTCCCCACGAAGGTTACTTATTTTTATTCTTAACAAAATTCGAGGAAATTTCCTATGAAGGTTCATTATTCGTCGTCTAGCTATTCGTCAAGATTCCTACGAAGGCTCCTTATTTGTCGTTTACTTCATTTGTCTAATTATGAAGTTTCCTAGTTTGTTGTCTTATGAGTACTTCGAGAAGATTCCTTACTTGTCATCTAATAAGCAAGTATGAAGCTTCCGTGAAGGTTCCTCATTTGTCCCTAGCTAAGGATGAAGCTTCCGTGAAGGCTCCTCACTTGTCATCTAGCGTAGCACGAAGCTTCCATGAAGGTTCGATGTGTGCATATTCGAAGTCTTTTCTCTATAAAAGTAGAAGCTTCTTCAGAGAAAGGCATCGAAAAATTTTAGTTGAAAAAATTTTTGTAAACACTTGTATCAAAACTCTTGTATTCTGCTCTGTAAACCTTTGGAATTGCTTTTGTTCAAGACTTGTAATTTTGTATCAAAGTATTTTGAAATTATCAATAAAGTATTTTGATCCTGATTTCTGATCTATCTCTTCTTTCTATTTTTAAATGCATATTTTTTCTACTGTTGAGCCTATGTCGTCGGTCCTGTCGATACTGGACGGCATAGGCTCAACAGTAGTATAAATATGCATTTAAAAATAGAAAGAAGAGATAGATCAGAAATCAGGATCAAAATACTTTATTGATAATTTCAAAATACTTACAGAGTACGTGATACAAAATTACAAGTCTTGAACAAAAGTCAATTCCAAATTTTTGAGGAAACAGAATACAAATTCCAAAGGTTTACAGAGAAACAGAATACAAGAGTTTTGATACAAAGTGTTTACGTAAATTTTTCCAACTAAAATTTTTCGATGCCTTTCTCTGAAGAAGCTTCACTTTTATAGAGAAAAGACTTGAATATGCACACATCAGAACCTTCATGGGAAGCTTCGTGTCCGTGCTAGATGACAAGTGAGGAGCCTTCACGGAAGCTTCATCCTTAGCTAGGGGACAAATGAGGAACCTTCACGGGAAGCTTCATGCTTTGAGTTAGATGACAAGTAAGGAATCTTCTCAGGAAGCTGCATGCTTGGCAAGACAACAAACTAGGAAACTTCATAATTAGACAAATGAAGTAAACGACAAATAAGGAGCCTTCGTAGGAATCTTGACGAATAGCTAGACGACGAATAATGAACCTTCATAGGAAATTTCTGCTCGGCTAAGTAACAAATAAGTAACCTTCGTGGGGACTTTCTTAGGAATCTTAGGAAATTTCTGCTTGGCTAAACAACAAATCGAAGCTTCATAATATGACAAATAAGGAACCTTCATGAAAAATTTCATAAATTATTGTGTGGGCCTTTACAAGTTGGAAAGGTCAACACCATAACAATCATCTTCATTACTATTACCAAGAAGGTCGTTGTTTTCACTTCCTTCACGGGAGGAGAGCGAACCAGAGGTGGACATGGTTGTCTTAATTTTGCTTAGCAATTCTTGTTCTGAGGATGAAGAGGCCAGTTCTTGAAGAAGCTTGTTCTTAAGTTCTTCAAATTGTGATGGCTTCTTATGATTCTTCTTAACCAAAGAAGGATTAGCAAGGAACCATTGATTAACCGCTTCAATACTTACTAATTTCATGTTGAACTGAGGCCACCATTTAACACTAAATTCTCTGGCGACCCATTCTGGATGAGGAATCTGATACTTCTGATAGAAATTATAATCCCAAACATTAATCCAAGCAATTCCAAAAGCAAAGATAAAAATGTAAAAGTCTGGAACCCTGAGGAAAATCAGCTTTTTTGAGTAAACAAATTATAAGAATCCTTAGCAAGTTGAGGAAGAATATCAACACAAGGACCAAGTGGTACACATCCAATCAAGCAAACCATGAGGGAAAGTTTTTTATCCCTTTTTGGAACCAAAAGAACCAAGAGTGAGAATATGGCCTGAGGAGCATAAATCTGTACCAAGCTTGCTGATAATCCCAGTAAGTATAAGTTTGAGGATCAAATTTAATTGAAAATGATTTTGGAGTGTGAGGAGCTTGATTCCAATCTTTTGGACCTAAAACCTTAAGGATCTTTACTTTAGAAAAATCAATATAATCGGGGTTGGTATCACTATAATAATGATCTAAAGAGATTGATTCAGTATCAATGAGGATGAGTTCATAAAAAGTTCTGTTTCTTTTTAAGTGACTCTTGAGGAACAAAATGAAAATCTGGGGAAGCATGTTGAATGATTTCTCGAGGGGTCGAGTGAGGAGAAAAGAATCCTGGTTCAAGGGTGATTATAGGTTCAAAAATATTTTTCTTAACGTATTTGCATTCTTCTGTGGTAGGAGAATTGGTGAGTAGCGGTGAAGATTGTTTTGGTCTCTGAGGAGTTCTAGAAGGAGTACTAGTAATGGTTTATGAGTAAGATAGAGGTGTAAACCTATTGGGTGAGGGAGATGAAGGTCGTACAGACTGAATAGGATTGGGAACATGAACTAGGGTGGAAGACCCTTTTAAGGAGGTAGATGACCTTGTACTTATCTCAGTGTTCTTATCTGCAGAAATCTGCATGTACTTATCCAGAGTAATTTTCTTAGCCTTTGATTTTGATGAGGAGCTAGCGGCCATTGTAGCCCTGAAAAACTCTCTGGTTAGGAAATCAGGAAGATAATTATCTTTTCCTTTAATATGTTGAATATCAAAATCAAAACAAGATAACAATGCTTGCCATCTGGCAAAAATCTGTTTTGAAACCAAGTTCTTAACATCCTTTTGAATAATTGAAGGAGCGACTTTTACAATCGTTTTTAACAAAAACCTTTTATTAAATAAATCATCCCGAAATTTTGTGATACTTAACACTATAGATAAAACTTCTTTCTTTGATACTATAATTCTGTTGAGCCGGTTGCCAAACTCAGTGATATCTCGACGACTTGTTCTTTGGATGACTCAGTAGTAGCTGCTTTAACACTCCCCATACCCCAAATCGAGGCATCTGTTTCTACTATGAGAGAGGCTTGAGGATCCAGGAAGTCCTAAACAAGGAATATTTTTTACTAAATTCTTAACTTGTTGAACAAAGATTAGTCATTTGATTATCCCAAGGAGGCGGGTCTTTTCTTAGCCTTTTAAATAAAGGAGCACAAATTATTCGTATATTAGGAATAAAAGTCGCCACATAGTTAACACATCCTAAAAATCTTTGAAGAGTATTCTTATCTTTGAGTTCGTTAGAGAACTTATCCGCAAATTCTATGGATCTTTCTATGGGAACAATAGTACCTTGATTAATTTCGAATCCTAGAAATCTAGTCTTAGTTTGGAATAGTTTCATTTTCTTAGCAGAGATTACTAAACCATTTTCTTTAATAAGATTAAAGAAAGTTTCTAAATGATTAAAGTGTTGATCAATAGAGTTACTGAATACTAATACATCATCTAGATATACTATAGTGAACCTTGAGTAAGGATTCAAAATATTATTCATTATATTTTGAAATTATCAATAAAGTATTTTGATCCTGATTTCTGATCTATCTCTTCTTTCTATTTTTAAATGCATATTTATACTACTGTTGAGCCTATGCCGTCGGTCCTGTCGTTACTGGTATCAGAGCCTCGTAAGAGGTTCTGAGTATCCGAAGCCTAAGGAAGGAGAAGGACTTAGCGTTGGTCACCCTTGGTCGGTACGTTGGTCAGCCTGTGTTAGTCTTGGGAGAAGGCAAGGTTAGGTGGTCCCGTACATGCAAGTGGTGGTCCCGGTAAGAGAATTCCTTCATTATGTCTAGGATATTCAGAAACTTAAGCGAGCTCTCCTTCCGTAGCGGGAAGGCTTCTAGCATAGGTTCCTCACGTTTAAATCTACATCCTCTAGATTAGAAGTAGATCAAGATCAAGTTCAAGCAAATGAATTAGAAATTGCTAATATTGAAAACAACCTTCAAAATTGGGCAATTCCTTATGTTCCTCCCAAAGAAATTTATAAAACTAGTGCTTCCTTATTCAAGCCTAAGGATCAGATCCATATGTTCGAAGCTACTCATATTCTAGAAAAACCTTGTGAATCGATAAGTTTACTAAAAGATAATATTATTGATCAACATGTTAAGGATAATTATCGGTTTATACATATTGGGTTAATTCAAGTAGCCGCCAAAGGGCAACATAGGTTAGGAATTGATAATCCTGTGTTAATTTTGTTAAGAGATAAAAGGTTAAGAAAACTTCATGATCAAATTCTTGCTATTTTAGAATCTAATTTGCATGATGGTCCTGTTTTCTTTAATGTTATCCTAATTATACCATGCCATTAAATGATTATATGACTAAGCAAGCTTTAGAATTAAATGTTAAGATATTAGATAATATTTTTCAAGAAGGAACTAAGCATATGTCTAGTTATGTATAGAGTTCATTATAAAGTCTCTTATGAAGATCAAAACTTTAAAGCACTAAGACAATCCCCAAAGCATGAAACTGTAATTATGGAAGCAAATCTTAAGAAATCATCAATACTAACTCCTAAAAGATTATCTCATGAAGAAATCTTGTCTAGGATTCTGAAGATTGGGTGTTTCGGATGTAATACCCCTCAACCGATAAGAAATACTAGAATAAGAACAATAGTTCAAGATGGTTCTAATATAAGAATAGGAATGCTTAGGTCTAATTCTCACTCTAGACTAAACACTCCTACAAATCCGATAATTAACATCCCTTCAACTGCTCCTACTTCCTCAAGACATTCAAGTAGATGGATCTAATTTGTTAATATAAACCTAACTGGTGTAAACTTTGAACCTAATGTTCCTCAACCAATTTACCAACAAACTCATAGATCAGAATCACCAGAATATTCACCCACCAGATCCCAAGTCATTAATGTATTAACTAAAGAAGAACCCTTTGAAATAGATAAAAAATGGATAAGTAATGATTTTGAAGCTCCTTATAATAAAGATAAAAGAGATTGGTATTTTAAGAATTTTAGTAAAAAACAAACTACTAAGTTTAGAGAAGAATTTTACTCATATTTAAGGAAACAACAAATTAATTTATATTTCTTTGACTGGTTTGAAAAGTATTGCAAAGAAAATAATATTCAAAATCCTTTTATAAAAATACCAGAAATATTAGTAAATAATAAAATATCAACTTCGTGGAAAACAGAGAAAGACAAGATAATAATTTCAGAATTTCCTCCCTTAGAAACCATTAAGGTAACCACAAAAGAAGGATTAGAAGTTGAAGCCACCCCTTTTAAGGCAATAGCTTCAAGAGCTCATAATTTACCTATAGATAAGGGCGATTTTAATAAAGTTCATCAACAACTTAATTACTCTAATCAAATGCTCCATACTATGTCTAAAACATTAGAAAGGATAGATAATCAAATAAGTGAAAAACCTAAAGAATATACATCACTCAAAATGTTAATAAAAATTTAGATCCTAATAGACCCATTTATAAGGTAATTAATGTCCCGTAATCGATTTAAAAATATACACTTTGGTTCAAAATCGACAACTCTATTGAAGAAATTAAGAAAAAATTAGAGCAGTTAACCATAGGAACGAAGTTCTACACCCAAGATACATACTTTACAAAAAATTGAAGAATTGGAAAATGAACTTTTAAATCTTCAAGTTAATAAGTTAAAGAAAGATATGCCTGTCTCAAAAACTAGAAATTATTACCCAAGACCCACATATCCTGATGTTCAGTATGAAGAAAGACCTTTTCAAGATTCTGTAGCCTTTTCTGGTGAATCAATTAATGAATGGAATATAGACGGATTAGGTGAACAACAAATTTTAGACACTGTTCAACAAATGACTATGGCCGCAACAGCATTTAAAGGGAAAAATAATACTGATAGAACTTCAGCCTCCTTAATTGTTATGGGATTTACAGGCCAGCTTAAAGGATGGTGGGATAATGTGCTAAGCCAAGGAGAAAAAGATTTTATAATGAATTCAACAAAAATTGATTCTAATGGACAAGTATTTGAAGATGCTGTAACAACTCTTTTGTACACAATAACAAAGCATTTTATAGGAGAACCCTTAAAATTTCAGCAAAGAATTGCAGACCAAATTGTTAATCTATATTGTCCCTCCATGTCTGACTATAGATGGTATAGGGATATGTTTTTGTCTAAGCTATATTTAAGAAGTGATGCATCAGCTGATTACTGGAAAGAAAGATTTATAGCTGGTCTTCCAAAATTGTTTGCAGAAAAAGTTAAAGTAATGATTCAGAATCAAAATGATGGTACAATTCCTTATGACCAACTTACGTTTGATCAATTGTCTAATTATATTATAGAAACTGGATTGCAAGTGTGTTTAGATCTTAAACTTCAACATAAGCTTAAGAATGAAGCAAAAACCACTAGAAAAGAATTAGGATCATTTTGTTCCCAGTGGGGAATAGAAGGAGTCAAAGCTCCGAGCAGACAAAAGAAAGTTCAAAAATATGTTCCCCATAAATCAAGAAAATCTAGGCGCTACTATAAAAAGCAATATAGAGAAGAAGCAAGTTCGTCAAAACCTAGAACATCAAAGAAAAATAAGTATAGATCATCTAAGTCTAAAAATGAAATAGTATGTTATAAATGTGGTCGAGTAGGACATTATAAGAAAAAGATCAGAAAGTAAAACAAAAAATTAATAATCTAAAAATTGATGAAGAATTAAAGAAATCTTTAATAAATATATTAATTAATGAATCTGAATCTTTGAAGAAGAATACGATTTGAAGAAGAAATGGTTAATCAATTAAAAGACTCATCTTCATCCGAATTAGAAAGCGATAGTGAGAAAGAATGTACAAAGCTTAGGACCGAACTATGTGATTGTTCATCGTGCTTAAAAACTATTAATGTAATTACTAGAGATCAAGCATCATCATTATTAAGCATAATAGAAAACATGGAAGAATCATCTTTAAGCAAGAGTTCATTCAAACAAATAAAAGAATTTCTAGAATATGAGGATAAGAAAAAAAGAAGAAGTGCAAAAGATAGACATGAAAGAAGTATTAGAAAGATTTAAGAAACCTCAAAGAAATGAAGTTACCCTAAAAGATTTACAGCAAGAAATAAAAAATTTAAAGAATGAAGTTAAATTACTTAAAGAAAAAGATACTGATTTAGAATTCAAAATGCTAAATTTACAAGCACAAATAATAGTACAAAATCAAGATACAAGTACCAGTCAAGACCTAGAAAAAGATCCTTATATTCATTTATTAAGTCAAGTAATTGTTCATAAATGGCATTGTCCGATAGAGTTAGTAATAAAGGATGAACGATTTAATTTTATAGCCTTAATAGACTCAGAGTCGATATGAATTGTGTTCAAGAAGGATTAATCCCAACTAAGTATTACGATAAGACCACAGAATCGTTAAGTAGTGCTTTCGAAATAAAATGCAAATTAAGTATAAACTAAATAATGCTAAGGTTTGTAAAAATAAAATTTGTTATAAAACCTCATTTTTATTAGTAAAAAATATTTCGAGCAAATAATTCTAGGTACTCCTTCTTATCCTTACTATACCCCTTCTCAGTAAACGAAAAAGGATTAGTTACTAACGCATTAGGAAAAGAAATTTGTTTTGAGTTTATAAAATCACCCTTAATTAAAGAATTAAACATGGTTCTATATATATATATATATATATATATATATATATATATATATATATATATATATATATATATATATATATATATATATATATATTTCATATATATATAAAGGAAATATGAGCCACGAATGCAATAATACATAATTCGTCGTTAACAAATATGATTTAAGAGAATATATATAAAATACAGTGTGTAGGACTAAATTAATTAAGTTAAAGCATATAGAACATGGCGCATTCCTCATATCACTCACAATGAAATACATCAAGTTTTACTTCAAAATGTAAATATATTAAAAATACACCATAACATGATTAATGCAGAAGAAAACATAAACTACCCATAAGACATCCATGTCTAAGGAGTTGGGTACTCCATCGGATCCACCTCGGGATCCTCCCCCGGGTCATCTGAAGATATAAGGACAGGATTGAGTGTGGTCCCACGAGCAGGTGCCCTAGCCGTTGATGCCATGGAATCCTCGTCGTCACGGGGAGTGCGAATCGGATCACCCCATAACTCCTGAATGGGCAGAGCAAACTCCAAATGCACAGATGTAGTAAGCATCAGGATAGGATCTCCATCACGAGTCCTCCTGACAGTCAGTATCAGATCCCCAACATATCGTACCCGCTCTCCAGCCCAGTCGACTCACCACGTGTTAGCACCACCAGTGAACACAATTCGAACGAACCCAATAGAACCCCTTCGCGAAGACATCACCGGATGCAGTGGGTCAAACCAAGAAAATTCAAAAGAATCCAACCTCGTTCCCACTTATAGTCTTTAACCAAGAATTTACATAGAACAAGAAAAGTACAAGAAAGAGGTGAGACATCCTACTTCATTACCAATTATGGCAGTAAGAAACAGAAACAGAGTAGGACGCCCACGTAATATTACAAAAAATATAAACAGTATCAAGAGGCAGATATTAAACAACTTAGTAGTTCTAGACAATTATAACATCGATAAGATAGCAAATCCAATCATCACATAAATTAAATGCCAAGTAATATATATGTGTTCACTATGCACATGTGCATAATAACCAAAATCCTACTCCATGGAGCTAGACACGAACATCGGAGTGAATGATCAGGGAGACATGTCAGTATCTCATCCGCCTTGGACCAAGTGCTTACCATAAATGGTCAATCAATAATGTTGCACATAGGCTCTATACAGCGGCATTTTCACAAGATCGCGATATAGGATAATGCCCGGTCAGGATCATCGGTGTGTTTGCATCGGTTTGTCCCACGGTCCAGCGAGGCTACCGACTGCCCGCTGTGAGACGCCCGCGCCCCAACGCCCTCAAGGTCAACAGCAGGACCCACACTAGTCTATTCGTACCCGCACTAAAGTGTGATTCAACTCCTAGGCAACATGGCCTTGACAAATAGTCTACCAGACTTTCACAATGCATGATGACTCCATGCATATATCAGGTAATGTTTATTATTACATACTTTTTCGCAATATGCCACAATTGGCCAAAGTAAGCATCAACACATCATTGGTCCCCCACATGGACCCACAAGGTCATATTATCAGTATTCAAATGAAATAATACACTTCCAAGGTTTATTATAAATTCTCACTTACACTCTTAATTCTTATTTCTCTTATTCGATTAATCCTCAATTAATATATTATACTTTTAGGCACATTATGAAATTATGCTTAACTTTCTATACCCTTCTTAATAAGTTTCTCTTTTTGGGAAATGCTATCACATTATTTATTTACTTATTATTATTTTAATTACATAAGTCCATCATTAAATCTTAAACCTAATTCCCTTAGCATGATTTAAATTGGATCATTTGTCATTCTTACTTGCACTCAAGGTCTTACTTTAATTAAAATTTATTCTAAGTCTTTGGATAAATCTTCATTCTTGGTTCTTTCCATTTTATGAAGCCCTAATTGCTTCCTAATTAATCATTTAATTAAGTATCACTTCAATTTAATTTTTCTTATGAAGTTCCTTTCGTTATTGGGTTCTTACTTTAAACTTAATCTTATTCACATGAGGAATTTATTTCTATGTCTTACCAAGTCTCAAACACCCTTATTTATCTTTAGGGTTCAAAGAATTCCTTTAAGTTACTAAATTTATTTCCTTCCATTACATAATTCTCTTATTTATTTACTTGGTTAATTAAATGTCATAGTTGTATAAAGTTACATGATTAGGCCATTTTGAACCCTAGAGGCCGTGAGCCTCACTAATTCTTAGGATTCCTATTTTTCATTCCATTAATTACATGTTGTCAACTTGATAAGCTATGTCTCCCATTTGTTATAAATTTTCACCAAGAACTCTAATTTAGGGCCCCAAAACCGTGAGCTTCATGGAAGAGGACCAAGTCATTTTTGCTTCCAAATCAAGATTCCAATCCATCCAAACACATACATATACATAATCAATCAATCAAATAACTTAAACAATTTAACAACAACATGTAATCATATAAATCATACAAACAAAGAATAATCCTCAATAGGATTTTCTCACAATCAATCACAACACAATGTTCCTTACTACCAAGAGAGGTTGAAGATGATTATCTCCCTCTTACCTAGAGGAGAAAACAAACAATAGAACTCCCTTGAAGCTCCCTTGAATTTTCGGATTCCACCAACACCAAAACCCTAGGGCATCAAACTTTCACAAAAATCACAATCAAAGCTTGAAAAAGGCATCCATGGTCACCATAGTGACCATGGATCATGAAAATGAAGAGAAAAAGAAAGAAGGATGGAAACTTCACCTTAAAGCTTAAAGCTTTGTCTTGGATGACAATGGAGGAAAAGTTAGTTTTTGAAGGAAACCTTTCAAATAGAAGTTGTAGAGGACGTTAAGATGAGTATAGAAATGGTGTTTGGGAGGAGAAAAGATGAAGAGAAATGGTGGAGGAGGAGCTGAAATTTTCATGGTTATAGAGGAGGGTAGATAGAAGGAGGATAAAAAGCTTGAAAAAGATGAAGGTAGAGAGAGAAAGTGCATAGGAAAATGAATGAACACTTTTTGGTTTTTGAAATTAAAGTAGTATAATTAATTGCATGAAAGCACAAATTTTCCCCCTCTAAAGTGTGCAGCAGGCGTGAGTGGAGTGTGAGGGAGGAGAGAGAAAAATTGGTTAGCTTCCTTGGGAAGTTTGGAGGAAATTTCCTAGAAGCTTCCTTAAGAAACTTTGCACATTTCTCAATAAAGTGCAAAGTAAGCTTGTCTCCTAAATTAAATACTCTTGAGCAAATAATTAATTACACTGTTAGAATTATTTTTCCATTGAATAAAGGTTACAGTTGATGAAAATAATATTTTATTATTCATCGGATAATTTTATGATACAGCGATTTTATTTATCAGACAAAACTTCGAATAACACAAACCTCGTAAATTATGCCCGGCCTCAGATTTAGTGAGATCTCTCATCAACACATCCACAGTTCAAGGTTTACCAGCCTCAGGGAAAACATTTCGTTATTCCGGCTCCGTTCAGCGTGCACGTAAAACGAGAAATATACTAAAATATTCGATGTTTCTAGAAAAAGTTACATAAATTCTAAAAAATCACAAATATTAAAAAATGGCTATTCATGATGAAACAAATGATTTTCGGAGTGTTTACACTGACTCTGCTCAGTGTGCACGTAAAATGAAAAATATATTAAAATATTCAACATTTTTGAAAAAATACAGAAAATTTCTCAAAAATCGCCAATATTATAAAATGACTATTTGTGATGAAACAAATAATTTTTGGAGCGTTTACACTGACTCTGCTCAGTGTACACGCAAAATGAGAAATATATTAAAATATTCGACATTTCCGAAAAAATCCTGAAAAATTCCTAAAAATCTCAAATATTATAAAACGACTATTTATGATGAATGAGATAATTTTCGGGATGTTACAACATTCATAATAACCGGTTAGGTGAATTACCTAATCGGGTAGGAGCTTTTAGAACATGAAAAACGCTCCTGACATGGTGAATAATCGGTTATGGAAAATCCATAATCGGTTAGTGCACTATGATTTTGAAAACTGACTTTAAATGGTCATAACTTCTTTGTTTCTTATCCGTTTAAAGCAAATGACCATTCATTGGAAAGATCTTTGAGTCTATTTTATGAAACAAGTTTTAGAACAAAATTCAAAGTAATTCGAAAGTTATGATCAAAAGAGTAACCAAAGGTCAGTTTTGCAAAACACAAACTTGGCTATTTTTCAAAGGTTTGAACTACCATCAAGACTAGCTTTTCAAAACATGTTTGTTGGGCATTTTAGAATGTAAGAAACACTTTTGAAGATGTTAAAATATATTTGAGCTTAGTGTGATTCCTTTTTACCTTTACATAAGATCTAAGTCTTATAAGCTATTTTTGAAGAACCATGGAACTTGATCTTTTGCCATCATCAATTCTTGATGTAATCCAAGCTTCCAAAAATTTCTTCTCTTCAAATCTTACAAATGCTTGGAACATCTTTTCATTCTCATTCTTCTTGAGTTGAGCATAGTTGTGATCTTTTACTTTCTTGTTATAATGCTCACTCTTGGTACTTAGACTATCTTACAAAGTATTGCTCACTTAAAATAAATATAGTTATTCCAAATTCATAAGTCAATATCATCATATGCATGATTCATAAATATATAACTCTAGTTAGTCTAACATGCATATAAGACTTTCATAGACACATCCAAGTAAGATATTTTTCAATTACTAATGGATATCTCCATAAAGGATGCAACAAAGAGCACTTTGCATATTTTCATTTAAATAGAGCCAAAATCCAATATCAATTCATTATAACTCATATAAAGCATTATTGGATATATTATATGAAGAATGTTGCATATATCTCATTACATGATTATTAAGTGAAATATAACTAGATAAAGTATATAATCATACATGATACAATATATCTCATTAAGCACATCTATGTAACATGATCAATATTCTTTTGTAATACATTTTTCATTTATTAAGCACATTTATTAAGTATAAGCATATCTTTTTGTCTTGTATTTGTCATCATCAAAACTTAATATATTAAACCATTAAGACAAACACTTATTTCCACAATTTCTTCAATAATGCCTCTAAGTTTTTATTACAGAAATAAGATCCTTGGTCACTAATTATGGCTCTTGAAACTCCAAACTTGTAGAAAATATGAGACCTAACAAAGTCTAAAACAACATAAGAATCATCAGTCTTAGTGGCATTGGCCTCTACCTACCCAGATACATAATCAATAGCCAACAGAATATAAACAAAGCCAAAGGAATTAGGAAAGGGACCCATGAAATCAATGCCCACACATCAAATATCTTATAAAACAATAATGTTTGTTGAAGTATCTCATTCCTATGGGAAATGTTACTTGTTCATTGGCATTATTCATAATTCTTACAATAACTATAAGCATTATGAAACAAGGTGGATCAGTACAATTCAGAGTCTAAAATCTTCCTAGTAGTGCGTTGTGGTCCAAAGTGACCACCACATGCAAGTACACAACGTCTAATCACTCAGTCATTACACAATATCCACAGATAAGGATCATCTCATACGTAATATTTAGCCTCACTCTTAAGTTTATCAATTTGATGCTTTTTAAAATAAGCAGGTAACTCATATGCAACTAAATATTTCACTAAATCGGCATACCAAGGGTCCTTACCTCGCAGCTGAAAAGGTTGCTCATCTAGGAAGGTCTCTTGGATAGGAAAAATGTCTACTGCTTGTGGGATCTAGCACAGATGATCTGCCACTAAGTTCTCAACTCCGCTTTTATCTGTGATCTCAATGTCAAACTCTTGGAGCAGCAGCATCCACCTAATCAATCGTGGCTTGGCCTTAGGTTTCTTTAGGAGAAACTTCAGAGCTGCATGATCAAAAAATACCACAACTTTAGAACAAAGCAGATATGATATAAACTTATCTAATTCAAAAAACAATGGATAAAGCTCATTTTCTATAGTTGTGTAATTTGCTTGAGCGGCATCTAAAGTCCTCAAAGCATAATAAATCACATGAGGCACTTTGCCCACTCTCTGTGCCAAGACAGCTCCCACTACATAATTTGAAGCATCACACATCAGCTTAAAAGGAAGTGTCCAATCAGGTGGCTAGATAATGGGGGTACTGGTTAAACCCTGCTTCAAATGGTTGAAAGCTTCTTTGCATTTCTGATCAAAATTAAATTCCACATCCTTTTGTAGAAGGCTGGATAGAGAAAGGGCTATCTTGCTAAAATCTCTAATAAAGCGCTTGTAGAAACTTACATGACCAAGAAAAAATGAACTTCCCACATGTATGTGGGGTAAGATAGAGAAGAAATCACATCTAGTTGTTGTAGGATCTACCTTAATGCCCTTACTAGACACTACATAGCCTAAAACTATATCTTGCTCAACCATGAAAAGACACTTTTCAAAATTCAAAACAAGGTTAGTCTCAATGCACCTATGCAATACTCTAGTCATGCTATCCAAACAGGAATCAAAAGAAGAACCATAAACACTAAAATCATCCATAAATACCTCCATGCACTCTTCTAAAAGATCAGAGAAAATACTCACCATGCATCGGGGCATCCGCCTGTAAGTAATAGTGTTGAAGGGACAGGTAAAAGTGGTCTTTTCTTTATACTCTTGTGCAATGTGGATCTGAAAATAACCAGTGTAGCCATCCAGAAAATAGTGATATGATTTTCCAACTAATCTCTCTAACATATGATCAATAAAAGGCAGGGGGTAATGATCCTTTCGGTGGCTTGGTTGAGCTTCTTATAGTCTATGTAGTCTCTCCAACTATTCTGCACCCTGGTAGGAATTAGCTCATTATTCTGATTTACTACTACTGTAACCTTGGATTTCTTCAAAACAACTTGCACCGGGCTCACCCATTTACTGTCAGAGATGGGGCAAATAATGTCAGCTTGCAATAGCTTAGTCACTTCCTTCTTCACCACATTTAGAATCTGTGGATTCAATCTCCTCTGGGGCTGCCTTACTGATTTAGCTCCCTCCTCAAGCAAGATTCGATGCATGCACATAGAAGGACTAATACCAAGAATGTCTGCAAGTGTCTATCTGATAGTTGTCTTATGCTCTCTCAAAATCTATAGCAATTTCTCTTCTTATTCGGTATGGAGGTTTTTAGCTACAATCATTGGAAGCTTCTCATCATCTTTGAAATATACATATTGGGTGGCTGCACTATGGAAGGAAGTAATCTGGTGGTGGAAACTATTTCTCCAGACTGAATTTCTGTATAAATGCAGAAACTTCAGCACACGCAATACACATCACAGCACTATCATAACTAGTACATGAGTAACAATGAACAAAATCATGAAAATCAAGAAATTCAGCACATAACTCAACATAAATATCCTCAACTAATTCAGCAAGCAAATCTATGTGAAAAACAGAACATTCCTCCATGGGATTCTTCATTGTATCAAAAATATTAAACTGCACTACTATATCTCCAAACTCCATGGAAAGAGTTCCAGCATGGACATCTATTTAGGTCCTTGAAGCCTTGAGGAATGGCCTTCCTAAAATGATTGGAGCCTTGTTGGATGATGACTCTCCTTCCATATCTAGAATGTAAAAATCTGCAGGGAAGATTAGCCCATCATCTCTCACTGAAACATCTTCTATCAAACCTACTGGGTATGTATTGCTCTGATTTGCTAATTGAATCACAACTTGTTGCTCGCAAAGGCCAAGAGAATTAAAAATAGACATAGGCATCACATTTATTGCAACTCCTAGATCTAACATGACATTCTCAAATTTACAATTGCCTATAATGCATGGAATTGTAAATGTTCCTGGATCCTTGCATTTTTTAGAGATTGGTTGAATGAGGGCTAAAATATTCTGCCCCATACTGATTCTTTCATCACCCTTTAGTCTCCTCTTGTGTATATTTCAAAATCTGCTTGATTGCATTCAGCAATGGAATATTCATTTCCACTTTCCTGAAGGTCTCAAGAAGTTCTTTATCTTTCTCTGCCTCATCTACTTTTCTAGGCTAAAGGGCCCTCTATGAAAATGGAAAAGGTATTGCATGATCAGATTTCTACTATTGTTTCATATCAACTTCTGATTTTTACATATCATGTACTAGATCAAATTACTGGTCTACACTAGTCTCATGTTCTACAAAATCTAATTTTCATGTACAACATCAAATTTCTTTGTTGATTTCTACTTCTACTGCTTGTTTGCTTGTTGAGGGTCAATTGCCATTTACACAAGCTTGCCAATTCTCAACATAATGGCACTAACATTTCCTTTTGGGTTTAGAATTGTTTGAGAAGGAAGTTAGTCAAAGCCTTGTGTTTTCAACTGACTTAATGAAGAAGCCAATTGTCCAATCTAAGTTTCCAAGTTCTATATAGTGACTTCTATTCTTTGCTAAAAGTGGATGTTAGTGGTTGCTATTTGCTTCACCAGGTCCTCCAATGTAAGCTCAGATTGAATAGTTGACGAGCGCCAAACTCAGTCAAAATTATAACCGAAATTATTACCTAAGCTTGTAGCACAGTGACAACATCGGATCATCTCCACGAGGATTGTAGATGCAATTTAATCAAATCAAGTGAAAGTTAGCAAAGGGGGGTTTGACAGTTTAAGATCGCACTTAACAAAATTAAAGGAAGAAATAACAATTAAAGAGCATTCAATTTAGAAACCTATCCAAGATTGGGTGGATTCAATCATAGACCCTTCATAGAACACTTGAAGCGCAATTGAATTGTTAATTTGGATCTAACCGAGATCTCTGCATCAAATCCAGAATTCATACTAGACGATCGTCTAGAATTCAATTAACAAGTGATAAACACAAATCCGCAATCACACCATTCATGAAGATCTATGTTAATTTCAAGTACCGAAGTCAATTAACTTAGGCACAAATCAGTAACCTAACCTTTTCAATTATGTGATTAATTTAGATCAATCAGTTCTAAGTTTCATCACAAATCTCAATCTTCATTTATGTGATTAGTTTAGATCAATCAGTTCTAAGTTTCATCACAAATCTCAATCTTAAACCAAGATCAAATCAGATCAACATAAATAGAATCACCATTCATGCATTCAAGATCAAGAAGAAGAAAAAGAGAAGAAGAAAAGAGGAATTCAATTACAAATCAAATACAATACATAACCAAGGTCTCAAGAATCCAAACCACAATCTCTTCAAGAGTTCTAAATTGACCGAAAGTAGCTTAGCCCTCCATTACCACGAAGGGGAGCATCAAAATATACAAAAGCTGTGAGAAACTATTAAAAAACAAGAAGAAATTATGAGAGAAATGAAGGAGAATACAACTTGTTCTTTCATGATAACCAATGGTGCCTTTTATAGAAGTCTAGGGTAACAAAAAGACAAAGGGGAGTGGGTGGATGAGTGGGGTGGTTGAGTAGGTTGGTGAGTAGAGTAGTTGAGAGGGTTGGTGAGTGAAGTAGTTGAGAGGGTTGGTGAGTGAAGTAGTTGAGAGGGTTGGTGAGTGCGAAAATTTCTTGTCTGACTTGGAAGCCAAAAACGACCAACTATACTATAGACCCATGAAAAGTACTCTTCATGAAAGTTGTAGATATTTGTCTTGGCTATAATATACATATTTAGATCGTCCAATTTGGCTTCCTACAGCCCAAGATATGACCCAAATACCGCAGGTTACTCAAACCCAACTTCAGCACCTCTGTTCTGACTTGCAAGCTCAAACTGATCCATTAGACTTCATTTTTTCAAAAAGTGTTCTTCATGAAAGTTGTTTATTTGGATCTTAACTATCAGTTATACAAATTTCAGCCCATCTCCATTATTATAATTTGAGATATGATTTTATGAGTGCACACCGTTCGGATTCTAGTGACAGAACCCGTATTCTGACTTCCATGTAAACTTAGGTCCCTTAGACATCTGTTTAGGACTTCGAGCTCTGCATCAAAGTTGTAGAGCTTCCTATTAACTTTCCTACAAGGTAAAATTCATGATTATCAGATATCAGGAACTCAAGTTATGGCCAAAATACAGAAATGGTGTCAAATCTTAATAATGCTGAAAATATTCAATTAGGACCAATTTGAGCTCAAACTCACAAAATCATACCAAAACTCAATCAATTAAGAATATGGAGAGTGTAAATGACTAAACATAAGGGTTTCTTAATGAATAAAATATGTGATTATC
Organism: Ormosia semicastrata; assembly: GCA_029884595.1. NCBI lineage: Eukaryota > Viridiplantae > Streptophyta > Magnoliopsida > Fabales > Fabaceae > Ormosia > Ormosia semicastrata. The sequence goes on from JAQQTO010000061.1 coordinate 72,101,455, forward strand.
AAATTCTCCCACACTTAGCTTTTTGCACTCCTGGGCAAAACTCAAGACCAAAACAAGGACATAAGAGATTAACAAAAATTTAAATTCCAACGATATCCAAGAGCCCAAAATTTTACAATCAAGAAGAACAACCAAAGGTTCAAGGGATCAAAACATTCATGAGTTAACAATTCTCCACATCTCAAACCAACAAGCAAGGTATCTTCAACATGAATCGAGAATGATAGATCTTCACAAGATTCCCTCTCAATCTCTCAAGTGTTTAAAAGGTAGGTATTTCACTCAATTCAACCCATGAAAATTGCACTACCATAAGCTTGCTTATCTTCTACTTCTCCACTACTCAAAACACATGCACACACAAATCATGAGGACTTTATTCAAGGTTGTAGTGAGGTCAAGGTAATGAAGAGGATAAAATGGATATGAGAAGATAAATACCAAAGGGAATAAAAGCAAATGAGAGTGAGTTCAAATATCAAGTATAAATGTTCATCCCAACTCTAATGTATATCCCTTTACATATTCATTTCCCAATCCTTTTTTTTTTTTCTTTTTCTTTTTTTTTTTCTCTTTTATATATATATATATATGAACATAACTATATACATACATTTTTCTTTTTTCTTTTTTTTTTTAGGCACTCTTTCCTTTTTCAACAACCATTTTGTACACACACCCCCACACTTGTTCGAAAAAAACTTATCCATTAACCAAGCTAATGTTCTTTTATTCCCTAAGGTAAAGTAAGAACACGATTTTTTATTTAAGGCACATAATGGGCTAGAAACAAGGAATGGTCAAATAAGCTCAAAGAGGTTAAGTAAAGGAAAATATACAAGGTTGGTAGGAATCAGAGAATTTTCAAGAAGTCAAAAGAGTGCTTGATATCATATTGAAAACAAGGTTGGCTATTCGGTTAAACTAGCTAATTAAGAAAGAGGGCCTCAATCATGTTCATGCATGCAAGTGAAATGTAGCCTCAAAAAGAATCAAAGCAAGTTCTAGAGTGGCCATTAACATGAGTGAAAATCACACAAGAAAGAAGAGAATGACATAAATGTTGAATCCATCCATTAGGCTCAAAATCTCATAAGGTATGCATCCATCAAACTCAATTCATCAAATTCAATAATCTATCACCAAGCATATCAGTTCAAGAAGGGAGAAAAGTTATTCAATCATGCAATGAACTTTTTTTTTTAAACAAAAACAAAAAAAATGCTAAAATCTCTCCCCCACACTTAATATAACATTGCCCTCAATGTGAAAGAGAGATATAGAAAAGAGCAACACAACCTGATAAGAAGTGAATCAACGCCAAGCAGAAAAGAAGCACACTGTCAGTGCCGCATCAGACCCTGAAAAGAAATCAAATAATAAAACTTTAGTACTTCCATAATTTAATACTAATTAATTACTACCTAAAAAAAAAACTCCTTACTCGCCAAACAATTAAGATGCGTCTCAAGAGTAAAATTACTCCTTACTCTGCCATCACTAATTGGTTTAATAAGTCCATGACGATCATATCATGCTTTCCAAACAAAACAACAACAAATTTTTTTATTTTTTATTTTTTGGGTCAACTATCCTTCCCCCCAACTAGATCACAACATTGTCCTCAATGTTAAAATATAGATGAGTAAAGGATAGAAGATATTACCTGTTGGAGAAAGCTGACACAAATTTAAACAGAAACAAAATACAATAAAATCAAACCCATTAAAGATGAAGTTCCAGATCTGGCTTTCTTTTCTTGTTACTTCCTTCGCTGCTTCCTGTTGACCAATCTATCTGAGCTAATACCTTATCAGGTACATACTCAAAAGCTTCTAATTTAGCAATGAGCTCATCAATAGTGGAGGCAGAGATAAGAAGTTGTCTTGCCGAAAGAGTGATAAATTTCTGTTCCACAGCTTTGTCAAGAAAAGATAACAAAAGATCAAAGAAATTATTAACATTCAACAAACCAATGGGTTTATAGTGGATATTCAGTTCGGCCCAAGAGACAATTTGAAAAATTTCTTCCAAAGTACTAAAACCACCTGGTAAGACAAGAAATGCATCAGAATTGTCAACCATTGTTTTCATTCGTCCATGCATAGATGTTACCTGAATTTCTTCTCCAACTGTCTTTCCAGTGATGTTATTTTCAACTAAAGGTTTAGGAATAACACCTAAAACCTGACTGCCTCCTATAAAAGCAGAAAGTGATACAGCCCCCATTAAACCACGACAACCTCCTCCATATACAAGATGAATATTCCTCGCAGCAAGTGATCAACCAAGAGTGCTAGCTGCGTTTACAAACTCTAATCCCTTCCCATAACTCAACCCACAAAAAACACAGACATTTTTTAGGTTACAAATAGAAGGCCCCATTCTATACTCTTCCTCTCTTTGAGTGTTTCTGAGTTGAAGGAAAATGGAGAAAATGGAGTGTTTAAATAAGAAAAAGAATGGAAAGGGGAATAATTGCACCTATAAGGGTAGGTTGACGGTTGTCAGAAAAGGTTGAATTTAAGAAACACAGAATCTTTTTTTTCTTTTTTTTTTGTTCTTTTTTTTTGTTTTTTTTTTTTTTTTTTTTTTTTTTTTTATTTTTTATTTGTTTGAAAGATGACATGAAGAAGAAGAAGAGGATGATATGTACAGATTGTTTGTGGATATGGCTTACATCTGCCTCTAGTTTAACGTCCAGTAATGGCTTAAACGTCTTCTATGAGTCGAGGATAAGCTTCCCATCCAATTTTCTTATAAATTGGCAAACAGGGTCTTTTAGAGTCAGATTCCCAAGACTATAGTGTTTTTCTTCATCCTTGAAGAGATTCCACAATTTAAGAATTTCACGATGCACCAATCCACAAGAATGCGTCTCAAGAGTCAATAAGATATCATCTAATGACTCCTTACTCAGTCCATTCTTAATGAAGAAAATTTTATCTTCTCTATTTGCGGAAACCATCCCCAAAGTACGACATCGCTTGTTACAGTTCCATCGTCCACATTTGTGACAAACTTGTAACCTTTTTGCTCTTATCCTTTTAGAATATGAACTTCTTCCAAGACCGGGCATATATGAGTCAAATGAAATTGAAGACTCACCTGTTAATCGGACCTTTGCTTCAATTATCCAGCGTACATCTTCTGGCATACCTTTGTGCATTAACAGTCTCAATCTTTCACATCGAACTTTGTAGATTTTTCTCAGAGCATTTTGAGGAAGTGAAGGAAAATGTTTGCTTAGGTTTGAAAGAATGACATCCATTTTGAAGGAGAAGAAGGGTTCAGTTATTTTGGGAAACTGAAAAATAAACCGACTTGAGAGTCACGGAGTACCGTATCCGCCACTTAACCGGCAACACAAAGAACTCAAGAACTTGGTTTTCCAGGAATGGTTGAGTCTTTGTCCATTAACTTTAAGCGCATTACCATTCCTAGGATCCTCAATATCTACGGCCCCAGAGGATACACGTGTTTGACAACAAAAGAACCGCGCCACCTAGATCTTAATTTTCCAAGGAGTAGGTGCAGATGATAATCTCAAAGCAGAACTTTTTTGACCAATTTTCACAGCTTTTGCAAAAGGTGTAACAGACCTTGAATAAAGTAGGCCAACAAAATCCATACTGCAAGATTTTCGTAGTTGTTGTCGCTGAAGAAAAAATGACCTCCACATACTTCCGAGTGACAAAATTTAATGGCACTACCTACCTCATTGTCAGGCACACAGCTATTTTTTTTTCTTTTTTTTTCTTTTCCCTTTTTTTTTATTCATAATGCGGATGGAGAAGGTTCATCACCTCCACTTTTGCATTCTCTGGAGGTTCATGATACTGTTTGAGGCGGTGTCCATTTACGATGAAAGCTTTGGCAGTGACCTCACTTTTAATCTGAACAGCACCAGAAGGAAAAACCTTAGTAACAATAAATGGTCCATCCCATCTAGACCTTAATTTGCCAGGCATGAGTCGGAGGCGGGAGTTATAGAGGAGAACTTTTTGACCAATCTCAAATGTTTTCCTCAGAATCAACTTATCATGGAAGGCTTTGGTCTTCTCCTTATAAAGTTTGGAACTTTCATAAGCCTCCAAGCGGATCTCCTCCAATTGTTGTAGCTGCAGCTTCCTCTCCATACCTGCTTGATCTAGGTCCAAGTTGCACCTTTTCACCGCCCAGAATGCACGATGCTCAATTTCCACCAGTAGGTGGCAGGCTTTTCCAAAAACAATCTGATACGGAGACATCCCAATTGGTGTCTTATAAGCAGTCCGGTAAGCCCATAAAGCATCCTCAAGCCTCTTGCTCCAATCCTTTCGTTAGGTTGAACTGTCTTCAGAGTATCTGCTTGATCTCCCTGTTGGAAATCTCGCTTACCCATTAGTTTGGGGATGGTAAGGTGTAGAAACTCGTGCAAGACCCCATACTTTTTCATCAAAGCTTCCATGCTTCGATTACAAAAATGTGAACCACGATCACCGATGATGGCCTTGAACTCCAAACTGCGAGAAAATGCGTGATCTAACAAAATCCACAACAACTTTGGAATCATCAGTCCGAGTAGCTTTCGCCTCCACCCACTTGGATACATAATCAACAGCTAGCAAAATGTAAACAAAACCAAAAGAAACAGGAAAGGGTCCCATAAAATCAATACCCCATACATCAAAAATCTCACAGAACAATAAGGATTTCTGGGGCATCTCATTCCTTCGAGAAGTGTTTCCTATTCTTTGGCATTGATCCCAAGATTTACAAAATACATATGCATCATGAAATAGAGTGGGCCAATATAATCCAGATTCCAAAACTTTCCTAGCAGTCCTTTGGGGACCAAAATGACCGCCACATACAAGTGTATGACAAAAGCTAAGAATAGAATAGAATTCATTATCAGGCACGCATCTCCTAATGACTTGGTCACTACAAAATTTCCACAGATAAGGGTTGTCCCATACATAATATTTTGACTCACTCTTCAATTTATCAATCTGAGCCCTAATAAAATGTGCAGGGAAAACACCAGCAACTAAGAAATTTATCAAATCAGCAAACCAAGGAGTGTTACCTTGCAGCTTGAAAAGCTGCTCATCAGGGAAGACATCATGGATAGGAGAAGAATCTGCCTTTCTCTCAATCCGACTCAAGTGATCTGCCACTAGGTTCTCTGCTCCACTCTTATCTTTGATATCAATATTAAACTCTTGTAAGAGCAACATCCACCTAATCAACCTAGGCTTTGCATCGGGTTTTTTCAGGAGAAACTTCAAAGCTGCATGATCTGAGAATACAACCACTCTAGAACCAAGAAAATATGATCAAAATTTATCTAAAGCAAAAATAATTGCTAAAAGTTCCTTTTCGGTTGTAGTGTAGTTGGCTTGTGCAACATCTAAAGTCCTCGAAGCATAGGAAATGACATGAGGTACTTTGCCAACTCTCTGTGCAAGGACAGCTCCCAATGCATAATTAGAGGCATCACACATGAGTTCAAATGGGAGTGTCCAATCTGGGTGGTGGATGATAGGTGTCTTGGTCAATGCTTGCTTCAAGTGATTGAAGGCATCCTTATATCTCGGTCAAAGTGAAACTCTACATCCTTTTGCAACAAGTTGGACAGTGGAAGGCAATTTTGCTAAAATCCTTTATGAACGCCGATAGAAACTGCATGACCAAGGAAAGAATGAACCTCCCGCACGCATGTGGGGTAAGATAGGCATGAAATGACATCTATTTTTGCAGGATCTACCTCAACACCCTTGCTAGATACTATATACCCTAAACTATACCCTGTTCTACCATGAAATGACATTTTTCAAAATTCAGGACAATGTTAGTTTCAATGCACTTATGCAAAACCCGATCCAAACTATCCAAACATGCATCAAAGGAAGAGCCATAGACAGTAAAATCATCCATAAACACATCCATGCAACTCTCTAAAAATTTAGAGAAGATACTGACCATACACCTTTGAAAGGTTCCCGGAGCGTTGCACAGACCAAAGGGCATTCTCCTGTATGCAAATGTTCCAAATGGACAGGTGAAAGTGGTCTTCTCTTGGTCTTCTGGGGCTATATGAATCTGAAAATAGCCCGAATATCCATCCAAGAAACAGTAATGTGACTTGCCAGCCAGTCTCTCCAACATCTGATCAATGAAAGGCAATAGAAAATGATCTTTCCTAGTGGCCTGGTTAAGCCGCCTATAATCAATGCACACCCGCCAACTGTTCTGGATTCTTGTGGGTAGGAGCTCATTGTTCGATTTGCAATTCGTGACTCAGATTTCTTTGGAACCACTTGCACCTTTGGGCTCACCCATTTCTTGTCGGATATGGGATAAATAATGCCAGCTTGCAGCAGCTTGGTATCTAAATTGCTGCTGCTGTTGGGGTTGTTATTGCTGACCAGAATTCTCATATCTCAAGTTAGGATGGTCCCTCCATCCAAGGTTATAAGTATTAGAAAATGGATCATATCTTGGCTGCTGGGACTGCTGATATTGAGGTTTACCAGGAAAAATGCCGATTCTGCGCGAACCGATTGCTCTAGAAAAACAAAACCACCCTACTGAAGTGTGGGGCATGCATCAGTAGGATGAGATGAACAAGAGCAAATGCCACACACCCTTGCAAGCTCTTGTACGGAAACTGGTACATGTTGTCCCACTACTAATTGTCTTACCAAAGAAGTCAATTCATCAAGTCTGTGTTCTATTCTCTATTGGTCGACTTGAGATGATTGAACTTCATTGACTCCTCTGGTGGACGTAAGGACACTTGTGCTAAATTGTTGAGCATTGGCTGCCATATTTGCTATCAAATCTCTTGCTGCAGTAGGGGTTTAATCCACCAAGGCACCTCCAGATGCGGCATCCACCATACTTCTATCCATTGGCAGCAAGCCCTCATAGAAATATTGAATTAAGAGCTGATCACTAATTTGATGGTGGGGACAGCTCGAACACAGCTTCTTGAATCTCTCCCAATATTCATGCAAGGTCTCACCAGTCATTTGTCTTATGCCACAAATGTCTTTTCTAATGGCAGCTGCTCTGGATGCAGGGAAGAACCTCTCCAAGAATAACTTCTTCATATCATCCCAACTCGTGACAGAACCTGGTGAAAGGTAGAACAACCAATCTTTGGCTGAATCAGCAAGAGAGAAAGGGAATGCCCTCAACTTGATATGCTCCTCAGAGATTCCATGCGGCTTCATGGTTGAATAGACCACATGGAACTCCTTTAAGTGCTTATGGGGATCCTCACCTGCAAGACCATGAAACTTGGGCAACAAGTGTATCAATCCAGATTTTAACTCAAAGTCAAGCATCAAGATCAGGATATTGAATGTACAAAGACTGGTAAGTTACATCAGAGCTGTTGACAAGTTCTTTAAGGGTCCTATTTCTTTGTTATCACCATGATTTTAGAATCACTTAAGATCTCAAGTGCACCTTGATTCAATGTCACAACTAAATTCAGAACTAATTCTTTCACTTAGCCTATGAGTTCTAATCAACCTATGCAATGTTCTATAAATCTCAGGATCAAATTCAAGCAAGATATCAGGATTAGACCTAGTCATGCATCACACAAAAATAAATAAATAAGCAAAATACACTAGACAATGGATAAAAATGTTAGAAAAGTTAATAAAAAGCAAAAGTTAGTAAAAACACTTAAAATGAAAAGATTACACTTACTAATCCCCGGCAACGGCGCCAAAATTTTGACGAGCGCCGAACTCAGTCAAAATTATAACTGAAGTTATTACCTAAGCTTGTAGCACAGTGACAACACCGGATCATCTCCACGAGGATTGTAGATGCAATTTAATCAAATCAAGTGAAAGTTAGCAAAGGGGGGTTTGACAGTTTAAGATCGCACTTAACAAAATTAAAGGAAGAAATAACAATTAAAGAGCAGTCAATTTAGAAACCTATCCAAGATTGGGTGGATTCAATCATAGACCCTTCATAGAACACTTGAAGCGCAATTGAATTGTTAATTTCGATCTAACCGAGATCTCTGCATCAAATCCAGAATTCATACTAGATGATCGTCTAGAATTCAATTAACAAGTGATAAACACAAATCCGCAATCACACCATTCATGAAGATCTATGTTAATTTCAAGTACCGAATTCAATTAACTTAGGCACAAATCAGTAACCTAACCTTTTCAATTCTGTGATTAATTTAGATCAATCAGTTCTAAGTTTCATCACAAATCTCAATCTTCATTTATGTGATTAGTTTAGATCAATCAGTTCTAAGTTTCATCATAAATCTCAATCTTAAACTAAGATCAAATCAGATCAACATAAATAGAATCACCATTCATGCATTCAAGATCAAGAAGAAGAAAAAGAGAATAAGAAAAGAGGAATTCAATTACAAATCAAATACAATACATAACCAAGGTCTCAAGAATCCAAACCACAATCTCTTCAAGAGTTCTAAATTAACTGAAAGTAGCTTAGCCCTCCATTACCACGAAAGGGAGCATCAAAATATACAAAAGCTATGAGAAACTATGAAGAAATAAGAAGAAACTATGAGAGAAATGAAGGAGAATACAACTTGTTCTTTCATGATAACCAATGGTGCCTTTTATAGAAGTCTAGGATAACAAAATGACAAAGGGGGATGAGTGGGGTGGTTGAGAGGGTTGGTGAGTAGAGTAGTTGAGAGGGTTGGTGAGTGAAGTAGTTGAGAGGGTTGGTGAGTGAAGTAGTTGAGAGGGTTGGTGAGTGCGAAAATTTCTTGTCTGACTTGGAAGCCAAAAACGACCAACTATACTACAGACCCATGAAAAGTACTCTTAATGAAAGTTGTAGATATTTATCTTGGCTATAACATGCATATCTGGATCGTCCAATTTGGCTTCCTACAGCCCAAGATATGACCCAAATACCGCAGGTTACTCAAACCCAACTTCAGCACCTCTGTTTCGACTTGCAAGCTCAAACTGACTCATTAGACTTCATTTTTTCAAAAAGTGTTCTTCATAAAAGTTGTTTATTTGGATCTTAACTATCATCTATCTAAATTTCAGCCTATCGCTATTATTATAGTTTGAGATATGATTTTATGAGTGCACACCGTTCGGATTCTAGTGACAGAACCTGTATTTTGACTTCCATATAAACTTAGGTCCCTTATACATCTGTTTAAGACTTCGAGCTCTTCATCAAAGTTGTAGAGCTTCTTTTTAACTTTCCTACAAGGTAAAATTCATGATTATCAGATATCAGAAACTCAAGTTATGGCCAAAATACAGAAACGGTGTCAAATCTTAATAATGCTGAAAATATTCAATTAGGACCAATTTGAGCTCAAACTCACAAAATCATACCAAACTCAATCAATTAAGAATATGGAGAGTGTAAATGACTAAACATAAGGGTTTCTTAATGAATAAAATATGTGATTATGAATAGTTACTAGACCTTGTTGTGCCATAGGTGGCTATTGTATTTGCTGTCTAGAAGGCTGCTTAAATTAATGCCTACTTGGTCTAGGATTCTGCTAAAATTGTTGTTGCCTAGTTGGTTGCTAGTATTGCTACTGGTACTATTGTGGTGTTGTTGCATTCCCATATCTAAGATTTGGATTATCCCTCCAGCCAGGGTTATAAGTGTTGGAGTAAGGGTCATATCTAGGTTGTTATTGCTGCTGATACTGAGGTTCACTTGGAAAAATGCCTGTTGCAGTAGCAGAATAAGCTTAGGCAGTAGAATTATCTTCTTGAAGTTTAGGGAATGCATCTGTTGGATGAGATGGACAAGAACAAACACCACATAGCCTTGCAGGCCTTTGTTGCTATTGTCCCATTGCCAATTACCTTGCCAAGGAAGTTAACTTGCCAAGTTTGTGTTCCATCCTTTAATGGTCAACATGAGACACATGAACATCACTCACTCTTCTGGTGGAAGTAATCATCCTAATATCAAATTGTTGGAAGTTGGCAGTTATGTTAGCAATTAAATCTCTGGTAGTAGTTAGAGTTTTATCAACTAAGGCACCTCTGCTAGCAGCATCAATCATGCTCCTATCCATAGGCAATAGTCCCTCATAGAAATACTGAGCAGTAGTTGCTCACTTATCTAATGGTGTGGATAGCTTGAACATAATTTCTTGAATTTCTCTCAATACTCATGCAGAATTTCTCCTGATATCTACCTTATGCCACGTATATCTTTCCTAATGACAACAGCTCTAGAAGCAGGGAAGAACTTCTTTAGGAAGAGTCTCTTCATATCATTCCAACCTATCACGAAGCCAAGTGGATGGTAGTAGAGCTAGTCTTTAGTTGCATCAGCAAGGGAGAATGGAAATGCTCTAAGCTTGATGTGTTCTTCAGAAATACCTTGTGGTTTCATGGTAGAGCACACCACATGGAACTCCTTCAAGTTCTTGTAGTGGTTCTCCTCACTTGCAAGTCCATGAAACTTTGGCATGAAGTGTATCAATCCAGATTTCAATTCAAAATCAGCATTTTAAATCAGGATATTGAATGCATAAAGGCTAGTAATTCACATCAGGTGCTGCTAGTTCCTTAAGAGTCCTATTATGCATATTATTAGCCATGTTTGTAGTGTTATTTGTATTCTCATGTTCAATTTCAGTATTATCAGCCATAGTTGCAGTCTTATATTTTCAGGTTCAATTTTTAATTTCAATGTCACTTCAATTTCAGAAACTATCCTTTCACTAAGTCTACGAGCTCTTTTAAGTGTATGCAATGTCCTCTCAATATCAGGGTCAATGTCAAGCAAATGATTACTAGAAAACCTCATCATACAACATGCAAAAGGTGTAGAAACACAAGATATGCAAAATGGACTACAACTTGGTAGCAGTTCAGTGTTGGGTGCCTAGCTCCTCGCAGTGAAGGTTTCAGCAATTAATGGTGGAACAAGGTGGGGAGGAGGGTGCGTTGTTGGTCCTCACCTTCGACCTACAGAGGTTTGCGCAGCCTCTCCTCTCCTCTAGTTTTGTCTCGTGTTCACCATGGTTGAATGGGAATAGAAGTTTATGGATTCCCACAGACTATGCTAATGTTTAATAGTGGATACTGAGCTGTACCTAGAGGCACGTTCTAGTGGTTTCCTCCTTGCGTGGTAGCAGCAAAGCATATTGGAACGAGGGGGGTTTGTAACATCCCGAAAACTGTTCATTCATTTATAAAATGTCATTTTATAATATTCTTGATTTTTAGGAATTTTTCTAGAATTTTACGGAAACGTCGAATATTTTAATATATTCCTCGTTTTACGTGCACACTGGGCTGAGAATTTCTGAGACCAGTGTAACACTCCGGAAATTGATTATTTTATCATCAATAGTCATTTTCTAATATTTGTGATTTATGGGAATTTTTCTGGAATTTTACGGAAATGATGAATATTTTAATATATTCCTCGTTTTGCGTGAATACGAAACAGAGTCGTGAAAACGACTGTAACGTTTCAAAAACTGGAAAATAACATGACGAATAATCATTTTACAATATTTGAAATTTTTGAGAATTTTCTGGGAATTTTTCGGAAATGACGAATATTTTAATATATTCCTCGTTTTGCGTGCGTACTGCGCGGAACTGAGAAAATGCGACATTTTCTCTGTGAACCTTGGACTATGGATAAGTCGACGGGGGATCTTACTAAACCCGAGACTTGACACAATTTACGAGGTTCGCACCATTTTTTGAGAAATCTTAACAGATAAAATAAATTAATACAGCGAAAAATTCATCTGTCAGATTAATTAAATTTCGATTTCTATCAACTGTAACTATTATCTATGGGATAATAGTGTGTAATAAAAATCCTATCACATTATCCTAATGCAATCTACTTTATGTCTAATCTATTCACTTTAATTCAAATTTAATATTAAATAATCAAAGCTTCTTTGAGAAGCTTTGACCAAATAATGACCCAAATGCCCTTAGCTTCCTTTGGAAGCCAAAAATTCTGATCACTCTCTCCCCCTCTCACGTGCTGCTGCTGTTTGGGAAGGGAATTAATTGGTTTCAATAAACCAAATATTAGAATTACATCATTTATCACCCAAAACACACTTTTCCTTCTTCATTTACGTTCTTCCTCTTCCATTTCCTTCTTCAACCTTTTTTCTTTTCTCTTCCACGTGACCACACAGCAGCCCACTCTCCCATTCCCCAACCATCACAAAAATAATACTTGATCATACTTTCTTAATCTCCTACTCATTCTCTTCAACATTTGTGCTTGGAGTTTTCAAGAAAGCCATCATCTTCAACCTCTTTTCAAGCTTTGAAGGTAAGCTTCCATGGCTGAAAATTTTCAGAATTTAACACCATTTTCGTTTTCCATTTTCACCTTGATTTTATAGCTATTCTCTTCTTCATTTTCACACCATTACCTTGTCCTAATTCATGTTGCATTTTCTAGGATTTTTGGAGCCAAAATCCGAAAATCAAAGGGGTTCTTGGAAGTGTTCTTGGTTCTTCTTCTTGGTAAGAGGAAGATTAATCCCCCTCAACCTCTTTAGCAACTAGGGACCTTGTATTTAATTTTTGGAAGAAAAACCACATAGTGGTTATTCTTGAATATGCTTGTAAATTTGCCTACTTGATTGCTATCTTAGTTTAGCTTTGAGAAATGGATTGAATGGTTGTTTAATCATGTATGTTTGTGATTAGAATCCATGTTTGATTGCTGAATTTTCTGGTTGCTGGACACTATGAGAAGGCCACGGTTTTGGGGCTGTTTTTGCTTGGAAATTGCATGGTGAATGATGCTTAATTTTTGGTCAATGCATGCTTAATTTAATCAAGTGTTTAATGTTGATTTAAGTGGAGAAAAATTCTGTTTGGCTTGGACCCCTGAATGTGTCACGGTTTTGGGGCTGTTTTGGGCTGGAAAATGAAGGGAAATGATGCTTAAATTTTGATCAATGCAAGGTTAATTAAATCAAGTAGTTAAGGTTGATCCAAGTGGACAAAATTCTGGTTGTTGGACCTTAGTGAGTGCCACGGTTTTAGAACTAGTTGGTTCTTGAGTTTGAACCTAGGTCATGAACAACTAAGAGAGTGATTTTTGGGTTTGATTCAAATCAAGAGGTTTAAGTTAGTGATTAATGTTTTCTAAGTGTTAATGAACTAGTTAAGAACTTAAAATCACATAGAAAATGATCTTGAGTGATTGAAATTGAGAATTGTTTCAAAAGAACCATTTTCGGATTCAGCAGAATCCAGTGAGCAGTCAGCGATGTTTGCTGCATAACTCGAGCTACCGATATCGGAATGACCTGATTCTAGAGCCATTTGAAAGCTAAGACATAAGGCTTCATGTAGTAAAAATTTCAGAATTCTTGAGCAAGCCAATCAATACCAGTTTCTGTTTGAACCCACGACAGATTCTGCCGAAAAATGTATTCTGGCAGTCAGTAAACATGATTGCATAATTTCTTGATCCGATGTCGTATGGACATGAAACCGGTGCCATTTGAAATCTAAGACGTGAGGCTTCATGTGATAAAAATTTTAGAATTTTCCCCCATGTAGTATATTCCCAGTTTCAATTTAAAGTTAAGTCAAGAAATTAGGGTTCTTGGTGAGTTAATTTAACAAGTGAATAACTTAAATAAATTAGAGGAATGACATGTAGTTGATGACTTGAATGGATTTGAGATTTGAGCCATTGTGAGGCCACAACCTCTAAGGTATTTTTGAGTGTAAGTATTGGATTTTGATAAATTGGAATCATAAGGAATTAAGAAATTAGGAACCTATGTAATGAAATGGATAATTAATGAGTTGGAAGGATTTAATAAAATCAAGACTTCATAAATCTTAAAGGACTAAGAGTGAAAGCATCATAAAATTTAAGGTAATTCTAAATGAGTGAAGAACATGAGAGTGTGAGGCCTAAGAGCTTAAAAAAATTACAAGTTTTGGGAAATTGAATGGCCTTGGAATGTTAAATTGATTTTAAGAATTGATTTTGAACATGAACCTTGAAAACGGGAAACAAATACTAAGTTAGGATTCATAATGAACCTAATGACGCATCAATTGACTTGATCCTTGTATTCTGATGATATGGGTCTATGTGAGTGACCATTTGTATATTGATGCTTATATTGGCCAATTGCGGCATATTATGGAATTGTATGAAATTGTGAATCATACGTATTAATGAATGATATTGTGATTATCCTTGAAATGTGTTATTGGCTTGATGTGGATCCGTGGATGGGATTAAATCTTGTTGCTAAATGTTATGACATGCATTTGAAAGGATTGACCTAGTTGATATGAGAAGCATGATTTAGTCATGCATTGAACCCATATGCATTTAAATACGCATCGTTATGGTGACATTGGGCCGTTGAATTATACTATGGAAATATCTGGTTGACGATTGAGTCGGATATACTATGAAAATATCTGGTTGACGATTGAGTCGGATATACTATGGAAATATCTGGTTGACGAATATACTATGAAAACATCTGGTTGACGATTGAGTCGGATGTACTTTGGATTCATCTCCATGGAGTAGGGTATTGGGCGTCCATGCATATGCATCACATTATTATACATTTATTTATTGATGCTGTTTTGTATAATATGAATGGTTGACTACTCTTATTATTATGGACTGCTTGGATTTAACTGCCTGGATTTGACTGTCTGGATATTAGGACTTATTTATTGTCCCTGTTGATGACTGCCTGACTGGATATCTGTTTAGAAATTTATTTATTGCCTTTACATGCTACGTGGGTGCTATGCACCGTTCTGTTCTGGGTTGCTATATTGGTATTGATGGTAGGATATCTTACCTCTTTTCTGTATTGCTATTGTGCATTATTTGTATATACTTTATATTTGTCGAAGACGACGGCAAGGAGGTCGGTGCTACTGAACCTTCGAGCGGGTGGCCGTACCTCAACTAGCATTTGCTTGGAGATGGAGGCGCGCATGCACGGACTCCTGGGCGACGTGCGTCTGACCTTTTTGGGAGGGCCAGAATGCTGGCACATCAACCTCAGCTCCGATCGCTGTGTGTACCTCGGCGACGTGTCTATTGCTCTAGCCTGGAGGCGACACGAGATGCCGGTTCTCACCTGCCATATTCGACTACGTCTGGAGTTCTATCTACCCATTCGCGAGATGTGGGGTTCTCGTTTCCACAACCCGCGTGAAGACTCATTTGATTCTACAGCTCGGGCCCCGTCCCGTGTCTCTGCTATTCCTATGGTGATTTCCTCTGATGATGAGGAAGATCCTGAGGAAGATCCCGAGGAAGTCCCTGAGGACGACCCCGAAGAGGACCCTGAAGAGGATCCTGACACGATTCCTCCTCACATGAGGGATTGACACCACTGGTAGCTACTGATGGCTGCCAGTCTTTTATTTTGGGGGCCTGATGGTATTTTTGTCTTATGGGTTGTATATTTTGTTATTCTGGAGTAGTGTTGATATGTAAATCCATAGGCAGGTATAGTTTTGCTTTTTGGATTGATTCTAGGCTTGTAACTAAAACACCGTTATATTTAAGTATGTGTATGTATGTTATTCAGGTGAAATTTCATTTATTGCTTTATTTTATGGTAATTAACATTCCGCATCGTCATCATTATTATAAAAAAAAAATAATATACTGCTATTTTTACATATTAAAGTATTAGGTAATTCAACCTTTAATTATTTAAACTGGGTCTTAAGTGATTAATTATTTAATTTCCGCATTTCATTTTATTTGACAATGTGGCGTTCCCTACAGGAAAAGGGGCGTTACATTAAGTTGGTATCAGAGCCCTGGTTTATGTTTTCTTTGGGTCTTATGTGTGAGTCTGTCTTGTTTGTGCTGTGTGAAATCTCTGTGATTGGCATTCTGAGTGAATACATTTAACTCTCTCTATATGTTTCAGCTTACATAACTTAAGAGAAAGTGAAATGGCGAGAAGTGGAGATATTGCAAATTGTGAAAGTAGAAGCGATGCGGCGGATGGCGAACTTATTGCGCAACAAAATGAGCGTCTTTGTTCAACAACAAGAACAATCGCTCAACAACATGAGGCGACTGGCGATGCGTGAGAATTTAGCGAGAATTTCGTCGTCACAACCCTCCGCAATTTAAGGGAGAATTTGATCCCGACAAAGCTAGTCTATGGATCAAGGAGCTGGAGGAAAAGGTCTTCCGTGGCATGAAGCGTGCCGAGGATAAGAAGGTGAATTATGCTACTTTCATGCTTACGGGTAATCGAAAACTGGTGGAACAGAGCTCGAGAAAGCATTGGAAGCCGCAGAACTGATATCACCTGGGAAATGTTCAAGGACAAGTTTTTGGACAAGTATTTTCCTGAAAACGCGAGACATGCAAAGGAGCTGGAATTCCTCAACTTGCGGCAAGGAGGTATGACCGTCAGCGAGTATGCAACTAAATTTGAGAGCTTGGAGCAATTTTCTACACACTACCAACACCAAACCGATGAAGTCTGGAAGTGTTGGAAATTCACCGAAGGACCGAGATATGAGGTGAAGAAAGCCGTCATCACTCGAAGATGAAGGTATTCTCGAATTGCTTGGACACGTCTTTGTGAAGTTGAAGCCTTGGAACGAGCTAAAGACTCGAGAAATAAGAACTTCGGACCTACTAGGTTCCAAAGAGGTGGAGGCGTGGTTCAAACCGCTTTCGAGAAGAAACCTTATTACCCGACCGATGGGAAATCGAAGCAACAATTTGGTGGAGGTTCTACGGGAACCGACCTGGTCGAATATGACACGTTCTTCTAAGTGCTTGAAGTGCGGAAAAGATCATCCTACGAGGGAGTGCACCATCAAAGGAGTCATCTGTTTCCGATGTGGCAAACCAGGTCACATATCTAGAGACCGCAATCAAACGAAGGTGAACCATCAGTCAATGCGACTCGAGCCAAGAAACCGCAAGTGGAGGTCGAGTTTACACTATGAGCGGAGCCGAAGCTTTCGAATCCGAAGACTTGATTCAAGGGAAGGCACCATAGAAGGTAATCTTTTAAAAGTCTTGTATGACTCTGGGGCAACCCATTCTTTCATATCTTATGATTTGTATGCTACGACTTGGCTTATCGTGTCCGAACTACCTTTTGAGTTGATTTGTTTCAACCCCTACCGATAAACTGTAGTTACTACCAAATCTGTCTAAAATGTCCCTCGATTGTTGAAGGTCGCGTCTTTCTGTTGATCTAATCTGTCTACCTTTGTCACGTTGGATATAATCTTAGGAATGGGTGGTTGTCTTCTAACCATGTTCGTTAGGACTGTTCCGAGAAAAACCATAGTCTTTCCTGTGGATGAGAATTCTAGATACTTGACGGCCAACCAAGCGCGAGCTCTCTTGAAAGAAGGAGCTCGGGGATACATCTTTGCTATCTTCTTTGAGAATCGAGATTGAGGCCGACTTGAGCACTATTCTGTAGTGAGGGAATTCTCGAAGTCTTTCCGGAAGAAGTGCACGGATTACCACCGACTGTGAGATAGAGTTTGCTATTGATCTGGTACTGGGAGCTGGTCCTGTGTCTATAGCACCCTATCGAATGTCACCAACGGAACTGGCAGAACTTAAGAAACAGCTGGAAGAGCTTTTGGAGAAACAGTTCGTCCGACCAAGTGTATCACCTTGGGGAGCGCCTATATTATTGGTTCGGAAAAAGGACGGTACTTCAAGACTGTGCGTGGACTACAGGCAATTGAACAAGTTGACGATCAAGAACAAGTATCCTCTCCCGAGAATTGACGATTTGATGGACCAACTGAAGGGAGCAGCGGTGTTTTCGAAGATCGATTTGAGATCTGGGTATCATCAGATAAGAGTGAAAACGGAGGATGTACCCAAGTGCTTTCCGTACCGATACGGTCATTACGAGTATCTTGTGATGCCGTTTGGCGTGACGAATGCACCTGCTATCTTCATGGACTACATGAACCGCATCTTTCGTCCGTACTTGGATAGGTTTGTTGTCGTCTTCATTGATGACATCCTGATATATTCTCAGAATCAGGAGGATCACGCTGAACATCTCAGCAAAGTTCTTCAAATTTTGAAGGAGAAAGAGCTGTATGCAAAACTATCGAAGTGTGAGTTTTGGCTTGACGAAGTGAAGTTTTTTGGCCATGTGATCTCAAAGGAAGGAATCGCGGTAGATCCGTCAAAAGTAGAGGCAGTGTTACAATGGGAACAGCCAAAGTCCGTAACAGAGGTTCGTAGCTTCGTGGGCTTAGCTGGATATTACAGGAGATTCATTGAAGGATTTTCCAAAATTGCTGGACCACTCACCCAGTTGACAAAGAAGAATCAGACTTTTGAATGGACTGATAGCTGCGAGCAGAGTTTCTAAGAATTGAAGGAACGACTCACTACTTCACCAGTATTGGTATTACCTGATCCGAATGAGCCATTCGAGGTGTATTATGATGCTTCGTATCAAGGGTTGGGATCTGTCCTTATGCAACACAGAAAAGTGGTGGCCTAGGCTTCGCGACAGTTGCGAGTGCACGAGAAGAACTACCCGACACACGATTTAGAGTTGGCAGCTGTGGTCTTTGCTCTAAAGATATGGAGACATTTCCTTTATGGAGCAACGTTCAACATCTTCAGTGACCACAAGAGCTTGAAATACTTATATGATCGAAGGAGTGAATATGAGAAGCGGAGATGGCTAGAATTCCTTAAGGATTACGACTTTCAGTTGTTGTATCATCTGGCAAGGCAAATGTCGTGGCTGACGCCTTAAGTAGAAAGACTATCAGTGTTTCTGCTTTGATGATCAAGGAAAAGGAACTCATCGAACAATTTAGAGATGTGTGGTCGTTTGTAAAGTTGAAACCGGGAGAAATCTGCATGAATATGGTTACCATCTCAAGCGAGCTGATGGAAGATATCCGGGAAAAGCAGAAAGCCGATGAATTTTTGCAAGAAGTGCGAGAGCTGATAAAGCAAGGCAAAGAAACAGAGTTCAAAGAAGGAACGGATGGAATTCTAAGATTTCGAGAAAGAATTTGTATTCCTCGTGACCAAGAGCTTAGGTAATATATTGTGGATCACGCTCACACGAGCAAGCTGAATATGCACCCGGGCATAACAAAGATGTACCAGGATTTGAAGAAGTTGTTTTGGTGGCACGGTGAAAAGTGACGTTACTAGATGTGTATCGACTTGCCTAGTCGTCGTCGAAAGCAAAAGTGGAACACCAACGACTGTTTGGATTCGCAACCATTGTCTATTCCCGAATGGAAATGGGACAAGACATTGCAATGGATTTCGTTGTGGGGTTACCTAAGACAAGAATAGGACATGACTCGATATGGGTAATAGTTGACCGACTTACAAAGTCTGCTCATTTCCTCTCGATTAACATAAGGTACAGTTTGGAGAAACTGACCCGACTGTATATTGGAGAAATCGTCAGACTGCATGGTATACCTACGAGTATAGTTTCGGATAGAGATCCGAGGTTTACTTCAAAGCTTTGGCAGAGTTTGCAAGCATCATTGGGAACGAAATTGCGCCTAAGCTCGGCGTATCATCCGCAAACCGATGGTCAATCGGAAAGAACGATCCAATCTCTAGAAGATTTGCTTAGAGCTTGTGCCATTGAACAGACTGGAGGTTGGGATCAGATCTTACCATTAATAGAGTTCACTTATAATAACAGTTACCATTCGAGTATAGGGATGGCACCCTATGAAGCTCTATATGGAAGACGGTGTCGAACACCATTGTGTTGGTACCAAGACGGAGAGCGTCTTACGATTGGGCCAGATATCATTCAACAGACGACTGAGAAAGTTAAGATGATTCAAGAAAAGATGAAGACTGCTCAGAGCCGGCAAAAGAGTTATGCCGATAAGAGAAGGAAACCTCTTGAGTTCGAAGAAGGTGAGCACGTATTCTTGAAAGTCACACCTACGACTGGGGTCGGCCGGGCTTTGAAATCTAGAAAACTCACTCCAAAATTCCTTGGACCTTACCAAATTCTTCGCCGTGTAAGTCCAGTAGCTTACCAAATAGCCTTACCTCCCATTCTTTCAAACATACACAATGTTTTCCATGTGTCACAGATTCGTAAGTATTTGCCTGATCTAAGTCATGTGATAGCACCGAGACACAATACAGTTGAAAGAGAACTTAACTTATGAGGCACCTCCCGTGAGAATCGAGGATCGACGGATAAAGCAACTTCGAGGCAAGGAAATTCCATTAGTGAAGGTGATCTGGAATGAAGCAACTGGTGATGCTACTTGGGAATTAGAAGACAAGATGAAGGAGCAACATCCTGAATTGTTTTGAGGTATGTAAATTTCGAGGACGAAATTTCTTTTTAGTTGGGGAGTGTTGTAACATCCCGAAAACTGTTCATTCATTTATAAAATGTCATTTTATAATATTCTTGATTTTTAGGAATTTTTCTAGAATTTTACGGAAACGTCGAATATTTTAATATATTCTTCGTTTTACGTGCACACTGGGCTGAGAATTTCTGAGACTAGTGTAACACTCCGGAAATTGATTATTTCATCATCAATAGTCATTTTCTAATATTTGTGATTTATGGGAATTTTTCTGGAATTTTACGGAAATGATGAATATTTTAATATATTCTTCGTTTTGCGTGAATACGGAACAGAGTCGTGAAAACGACTGTAACGTTTCAAAAACTGGAAAATAACATGACGAATAATCGTTTTACAATATTTGCAATTTTTGAGAATTTTCTGGAAATTTTTCGAAAACGACGAATATTTTAATATATTCCTCGTTTTGCGTGCGCATCTTGCTTGTGGCGAGAAAATGCGACATTTTCTCTGTGAACCTTGGACTATGGATAAGTCGACGGGGGATCTTACTAAACCCGAGACTTGACACAGTTTACGAGGTTCGCACCATTTTTCGAGAAATCTTAACAGATAAAATAAATTAATACAAATGAAAAATTCATCTGTCAGATTAATTAAATTTTGATTTCTATCAACTGTAACTATTATCTATGGGATAATAGTGTGTAATAAAAATCCTATCACATTATCCTAATGCAATCTACTTTATGTCTAATCTATTCACTTTAATTCAAATTTAATATTAAATAATCAAAGCTTCTTTGAGAAGCTTTGACCAAATAATGACCCAAATGCCCTTAGCTTCCTTTGGAAGCCAAAAATTCTGATCACTCTCTCCCCCTCTCACGTGCTGCTGCTGTTTGGGAAGGGAATTAATTGGTTTCAATAAACCAAATATTAGAATTACATCATTTATCACCCAAAACACACTTTTCCTTCTTCATTTACGTTCTTCCTCTTCCATTTCCTTCTTCAACCTTTTTTCTTTTCTCTTCCACGTGACCACACAGCAGCCCACTCTCCCATTCCCCCAACCATCACAAAAATAATACTTGATCATACTTTCTTAATCTCCTACTCATTCTCTTCAACATTTGTGCTTGGAGTTTTCAAGAAAGCCATCATCTTCAACCTCTTTTCAAGCTTTGAAGGTAAGCTTCCATGGCTGAAAATTTTCAGAATTTAACACCATTTTTGTTTTCCATTTTCACCTTGATTTTATAGCTATTCTCTTCTTCATTTTCACACCATTACCTTGTCCTAATTCATGTTGCATTTTCTAGGGTTTTTGGAGCCAAAATCCGAAAATCAAAGGGGTTCTTGGAAGTGTTCTTGGTTCTTCTTCTTGGTAAGAGGAAGATTAATCCCCCTCAACCTCTTTAGCAACTAGGGACCTTGTATTTAATTTTTGGAAGAAAAACCACATAGTGGTTATTCTTGAATATGCTTGTAAATTTGCCTACTTGATTGCTATCTTAGTTTAGCTTTGAGAAATGGATTGAATGGTTGTTTAATCATGTATGTTTGTGATTAGAATCCATGTTTGATTGCTGAATTTTCTGGTTGCTGGACACTATGAGAAGGCCATGGTTTTGGGGCTGTTTTTGCTTGGAAATTGCATGGTGAGTGATGCTTAATTTTTGGTCAATGCATGCTTAATTTAATCAAGTGTTTAATGTTGATTTAAGTGGAGAAAAATTCTGGCTTGGACCCCTGAATGTGTCACGGTTTTGGGGCTGTTTTGGGCTGGAAAATGAAGGGAAATGATGCTTAAATTTTGATCAATGCAAGGTTAATTAAATCAAGTAGTTAAGGTTGATCCAAGTGGACAAAATTCTGGTTGTTGGACCTTAGTGAGTGCCACGGTTTTAGAACTAGTTGGTTCTTGAGTTTGAACCTAGGTCATGAACAACTAAGAGAGTGATTTTTGGGTTTGATTCAAATCAAGAGGTTTAAGTTAGTGATTAATGTTTTCTAAGTGTTAATGAACTAGTTAAGAACTTAAAATCACATAGAAAATGATCTTGAGTGATTGAAATTGAGAATTGTTTCAAAAGAACCATTTTCGGATTCAGCAGAATCCAGTGAGCAGTCAGCGATGTTTGCTGCATAACTCGAGCTACCGATATCGGAATGACCTGATTCTAGAGCCATTTGAAAGCTAAGACATAAGGCTTCATGTAGTAAAAATTTCAGAATTCTTGAGCAAGCCAATCAATACCAGTTTCTGTTTGAACCCACGACAGATTCTGCCGAAAAATGTATTCGGCAGTCAAGTAAACATGATTGCATAATTTCTTGATCCGATGTCGTATGGACATGAAACCGGTGCCATTTGAAATCTAAGACGTGAGGCTTCATGTGATAAAAATTTTAGAATTTTCCCCCATGTAGTATATTCCCAGTTTCAATTTAAAGTTAAGTCAAGAAATTAGGGTTCTTGGTGAGTTAATTTAACAAGTGAATAACTTAAATAAATTAGAGGAATGACATGTAGTTGATGACTTGAATGGATTTGAGATTTGAGCCATTGTGAGGCCACAACCTCTAAGGTATTTTTGAGTGTAAGTATTGGATTTTGATAAATTGGAATCATAAGGAATTAAGAAATTAGGAACCTATGTAATGAAATGGATAATTAATGAGTTGGAAGGATTTAATAAAATCAAGACTTCATAAATCTTAAAGGACTAAGAGTGAAAGCATCATAAAATTTAAGGTAATTCTAAATGAGTGAAGAACATGAGAGTGTGAGGCCTAAGAGCTTAAAAAAATTACAAGTTTTGGGAAATTGAATGGCCTTGGAATGTTAAATTGATTTTAAGAATTGATTTTGAACATGAACCTTGAAAACGGGAAACAAATACTAAGTTAGGATTCATAATGAACCTAATGACGCATCAATTGACTTGATCCTTGTATTCGATGATATGGGTCCATGTGAGTGACCATTTGTATATTGATGCTTATATTGGCCAATTGCGGCATATTATGGAATTGTATGAAATTGTGAATCATACGTATTAATGAATGATATTGTGATTATCCTTGAAATGTGTTATTGGCTTGATGTGGATCCGTGGATGGGATTAAATCTTGTTGCTAAATGTTATGACATGCATTTGAAGCAGGATTGACCTAGTTGATATGAGAAGCATGATTTAGTCATGCATTGAACCCATATGCATTTAAATACGCATCGTTATGGTGACATTGGGCCGTTGAATTATACTATGGAAATATCTGGTTGACGATTGAGTCGGATATACTATGAAAATATCTGGTTGACGATTGAGTCGGATATACTATGGAAATATCTGGTTGACGAATATACTATGAAAACATCTGGTTGACGATTGAGTCGGATGTACTTTGGATTCATCTCCATGGAGTAGGGTATTGGGCGTCCATGCATATGCATCACATTATTATACATTTATTTATTGATGCTGTTTTGTATAATATGAATGGTTGACTACTCTTATTATTATGGACTCGCTTGGATTTAACTCGCACTGGATTTGTTGTTGGATATTAGGACTTATTTATTGTCCCTGTTGATGATTTGCCTATTTGGATATCTGTTTAGAAATTTATTTATTGCCTTTACATGCTACGTGGGTGCTATGCACCGTTCGTTCTAGGTTGCTATATTGGTATTGATGGTAGGATATCTTACCTCTTTTCTGTATTGCTATTGTGCATTATTTGTATATACTTTATATTTGTCGAAGACGACGGCAAGGAGGTCGGTGCTACTGAACCTTCGAGCGGGTGGCCGTACCTCAACTAGCATTTGCTTGGAGATGGAGGCGCGCATGCACGGACCGGGCGACGTGCGTCCCGACCTTTTGGGAGGGGCGAATCGTGCGGCACATCAACCTCAGCTCCGATCGCTGTGTGTACCTCGGCGACGTGTCTATTGCTCTAGCCTGGAGGCGACACGAGATGCCGGTTCTCACCTGCCATATTCGACTACGTCTGGAGTTCTATCTACCCATTCGCGAGATGTGGGGTTCTCGTTTCCACAACCCGCGTGAAGACTCATTTGATTCTACAGCTCGGGCCCCGTCCCGTGTCTCTGCTATTCCTATGGTGATTTCCTCTGATGATGAGGAAGATCCTGAGGAAGATCCCGAGGAAGTCCCTGAGGACGACCCCGAAGAGGACCCTGAAGAGGATCCTGACACGATTCCTCCTCACATGAGGGATTGACACCACTGGTAGCTACTGATGGCTGCCAGTCTTTTATTTTGGGGGCCTGATGGTATTTTTGTCTTATGGGTTGTATATTTTGTTATTCGGAGTAGTGTTGATATGTAAATCCATAGGCGGTATAGTTTTACTTTTTGGATTGATTCCAGCTTGTAACTAAAACACCGTTATATTTAAGTATGTGTATGTATGTTATTCGGGTGAAATTTCATTTATTGCTTTATTTTATGGTAATTAACATTCCGCATCGTCATCATTATTATAAAAAAAAATAATATCTTGTTATTTTTACATATTAAAGTATTAGGTAATTCAACCTTTAATTATTTAAACCGGGTCTTAAGTGATTAATTATTTAATTTCCGCATTTCATTTTATTTGACAATGTGGCGTTCCCTACAGGAAAAGGGGCGTTACAGGGTTGGTACCTGCAAAGATACTCCAACGCTCAAGTTAGGTTATGTGTAATTAGGATTTATGTTGTGGAGCAATAAGCTACCTATAGAAAGTGATTACACCTGATATTTATAGAGGTTGGATTGGAAGATACGCTCCCATAATTGTTGCAGAGGATCCCTAAAATATCATACTGCAGTTATGAGCAGTCAATGGTGGTTATGAGCGCTACTATTACGCAAGATCATGATTGTCAATTATGGATACTCTTAGGATTTATCCACTGTGCAAATCTCGCAGTAATATTACTGCTACCCAATGTTGTGGTATTTATCCACTGTGCAAATCTCGCGGTAATATTACTGCTACCCAATGTTGTGGTCTGATGTCTGTTGTAGTGGGATCTCAGCAGTGTACCTTGAATTCCTATCGGGGTATCAACGACGGACTCTGGCTAGACACTTGTCGGGTTGACCTATGGGACAGGATCCCATATCATGGTCCAAAACACTAATGTAGTTTGATCTCTATTCTAGTTATTCGATGAACTATATGCCAATAATATTTGAATGATTTTACAGCATTGTTACTCATGGTTTTAATTAAAAATGTATAAAGGAAACCTAGAGTGAATAATTCCTATGAGTGATAAATTGTTGTGCAATGGTTATGGCCATAAGAAGTAATATAGGGAATGCCCTTGACTGACTTAGTTGAGCTCAAAGTAAGTGTATGTGCACACAAAGAATATGAGATTGTTTATATGATAGGGTTTTAAGACCCGAGAGTGGAAATATGCAAGACTTGTGTCTTGTCGAGAGGAGAGGTGAGGAATAATTTCCTTCATCGGTTTCCTTGAGAAATGCTAATTTATTTTGCTTAAATAACTATTTTGTATTATTAGTGCTTTGGATTACTGATTAGTGTTTGAATGAAAATATAAGGAAAAGGGGATTGAAAATGTTTTTCGTACACATGAGGCTGAAATATCATTAGTTAGAAATCTTATTGTTTTTCTATCTTCTACTAAGAATTTTCTCAACCCTTAGAGTGTGATATTTCAAATCAGGATGCTAGTTTATAGGAAGATATTGAGTTGTCTGTTATAGAGGGAACACCCTCGATGTGTATTATTGTTGACATTTACTATATCTGAGCCTTTGCCCTAGGTTAGATATACCAGTGAAAGTGTTCACCTATGTTGACATCTGCGTGGAGGGAGGACCCTTTGGTGGTTGATATATTATGATAACATAGTACTTTTGTATCACCACATAGAGCCAAATGCTAATTCAAAGATTTATTTTTGTAATTAGGTGATAACTCCTTTAGGATGCTACTTACTTAGTATATGATGCATATATGGCTAACTTAAAAGCATCACATTTTGTTTATGTAAGATATGGATGCTTTCTAAGTGGGGCTGCACAACCCGATCTGATGGGTTGAGAACCCAATCCGACCATTTTTAAAATATCTGAATTGGTTCAGGTAATCGGTTCAGTTCGGGTTGAACCCAAACAACCCATTCATTCATTAGTTCGGGTGACGGGTTCAGAAAACCAACCCGATGACCCGACTACCCGAGAAACGACGTTGTTTTGCCTAAATATTTCCTTCATTTCTTTGCTTTTGCCTTACCCGAGCTCTCATTTTCATTTTCGCAATTTCTTCTCGTCCTTCCCTTTCTCAAATTCTCTCCCTGGCAATGGAAACCCTAAGTGCACCTCTGACCCTAACCCCCTTATCTTTGACACACACTGCAAAATCCACATCCAAGCTTCCAAACCCAACACCATTTAGCAACTTTCACCCCCTTTTTCCTTCTCTCTCTCCCAGAATCAACGGTCCTGCACCTCTGACCCTAACCCCCTTGTCTTTGACACACACTGCAAAATCCACATCCAAGCTTCCCGAACCCAACACCATTCAGCAGCTTCCACCCCCTATTTCCTTCTCTCTCTCCTAGAATCAAGGGTCCCTCTACTTTTCTTTAGATCCACACTCTCTTTGCTAAAAGGTAACTCCTTTATCCATCTTTCTAACTGTCAAAGTGCACTTCTTTTACTCTTTCTCTCTCCATCCCTATGAATTCATGTGTTTGCAGTTTCTGTGAGCAACTTTGTAGCTTTACCCTTTTTTTCTGATGCTTGCATGAATTTCCTTCTCCATGTAAAGTCTTTTTCCCTTATTTGGGTTTAGCTTTATTTGGTTATTAATGTGATTGATTACCTAAGAAAAATACTAATTTTCTACCCTTTTCAATTTCGTTAAAAAACTATGTCAATTTAGAATTTCAGTTAGTTTATTGGAAGAAAAAAAGTAAGTTAGTAATCGATATTTTTAGCTTCATTTTTTTTTTTGGGTTCTTGTTTTACCCAATTCATGATGCATATGTTACCCGACTACCCGACCTGAACCAACCCGATTACAATCGGGTTGGTTCGGTTCGGGTTACTTGAAAAAAAAATTTCCAAATCTGACCCAACTCAGCCCGATCTCAACTAATTAATTTGGATATTTTTCCTATAAACCCAAACCAACCCGACCCGTGTGTAGCCTTAATCCTAAGCCTCAACGGTGGTAATGTATGGACTCTTATAAATGTATAATACTACTTATGATATAATTGTGTTTAGGAACAAGAACTAATGTATTTCCTATCAAATATAAGGGTCAAGGCATTACTTAGAGGTACCCTTTGAACCACCTAAGGCTAATTCACCAAGATAAAAATAAAAATAAAATCTAGACCAAAAGAGGTTCGGCCAAGTAGTGAAGAACAACGAATCACCACTTAAAATTGTATACTTAGATTTTAAAGGAATTAGAAATGTAACATGAAGCCAAGATAAATGGCCATTTCGGCCAAAGAGTGCTTCAATGCACCTTATTATCTTGCTATTAAAAATATTTTAGAAACCATGAAGCTAAGAAACGATGGCTGAATCAAGAAAATAAAATTTTCCTTCAACCTTCATTAGCGTTGAAATAAGATTATAGGTGAGTCTAAAATTAAGGATAATACTAACGGTCAATCCAAAAACTTTGGGTAGGATAAATACTAGTAAGTTCTTAATAAATAAAATAGAAAGAAAAGAACAAAATAATTTAAGGTAATTACATTCTGGATGTTTTATTAATGCTTGAGGAGGCAAACATTGATCAGATAATGACAAAATCAAATGATTGGTAAATACGAATAACAGTAGCTAAAGTGACGCTCTGCTCTAAATAGTAGATAGATTGTTCCTAATATTTTAGGCCGGGACGTCACACAAATAAATCTAAATTTGAAAGTTTTTTAAAATACTTGTAATAACTTTTATTAAAATTATATTGACATAACATGTTAGCATGTTCAAGTAACAAGACCTCTAAATTTAGTACTAATAGCTTACCAGACTATAAATTAAGAAATTTACAATTAAGATCAAAATTATAACATTTATAATTAAAGAACTTTAATTTTTATATATGCTAAACAATAATTTATTTTAAATAAATTTTATCTTAATTAACTTTTTTAAAATAATAAAAGTCATACGATTTTGTTATATTTTATCTTTATGTATAGAATAGAACTCATGAAAGTTGCTTTCTTTATATAGATTTTTATTCTTTCATAAGGCTTTTGAAACAAATATAGTTTTTTTTTTTTGTAATAATAAACGAGCCAAAGCCCAAAAAATTATTATAATTTAATTTAGTCATTTATGTTTACTTATATCAATATACACTAACTTTGTGTTTAGATGTTTTTTCATTAATAAAATGAAATAAAATAGGTGGGAATGAAACAGAAAGAAAAAAAAAGAAATGAAACATAATTATCATTTTTTTTGTTTGGAAGTTTCATTAACGGAATGGAATGGAATTTCATTACCCATGTGTTCCCTCCATTCCGTGTCAATTTTGAGAGAAATAAAAGTTAAATATTTAAAAATAATAATTTTTTATGTATTCTATTTTTTTTATATATTTTAAAATTTTCAAATAAAAAAATTATTTTTTTCTTATTTTTTTTATTTTTATTATTATCTATTATCTAAATATAGTGTAATCTACTTAATGTCGGCCAATTCAAACAGCTATTCAATACTAATTCCTCTTCCATACGAAATAGTTTTCATCAATACCAATTACAGTGTACGATCCGGATTTAGAAGTTCATGGGAGGATTCATTTATATATATACTTATACATAGTGGCAGAACCAATCCGGGGAGGACATAGGGCAGGTAGCCCGACATGGGCATATGGTGGCATTTGGTCTAGTTAAAGGGTTGGCATGCCGTATCCTATATATCAAAAAGGCTAGGCACATGTTAATCCAAAAATCTTATTTAGTTAAACAGGTCATGCTTGCTGCCTTCTTGTTAATAAGCAAGCCAGGTTCGGCCCCACAGTGATGCTTCAACTATTGTGTAGGGCTATTTGTACAATGGACTGCTTACACACTCCATCTAACACCAAGGCGAAATCACTACGTAAGATAGTACTTAATATTTTCTATATTAATCAGAAGAAAAAGAAAAAGAAATTAAAATAATGCCTAGGGTTGATTTATATCATATTATTTTTTATAATATTGATATATACTTTTGACTAAAAAGTCAATTATCAACTTAATCTTCTAAAGATTAGTATGTGGCTACATTAGTTCTCCAAAGAATAAGACTAAATGAGAACATTAAAAATTAAATAAAATATGAAAAGCAAAAAAATAAATTAAAAAACATTTACATTGTTAAAAAGATGGAAAGTTAACAAAGATGTATCTGGGAGAAATAAATACTCAAAAAAAATATTAAATAGAGATAATTAAAAAGAATTAAAAAAATTATTAGAAAAAAACATGGTATTATGGTGAAATATATATGAATGAAATGTCAAGAAAGAAAATAAAGTGAAGTTAATTTCAATTAATATAATTCCAAAAATTTAGAAAATCATAGATTAAGGAAAATGCAATGTGCCAACTTTAGTGGAACTACTAATATATATAGGGCATATTTAGTGAAAGGAGTTTTTATTGTGAGAGAGTGAGAGGTGTAAATCTTGACCATATAACCATACATGCACGATCAAAATTAAAAGTTACTTAAAGGTCTTGTGACCACTTAGAAAAGTAATATGCATATTTATGTTCTAATATTGACAATTCATGCAAGATCTAATAGTTAAAATTCATTCATTTCACATCTTATAATAAACAATAATCTTACCAAAATCGCTATATATATATATATATATATATATTTGTAAAAAAAATAATTAGATAAATAAAATTATAAATTTTAAAATAATTTCGGATACCAAGCAAGGTTGGAACGAACATTAGTACAACCCAAACTCGACTGGAGAGCACATTGGGTCTAACTACTAGAGCCTATGGCTGGCAATCATCTGAACCAGCTCGATATTAATTCGAGACTCCATTCAATAATTACCTCGCTAAACTTCAGTCATGAACTAAATAAGCTAAACTTGAGTTATGTGCAACTCAACTCATTTGGTACGTGAACGGTGTATATATATATATAGAGCCTGTGACGCCCCTTTTTAAACCCAAGGGAACATCTCACTTTCAATTACAATGCGGAAATAAAATTTTATGTGAGTTAAGACCCGGTTCATTTTAATAATATATACATTTACTCAATTGTAGTTGGTTAAGTAAATTAGCAAGTATATTTTTTTTCTATTCATTACATTTACGTTAACGATAATCAATATCCACGGTGACGAGACATACATGGGAAATTAACATTTCATTCATATATATATATATAATTATCAACTGTTTAGTTACAAAGCCTGGCATAACAAAAAGCAAAACTATACCTGCCCCTAAAGGATTTTACATACATATCCCTACGGTATCAGAATATATAACCCACTACGAGACAAAACATCATGCCCCCAAAATAAAATACTGGTAGCCCTCAGTAGCTACAAGTAAAGTCAGTCCCTCAAGTGAGGAGGAATCGAGTCAGGGTCCTCTTCAGGATCTTCTTCGGGGTCGTCCTCAGGAACTTCTTCGAGATCTTCCTCGAGATCTTCTTCGTCTGAGGAAATCACCATATGAATCGCAGAATCACGGGACGGGGCCCGAGCGGTGGAACGAAAAGAGTCTTCCCGCGGAGTGAAATAACGGTCACCCCACATCTCGCATATCGGTAGCTGAAACTCCAGACGTAAACTAATACAGCAGGTAAAGACAGGCGGCTCGTGACGCCTCCAGGCTAAAGATAATGACACATCCCCCGTATAGACGCAACGCCGAACCATAGTTGATGTACGGCAAAGACTCGGCCCTCCCAAGAAGGTCAGGCGCATATCTCCCAAAAATCTTTGCGTGCGTGGGTCCATACGCTTCTGCAGTCACTCAGTCGAGATGAGGCCAAAAACCAGGGAAGTCGGGAGCTTTCGGTTCCTTGCAGTTGTCTTCTATAGAACGTAGTATACGGACAAAACAGAAGTGGAGAGACAGAGAAGAGGTAAGACATCCTACCATCATTACCAATCATAGCATCGAGAAACTAAACGGCGCAAAACGCCCACATAGCATTTATGACAGCAATAATAGTAATAAACATTCAATAGCAATTATGATCAACCAAACAGTTCCAGGCAGTCGTATACATATAGATATATCAGAGGTACAACAGTTCTAATTATAATAACAATGCATGCCAAATGATTCATGGACTCACTATGCACACTTGCCCTCAATAACCAAAATCCTACTCCATGGAGCTAGACACAAAACAATCGGAGGGAACGATCAAGAGGTATATCTGTAATCTTGGCTGCCCAGGCCCTCAAGTGCTAAAAATTCTCAATTTATCATTTTGTACAACATGGCATTTTACAAGACATTCTACACAGATCTCGACATAGGACAGCGTCTCGGTCCGGATCGTCAGTGTGTTTGCATCGGTCTGCCCCACAGACAGAGAGCTACCAGCTGCCCATTGTGAGGTACCCGCACCCTGATGCCCACAAGGTCAACAAGTAACCTGCACTTGTCTATTCGCACCCGCACAAAGGTGTAAGTTCAACTCCTAGGCTACCGGCCTTAACCAAGTCCAACGGACAATATCTTTCTTTTTGTTCAATGCATGACACAATCATACTCTTCATGACCTACTAGGTCCATCATGCTTCAAATGCATGTCATATCATTTATCATCAATATCTGATCCCATTCACGGGTATACAACAATCCAATAGTACATTTTAAGGACATTCACGATTTCCATTCATAGTCATGATAAAAGTCAACCATTAAATTCATCATGTGCCTCAAAAGCTCACCCATACTCATGTTCTTCCCTGTTTATGAATCCCTACTTAATCTCTAATCATCCAATCATTTATGATTTATGTACTTTTATTAATCCAAGGATTTTGAATCCAGGAAGATACATGGCCAGAATCACCAACAACATCACAGATTTAATTGCTAGGTATGGGGTGATAAACCATAGTTGTGAATTCGACGGATACTATGCATTTAGTGGAAAATTGAGGCTGCCATTCGACGAAGACTAACATGGCAGAAGGATGAAAAATGGGAGAACATTTTATAACAAGATTGGATAAAAACCAATTTCTGTCGGATGGGGGTTCTGTCGAACAGAGGTCAGAACTGTTAAATTCTTTCCAGAAGGTCAGTAGAAGTCCAATTCGACGGATGTGGGTGTCGACGTTGGAGAAATCTCCCAAGTGTCGAACCGACGAAAACACTGTGGTCAGAACTCTAATTCGACGGGTCTTGACGTTCTACTCGACGAATATTAACTTTGGGTAGCTTCTGATAAATGGACAGAAGATCCACTCGACAAGTATGTCTCTCAATGGGTATTGGCATTCTAACTCGACGAACATTAACTTTGGGAAGCTTCTGATAAGTGGACAGAAGATCCACTCGACAGGTATGTCTCTCAATGGTTATTGGCATTCTAACTCGACGAATATTTCACTCGACGGATGTGGTCATTCAAATTCAACGGATTTTGCATTGGAGGAGTTTCTCTCCTAAGTGGTCAGGAGTTCATACTCGACGGATATTCGACGGGCATGGCCAGGGGTTTATACTCGACAGGTTTTGACTTTACTGAGTGATCATGACATCTCATTCGACGAGTTTGGCCAAAAGTTCATACTCGACAGATTTTGATAATGCACTAAATGATCAGAAATCAAATTCGACGGGCATCACATTCGACGGGTTTGGCCAGGGGTTCCTACACGACAGGTTTTGACATTTCACTTAATGACCAGGAATCAAATTCGACGGGCATCACATTCGATGGGTTTTGACCAGGGGTTCCTACACGACAGGTTTTGACATTTCACTTAATGACCAGGAATCAAATTCGACGGGCATCACATTCGACGGGTTTGGCCAGGGGTTCCTACACGATAGGTTTTGACATTTCACTTAATGATCAGAAATCAAGTCATTACCACTTCTCACCAATAATTTCAAAATTTTAGTTTCAAGGCGTGGCCATCCGAGAGCCAACCCGACAGCGTCCTTTTAGATTATACGTTCCAGACATATATATCAAATCACACAACAATCCAATAGCATATACATATACATCACCAGCAGCATTCAAACAGAGATGAATCACAGTGCCAATCACAAACAACGTCCCTAAATGCTAAAAGAGGTTGAGGAGGAGTGTCTTCCTCTTACCTGGGGGAAGCACAAAGAAAGGCTGCTCCTTTTTGGTCAGGATTTCGTTTCCAGCTTCTAGGAATTCCTTAAAGATTTAAACTTGCAAGAATCAGAATCCTAATATTGAAATGGATACCCATTGTCATCAAAATGACAGTGGTTTACGAAAAAGAGAAGAGAGGGTGAAAAAGCTAAGAGCTTTACCTCAAAGCTCCAACCTTTAAGCTTCAAAGACGTAGGAGAATGAAGATAGAGGAAATGGCAGAACCTTGAAGCTGATTTCCTCAATGATGGTGGTTCTCCAAACACGAAATGGTGCTAAGATTTGGGACGGTTTGAAGAACAAAATGGAGGTGTGGGTGGTGTTGCTGCTGTAGGATGAAAGAGAAGAGAGAAGATGAGTGAATAGTAGCAGCGTATTTGGGAGGAGAGGAAATGTGAGAAAAGAGATGAATTAGACCCCCTTAATTTCAAACGTGCAGCACAAATTTGGGAGGAGAGAGAAATGATAAAATAATGGTTGGAGGAAGCTTCCTTGAGAAGCTTCGCGCGCTCCTCGATAAAGCACACAGTAAGCTTGTCCCCAAATTAAATACATCTGACAGATGATTAATTACCCTGTGGAATTATTTTCTCAGTGACTAAAATTTACAATTGATGAAAATAATATTTTATTATTCATCAGATGATTTTATGATACTGAAATTTTATTTAACAGATAAAACCTCAAAAAAAATGTAAATCTCGTAAACTGTGCCCGGCTTCAGGTTTAGTAAGATCCCCCGTTGACACGTTGACAGTTCAAAGTTTACTAGCCTCAGGGAAAATATTCTAGTTTCCCCGGCTCTGCTCAGTGTACACGCAAAATAAAAAATATATTAAAATATTCATCATTTTCAGAAAAATCCACAAAAATTCCTAAAAATCATAAATATTATAGAATGATCGTTTATAATGAAATAAAGAATTTTCGGGATGTTACAATACTCCCCTTCAAAAAGGAATTTCGTCCTCGAAATTTGCATACCTTAGAATAACTGTGGGTGTTGCTCCTTCATCTTGTCTTCCAGCTCCCAAGTTGCATCTCCGGTCACCTCGTTCCAGATTACTTTCACCAATGCGATCTCCTTGCCTCTTAATTGCTTTATCTTCCTATCCTCGATTCTTACAGGAGATGCCTCATAAGTTAAGTTTTCTTTTAATTGTACTGCATCCGGTGCTATGACGTGACTTGGGTCAGGGAGGTATTTTCGGAGTTGTGACACATGGAAAACATTATGAATGTTTGAAAGGAAAGGAGGTAAGGATATTTGGTACGCCACAGGACCTACACGACGAATGATTTGGTATGGTCCAAGGAATTTAGGAGTGAGTTTTCTAGATTTTAAAGCCCGGCCTACCCCAGTCGTAGGTGTGACTTTCAGGAATACATGTTCGCCTTCCTCAAACTCAAGAGGTTTTCTCCTTCGGTCTGCATAACTCTTTTACCGACTTTGAGCCGTTCTCATCTTTTCCTGAATCATCTTAACCTTCTCAGTTGTCTGCTGTATAATCTCTGGTCCAACAGTAAGGCGCTCGCCGTCTTGGTACCAACACAGAGGTGTTCGACATCGTCGTCCATATAGAGCCTCGTAGGGTGCCATCCCTATGCTCGAATGATAACTGTTGTTGTAGGTGAATTCTATCAAGGGTAGAATGTCGTCCCAACTACCAGTTTGTTCTATGGTACAGGCTCGAAGCAAATCTTCTAAAGATTGGATCGTCCTTTCTGATTGACCGTCGGTCTGCGGATGATAAGCAGAACTCAGACGTAGCTTCGTCCCCAACGCTTCTTGCAAACTCTCCCAGAGATTTGAAGTAAATCTCGGATCTCTATCCGAAACAATACTCGTAGGCACACCGTGCAGTCTAACAATTTCTCCAATATAGATTTGAGTCAATCTCTCCAGTTTGTATTTTATGTCGATCGGGAGAAAGTGTGCCGACTTCGTGAGTCGGTCCATGATTACCCAAATCGAATCATGACCTTTTCTTGTCCTTGGCAATCCGACTACAAAATCCATTGCAATACTGTCCCACTTCTATTCCGGAATAGACAACGGTTGCAAGCAACCCGCTGGTCTCGATGTTCCACCTTAGCTTTTTGACAAACTAGACAAGTCGATACACGTCTAGTGACGTCACTCTTCATTCCATGCCACCAGAACAACTTCTTCAAGTCTTGGTACATTTTTGTTATGCCTGGATGCATACTCAGCTGGCTTGTATGAGCATGGTTAATGATGTATTCTCTAAGTTCCTTGTCACGAGGAATACAAACTCTCCCACGAAACCTCATAATTCCATCCGTTCCTTCCGTAAACTCTGTTTCACCTCCTTGCTCCACTTGCTCTCTCACTTCTTGTAAGAACTTGTCAATCTTCTGCTTTTCCTTTATGTCATCCAGTAGCTCACTTGTAATGGTACCCATATTCATGCAAATCTTTCCAGGTTCTAACTCCACAAAAGACCACACATCTCTGAACTGCTCTAGCATATCCTTTTCCTTGATCATCAGGGCAGAGACACTGATCATCTTCCTACTTAGAGCATTTGCCACAATGTTTGCCTTGCCAGGGTGATACAGAAGTTGGAAATCGTAATCCTTCAGGAATTCTAACCACCTTCGTTGCCTCATGTTCAACTTCTTCTGATCATACAAATACTTCAAACTCTTGTGATCACTGAAAATATTGAACGTTGCTCCGTAGAGAAAATGCCTCCATATCTTCAGAGCAAAAACTACAGCCGCTAACTCCAAGTCGTGTGTCGGGTAATTCTTCTCGTGCACTCGTAACTGCCTTGAAGCATAAGCCACAACTCTTCTATGCTGCATAAGTACAGATCCTAGCCCTTGGTATGAAGCGTCGCAATACACTTCAACTGCTCATTCGGATCGGGTAGCACTAACACCGGTGAGGTAGTCAGTCGATTCTTCAACTCTTGAAAACTTTGCTCACAGCTGTCAGTCCACTCAAAAGCTTGGTTTTTCCTCGTGAGTTGTGTAAGTGGTCCAACAATCTTGGAGAATCCCTCAATAAACCTCTGGTAATATCCAGCTAATCCCACGAAGCTTCGAATCTCCGTCACGGACGTTGGTCTTTCCCATTGCAGCATTGCCTCCACCTTCGATGGATCCACGGCAATCCCATCCTTCGAGATCACGTGACCCAGAAACTTAACTTCTTCTATCCAGAACTCACATTTTGTGACTTGGCATACAATTCCTTCTCCTTCATAATCGAAGAACTATCGAGGTGTTCAAAGCATGGTCCTCCCGATTTTGAGAGTATACCGAGAATGTCATCAATGAAGACCACAACAAATCTGTCCAAGTAAGGATGAAAGATTCGGTTCATGTAGTCCATAAAGATAGGCTGGGTGCGTTCGTCACACCAAACGGCATCACTAGGTATTCATAATGACCATGTATACGGTACGAAAAGTCTGTCTTGGGTATATCCTCCGTCTTCACTCGTATCGATGATACCTGCACCGCAGATCGATCTTCGAAAACACCATTTGCTCCCTTCGGTTGGTCCATTAAATCATCAATTCTCGAAGTGGATACTTGTTCTTAATCGTTACCTTGTTCGGTGCCGATAGTCCACACATAATCTCGAGGTGCCATCCTTCTTGCGAACTAACAAAGACTTGGCGCTCCCCATGGTGACACACTTGGCACGACAAATTGCTTTTCCAAAAGCTCTTCTAGTGTTTCTTGAGCTCGACTAACTCGTCGGTGCCATCCTATCTTTGTGCTATAGACACGGGACCAGCTCCGTACTAGGTCGATAGCAAACTCTATCTCTCGAGCCGGTGGTAAACCAGGTACATCATCAGGAAAGATTTCAGGAAACTCGTTCACCACTGGAATTGTGTTCACATCAACCTCGTTCTCGACTTTCAAAGAAGACAGTAGCATGTATCTATGAGCTCCTTCTTTCAAGAGAGCTTGAACTCGGTTGGCCGTTAAAAATCTAGAATCCTC
The DNA here is from genome assembly GCA_029884595.1 of Ormosia semicastrata. Classification (NCBI taxonomy): domain Eukaryota; kingdom Viridiplantae; phylum Streptophyta; class Magnoliopsida; order Fabales; family Fabaceae; genus Ormosia; species Ormosia semicastrata. The sequence goes on from JAQQTO010000061.1 coordinate 72,139,175, forward strand.
CATTATGGGAAAAACTATGGTCTTTTTGGAACAGTCTAACAGAACATGGTTGGAAGACAACCAGTCCATCCCTAAGATAATATCTAATTGGGAAAGGGGTAAACAGATCAGATCGACCAAAAAGGTTCGACCTTCAACAACCAATGGATAATTTAGACAGACTTTGGTAGTAACTATCGGTTTATCAGTGGGGGTAGAAACAGTTAAGTCAAAAGGTAATGACGATACAGATAGACCCAGTCTTTGCACACAGTCATATGATATAAAAGAATGGGTTGCCCCAGAGTCATACAGCACAGTTAAAAGATTACCTTCTATGATACCTTCCCCTTGTATCAAATCTTCGGATTCGGAAGCCTCAGCTCCTCTCATAGTGTAGACTCGTCCTCCAGCCTGTGGTTTCTTGGCTCTTGCAGCATTCACTAAAGGTTCGGCCTTCGTTTGGTTGCAGTCTCGGGACACGTGGCTAGGTTTGCCACATTTAAAGCAGATGAACCCCTTCATGGTACAGTCCCTTGTGAGATGGTATTTCCCACACTTCAAACATCTGGAAGGATACGCCGTGTTCTGGCCAGTCCGGTTCCCAGTAGAACTTCCACCAGAACTTCCACCCATGGCTTGTTGTTGATTCCCCGTGGGTCGGGAGTACGGCTTCTTCTGGAAACGGTTAGCACTGTTACTGCCGCCTCTCTGGAATCTCGTAGGCCCAAAGTTTCTGCTCCTCATGTCTCTAGATTGCTCCAGAGCCTCTACATCACAGCAAGTATCCAGTAGTTGTGAGAATTCATTGATCCTCAAGGTGATCACAGCCTTCTTCACTTCATACCTCAGTCATTCCATAAATCTTCGGCATTTCCATGCTTCATCTGGTTGGTTCTGAAAGTACGTCAAAAACTGTGACAAGTTTTCAAATTTCGCTGCATACTCGCTAACAGTCATATTTCCTTGTCGCAGGTTGAGGAATTCTGACTCCTTCGCATGCCTTGCGCTCGCAGGAAAATATTTATCTAAGAACTTTTCCTTGAATAAGCCCCAAGTAATCTCTCGGTTCGCAGCTTCTAGCATTTGCTGCACTCCATTCCACCAATTCTCAGCATTGCCTACCAGCATAAACGTAGCATAGTTCACCTTCTTGTCCTCGGCGCAATTCATTCCTCGAAAGACTTTCTCCAATTCCTTGATCCACAGACTAGCCTTGTCCGGATCAAATTCCCCTCTGAATTGAGGAGGGTTATGACGTCGAAACTCTGCTAAATTCTGAGCATCGGCGGTGGCCTCTAGCTGTTAAGCAGCTCGCTCTTGTTGTTATGCAACTCTCTCTTGTTGCTGGACAGCTTGCTCGGTTTCTTTGTGCGACGGCCTCAGCCATCCTCCGCATCGCTGTAATAGCTGCTGCCATATCTTCCCCTCGTGCCATCTTACTTTCTTAGATCAGATTAACTGAAAACATAGATTAGTCAGTTGTACTCACTAGGAACACCAAACAGTATACCCTTACGTATACTACTCAGAGAACACACAGCACAAACAAGACAGACTCAAACACAAGACCCAAAGAAACATAAACCGGGGCTCTGATACCAACTTAGTGTGACGCCCCTATTTAAACCCAAGGGAACATCTCACTTTCAATTACAATGCGGAAATAAAATTTTATGTGAGTTAAGACCCGGTTCATTTTAATAATATATACATTTACTCAATTGTAGTTGGTTAAGTAAATTAGCAAGTATATTTTTTTTCTATTCATTACATTTACGTTAATGATAATCAATATCCACGGTGACGAGACATACATGGGAAATTAACATTTCATTCATATATATATATAATTATCAACTGTTTAGTTACAAAGCCTGGCATAACAAAAAGCAAAACTATACCTGCCCCCAAAGGATTTTACATACATATCCCTACGGTATCGAATATACAGCCCACTGAGACAAAACATCAGGCCCCCAAAATAAAATACTGGTAGCCCTCAGTAGCTACAAGTAAAGTCAGTCCCTCAAGTGAGGAGGAATCGAGTCAGGGTCCTCTTCAGGATCTTCTTCGGGGTCGTCCTCAGGAACTTCTTTGGGATCTTCCTCGAGATCTTCTTCGTCTGAGGAAATCACCATATGAATCGCAGAGTCACGGGACGGGGCCCGAGCGGGGGAACGAAAAGAGTCTTCCCGCGGAGTGAAATAACGGTCACCCCACATCTCGCATATCGGTAGCTGAAACTCCAAACGTAAACTAATACAGCAGGTAAAGACAGGCGGCTCGTGACGCCTCCAGGCTAAAGATAACGACACATCCCCCGTATAGACGCAACACTCAGAACCATAGTTGATGTACCAGCACTCTGGTCCTCCCAAGAAGGTCAGGCGCACATCTCCTAAAAATCTTTGCGTGCGTGGCTCCATACGCTTCTGCAGTCGCTCAGTCGAGATGAGGCCAAAAACCAGGGAAGTCGGGGGCTTCCGGCTCCTTGCAGTTGTCTTCTATAGAACGTAGCATACGGACAAAACAGAAGTGGAGAGACAGAGAAGAGGTAAGACATCCTACCATCATTACTAATCATAGCATCGAGAAACTAAACGGTGCAAAACGCCCACATAACATTTATGACAGCAATAATAGTAATAAACATTCAATAGCAATTATGATCAACTAAACAGTTCCAGGCAGTCGTATACATATAGATATATCAGAGGTACAACAGTTCCAATTATAATAACAATGCATGCCAAATGATTCATGGACTCACTATGCACACTTGCCCTCAATAACCAAAATCCTACTCCATGGAGCTAGACACAAAATAATCGGAGGGAACGATCAGGAGGTATGTCTGTAATCTTGGCTGGCCAGGCCCTCAAGTGCTAAAAATTCTCAATTTATCATTTTGTACAACATGGCATTTTACAAGACATTCTACACAGATCTCGACATAGGACAGCGCCTCGGTCCGGATCGTCAGTGTGTTTGCATCGGTCTGCCCCACAGACAGAGAGCTACCAGCTGCCCATTGTGAGGTACCCGCACACTGACGCCCCCAAGGTCAACAAGTAACCTACACTTGTCTATTCGCACCCGCACAAAAGTGTAAGTTCAACTCCTAGGCTACCGGCCTTAACCAAGTCCAACGGACAATATCTTTCTTTTTGTTCAATGCATGACACAATCATACTCTTCATGACCTGCTAGGTCCATCATGCTTCAAATGCATGTCATATCATTTATCATCAATATCTGATCCCATTCACGGGTATACAACAATCCAATAGTACATTTTAAGGACATTCACGATTTCCATTCATAGTCATGATAAAAGTCAACCATTAAATTCATCATGTGCCTCAAAAGCTCACCCATACTCATGTTCTTCCCTGTTTATGAATCCCTACTTAATCTCTAATCATCCAATCATTTATGATTTATGTACTTTTATTAATCCAAGGATTTTGAATCCAGGAAGATACATGGCCAGAATCACCAACAACATCACAGATTTAATTGCTAGGTATGGGGTGATAAACCATAGTTGTGAATTCGACGGATACTATGCATTTAGTGGAAAATTGAGGCTGCCATTCGACGAAGACTAACATGGCAGAAGGATGAAAAATGGGAGAACATTTTATAACAAGATTGGATAAAAACCAATTTACGTCGGATGGGGGTTAATCGAACAGGTCGAATCTGTTAAATTCTTTCCAGAAGGTCAGTAGAAGTCCAATTCGACGGATGTGGGTGTCGACGTTGGAGAAATCTCCCAAGTGTCGAACCGACGAAAACACTGTGGTCAGAACTCTAATTCGACGGGTCTTGACGTTCTACTCGACGAATATTAACATTGGGTAGCTTCTGATAAATGGACAGAAGATCCACTCGACAGGTATGTCTCTCAATGGGTATTGGCATTCTAACTCGACGAACATTAACTTTGGGAAGCTTCTGATAAATGGACAGAAGATCCACTCGACAGGTATGTCTCTCAATGGTTATTGGCATTCTAACTCGACGAATATTTCACTCGACAGATGTGGTCATTCAAATTCGACGGATTTTGCATTGGAGGAATTTCTCTCCTAAGTGGTCAAGAGTTCATACTCGACGGATATTCGACGGGCATGGCCAGGGGTTCATACTCGACAGGTTTTGACTTTACTGAGTGATCATGACATCTCATTCGACGGGTTTGGCCAGAAGTTCATACTCGACGGATTTTGATAATGCACTAAATGATCAGAAATCAAATTTGACGGGCATCACATTCGACGGGTTTGGCCAGGGGTTCCTACACGACAGGTTTTGACATTTCACTTAATGACCAGGAATCAAATTCGACGGGCATCACATTCGATGGGTTTTGACCAGGGGTTCCTACACGACAGGTTTTGACATTTCACTTAATGACCAAGAATCAAATTCGACGGGTATCACATTCGACGGGTTTGGCCAGGGGTTCCTACACGACAGGTTTTGACATTTCACTTAATGATCAGAAATCAAGTCATTACCACTTCTCACCAATAATTTCGAAATTTTAGTTTCAAGGCGTGGCCATCCGAGAGCCAGCCCGACAGCGTCCTTTTAGATTATACGTTCCAGACATATATATCAAATCACACAACAATCCAATAGCATATACATATACATCACCAGCAGCATTCAAACAGAGATGAATCACAGTGCCAATCACAAACAACGTCCCTAAATGCTAAAAGAGGTTGAGAAGGAGTGTCTTCCTCTTACCTGGGGGAAGCACAAAGAAATGCTGCTCCTTTTTGGTCAGGATTTCGTTTCCAGCTTCTAGGAATTCCTTAAGGCAGTGTTTGGATGAAGCATTTTGAAGGTGGAATGTAATTTTTTTGAGGATTTAAAATACCACACGTAAAAATGCATTGTTTGGATAGATAATAAAATGATTTTTAAAATTTCAGAGAATTTTATTCGGGTAATTTGTTGCCCAAAATAAGGAATTTCAAATTCTATCAACATAGGTGGAATTTTCAAATTCCCTCATCTCTTTAACTCAGGGGTTTAATCACTCTGATCTTGAAGCTCTTCTCTTTCTCTTCTACCATTGCTTCTCTCACTCTCTCTTCTGTTATCATATCTCAAGTCCTCTGGAAAAGCTTTCGAACCTGCAGAACTACGCTTCTCACTCTTGCTCTCTCTTCTTCTTCTTGTTCTTGTCCAGCAGCATCGTATAGTCTCCACCGAGGATTCATTGGCGACGAACATGTCCTCGTGGCTATCACCGTGTGGATTAGATAGATTGACTTCATTGATGTTTGAATCGAAAGTGTTGATCATCTATTGCTTTTTCTGGGTTATGGAATTGAAACTAATTACTCCGAAAAATCAAAGTCAAAGAGAGAAGATGAAATGGAAATTGAAGATTTGAAATTGTTTAAATGTTGGTGATTTTCTTCTATGCATCCAAATTTCTCTTTTTCCAATTTCAATTTTTTGAATAGATTCTGTTAATTTAATTTAATATTTACTTTCCAAATAATAGAATATGTACGCAGATCTATTGTTGATTGTGTTGATTCCAATTATACATGAAAACCTGAATCTTATATATATTCTCGTTTTGGATTTTCAGTGATTTTTGTTTTCTTGTTTGTCTGCTACATTTGGTTGAGTGGAAAGTAATCTGAAAGGTGCTCAAGTACGTGGGATGGGGAAGCTAGAACCATCCTTATCAGTTCTTACTCTACTTTCAGAGGTGATTTAAGGGTAAATTTTTATATTTTTGCTTTCATTCTAAATTTGGGTTGAAGAGGTAATCTTGTGTGGTCTAGTGATTTGAGTATGTATAATCATGTTAAATGATGTATCTGCATACTTGCCTACAACCTGTTTGAAAAAATGTGTGAACTTCTGTTTGGTTAAAATGAGTTCGGTGTTTGTGTTAAGTAGCTCTCCTTCTTTGTTGTGTTTTTTGTTGTTGCCGCACATTCATTTGACAGTTTTAGGATTCAAAAATCAGTAAAGTTTCAATCTCTCTTGCATTAACACTTGTATTAGTTGTGACCACTTTCATGCAACCTGCCATGGCTCTCTTTTTGACCTCTTTGATTTTTAAATGCTTAACAATCAATGATTTATGATTATATTAAACTAGGAGCACAAAGAAAATTGTAATATAGTTTTGCCATAGTTAATTAAGTTGTATCTTTCATAATTTGAGCTCCTTAAAGCCATCAAGTTTTGTTTTGTAGCTACTGTACTCTTGCACCTAGTTTCTATCCATTAATTTGAGCCAACTATGCAAGCTCATGGTGTTAGTAAATGTTGTCATAAGGCTGACGTTTGATTTGTTATTGATCAGATTAGAATTATGCAACTATACAACTATACTTGCACTTTGCAGTATTTAGTTGGTCATGGATATAAATTGGATGGGGACCACTCTGAATTTCTTCTAATATTTAGTATATGATGGGGGTGAAAGCTAGTTGATATTTGTCCTTTTTTTCATCAAAAATTCATCTTAGGACTCATCTCATTAGTTTGCATATATTGTGATTCTTTTGTTAGTGGGCAATATGTTTCTTGGATTTTAACTTCTCATTTTTTTCAGTGATGAGGAGATGCTAAAGAAACTTATTGATCTTATGAATGAGAGTCATTATAGCTGCAGCATTTTATGTGAATGCAGGTATTGACATACAATACTCTCGCTTTCAGGATGCATTCTGTCATTGGAAAAAAATGCATGCATTGTCTCAATTGTTGGATTCTCTTTGGAAGGATGTCTCTTTGTAAGGCATGATTTGTGTTGTATGAGCTTTTCCAGTCTTAAAATAACATAATGGAGAATAATTCTTGTGAAATGTAGTTTCCTTTTTTAGCACATAAAATTTATATTTTCCATTTTATTATTCATGGAATCAACTGTCTAGAGTTCGAAGAACTCGTAAATATTTGCCTGCTTCTGATATGACTGTTTTGAACCAAAATAAGTTGCTTACTTTTGCTTGGATTTATCTCTTTTTAGTTAATATTTGTTACTTTTTTTCTTACCACTTATGCAGGAAGGAACTCCTAAGAGCTATTGTTGTATGACTTGCTACAGTTAGCTATGCTACTGCTTGGGTGTTGTTGATATTAGTGCTAGGTTTCTTTTTGCATGTGCTAGACATTATAAATGATGCTATACCATATAGATAGGGATAGAGGAGAGAATTGTGAACAAGAGGTCCATAAGGATTATGCTCACCTACCCATTTAGCAAAAGTCTTTTTTTTTTCTTTTTCGAGTGATGAGATACAAGTATGCACTCCTAATGAATAATTTTTTTTTTGCCATTATTTGCTTTTTGTTCTTGTCCAGTGGTATTATCATAGTAACAAATCTACGTAGAAACCATAATTCCAAGTATTTGGTATAGTTCATCTTTTAATTTTATGCAAAATTTTCTAATTTTTTAAATTTATTTCATTTTATTTGTTTTTTACTTTATTGTGAATAAAAAATAATATATGATGTTTATTTTTTGCATTCAAATCCCAAATAAATATATAAAAAAAAGAATTTTAAAAATGAAGGAAATTGAATTGCTTTATCCAAACAAAAAATTTTAAATTCAAGAAAATTAAATTGCTTTATCCAAACAAAGAATTTTGAAAATGAAAGAAATTTAATTGAAGCAATTAAATTTCTTTACATTTCAAATTCTTTAGAATTTTAAAATACTCCATCCAAACGCAGCCTAAAGATTTAAACTTGCAAGAATCAGAATCCTAATATTGAAATGGATACCCATTGTCATCAAAATGACAGTGGTTTACGAAAAAGAGAAGAGAGGGTGAAAAAACTAAGAGCTTTACCTCAAAGCTCCAACCTTTAAGCTTCAAAGACGTAGGAGAATGAAGATGGAGGAAATGGCAGAACCTTGAAGCTGATTTCCTCAATGATGGTGGTTCTCCAAACACGAAATGGTGCTAAGATTTGGGACGGTTTGAAGAACAAAATGGAGGTGTGGGTGGTGTTGTTGCTGCTGTAGGATGAAAGAGAAGAGAGAAGATGAGTGAATAGTAGCAGCGTATTTGGGAGGAGAGGAAATGTGAGAAAAGAGATGAATTAGACCCCCTTAATTTCAAACGTGCAGCACAAATTTGGGAGGAGAGAGAAATGATAAAATAATGGTTGGAGGAAGCTTCCTTGAGAAGCTTCGCGCGCTCCTCGATAAAGCACTCAGTAAGCTTGTCCCCAAATTAAATACATCTGACAGATGATTAATTACCCTGTGGAATTATTTTCTCAGTGAATAAAATTTACAATTGATGAAACTAATATTTTATTATTCATCAGATGATTTTATGATACCAAAATTTTATTTAACAGATAAAACCTCAAAAAAAATGCAAACCTCATAAACTGTGCCCAGTCTTGAGTTTAGTAAGATCCCCCGTTGACACGTTGACAGTTCAAAGTTTACCAGCCTCAGGGAAAATATTCTAGTTTCCCTGGCTCCGCTCAGTGTACACGTAAAACGAAGAATATATTAAAATATTCATCATTTTCAGAAAAATCCACAAAAATTCCTAAAAATCATAAATATTATAAAATGATCGTTTATAATGAAATAAAGAATTTTCGGGATGTTACATAGCCTATGGCTGGCAATCATCTGAACCAGCTCGATATTAATTCGAGACTCCATTCAATAATTACCTCGCTAAACTTCAGTCATGAACTAAATAAGCTAAACTTGAGTTATATGCAACTCAACTCATTTGGTACGTGAACAGTGTATATATATATATATATATATATATATATATATATATATATATATATAGCCTATGGCTGGCAATCATCTGAACTAGCTCGATATTAATTCGAGACTCCATTCAATAATTACCTCGCTAAACTTCAGTCATGAACTAAATAAGCTAAACTTGAGTTATGTGCAACTCAACTCATTTGGTACGTGAACAGTATATATATATATATATATATATATATATATATATATATATATATATATATATATATATATATATATACTTACTAGTATAATCTAAAAATAAAATAACTATACTAAAATTGATTAGTTCAACTGAGTTATGAACCAAACCTATTATTATAGCTGGAAGTGATGAGTCAAGCTATGCTTAGCTCAAGGTCGACTCTTTTATAAATGAGCCAATTACACAGGAATCAAGCTCGGTTGACCTTACACTCATGAGCTAATCGAGCTTAATGATTAAAAATCGAGCACTATACTATTGAATATTTTAGACTTTATCAAATAGAGTCTAATCTGTAGCGTATTTAAAATCTATGTTTTTTACTTATATTCAGTTAAATAATAATTTAGTCAAACCAAAAAATAAAATTAAATCATAATATATGTTAAATTAAATCATTATTATTATCATTATTCTTGAAATATATAGATATATATATATAGCTGGCTCACGAGCTAAAGCGTCGAACATATGAAAAACTCAAGCTTGACTCGTTTGTAAACAAGCCAAATTTTTTGACACATTAAGTTATTAAGAAAATGAACTGTGAAGTGTAACACTCGTGAAAACATGATAGACTTGTATATGGGCATAGAGGTCGCCTAATACTACTTTGTTATGCTTGTTTAATTTTGTGTCTTTTTAAACACGTTTAGTCACTTTGCTGTAACATTATGTGTGAGAAATAATTGTTATTAGCTTCAGAAATGGCTTAAACTGCTCTGTTAATAGAATTAAATGCAGAGAATTTAGTTCTAGGTCAAAAATATGTGAATTGTACTACAGTTAAAATAGGAGGATAATCAAAGCTAGTTAGATATTTTTAAGCATACTGCTTGTATGTTTTAATGTCGGTTTGACTAGCAGCTGATATGAAAAATGGTGGTTTTGGTGCAACAAGATTTTTGATGAATCTTGTGATTTATTTTAAACTTGTTGGCTTTAAAGTTATATTTGGTGAAATCTAAGTCTTCTTAGTAGATTGGAATATATCACTTGGCCACTTAAGTGACCAAAGTCACTCACGACCAAGTGTTTCAGCCTTGTTACTTAAAAGCTTCAGAAGAGATATTTGAATCTCATTTTTCACTCTTTTCACTATCTTCTCTCATGGCTACAGCTACCAAAGGAGAGGCAAAGGAAAGCCAAGCAAAGAAGGAGGAAGAGGAGGAACAGAAAAGGAATGAGAAAGCTAAGGCTTCATCATCCTCACCATCTTTGATCCAAGAGGTAGGGGATTCGTGCTTCTTTCATCTTCTTTTCTCTACTTTTGCCATTTATGCATTTGTGATGCATAAAAAGTTAAATTAGTTTCTAGAGGTGTTTGAAGTGTTTTTCTTACCTGATTAAGTTTCCTTAGTTCCTAGAACTTGACATTTGAACTTTTGAGACTAAAAGTGAAAAAAGTTAGGTCTTGATTTGTGTTTTGATCCAAGAATCCAAATTTGGTGTTGTGAGTTAGTGGTTTATGTTTTCAATGTGTTAGTGAACTTGTTAAGGACTTGAAATCACCTAGAAACCATGTTGGAGTGAGTTGATTTCATGAGAATTGTGAATAAAATAGTATCGGTTCTGCAGAATTCTACAGAAACTGGGTTCTACTTCTCACGCCGCAACACAGGGTGTGTCACGCCGCGGCGCGCAAGGCTCTAGTTTCAGTTTTTGGCAGGAATAGAGCACCATGTCGCAGTGTGGTGGTGTCATGCCTAGGCGTGAGCTCTAGGAATTTTCAAGAATTATGTTATTGATGTGTTGAGATTCCCCAAAGGTGGGAATCTCTCTTTTATACCTTTTTAAGTGTGTTGAGGTATATATAGGAGTATTTTAAGGAGGAAATGACTTCCTAGTACATGGGAGGGAAGTGTGAGACCTTAGGCAACCAATGATTTGGAAATACCATAGGCTAACACTTAGGCTTTTGACCCATATGAGATTGTTTTAGTATCATTTGTGATGCTATTATGCGATGGGAGTGACACATAATGCGAGTATGTGGGTATTCTTAAGTTGATAGTTGGAAAACCTCGTGGAGGAGGATAGAAATGGTTAAGGGCATTGGTTATGACTTGTGTAGAAGGATATCCAATGTGGCATTGAATGTGTGTGTTATACATCACTTTGCATGTTTTCTCACACACTTGCTATTCCCACATATATGTGAATGGTATATGAGATGGTAACAGTACACTCATTGTTGTGAGATGGAATAATTCATTCATTGCCAGGTAGTGATAAATGGTCAGAGCTATACTACTCAGGGAAAATATAAGGAATGGAGTTCTTGGGAATAGTCGAGTTTCATGACATTGCACTAACACTATTTTTATTTCATTGCATAACCATTGTCTTAGGACATGTTAGGCATAAACATACAATATAACAAGCATTGCATTTGCATGGTGATTGTATGGGTAATTACCTAGTCAATAATATTTATGATTGTATGGGTGGTTATATAATATTGTTGATAATTTTTCTTGTAGTGTGGGTTTAGTATTAAGGTTTGCTTGAGAATGCTACATAGGGTTGCTATGTGATTTATTCTTTTGGTAGTAAGTAGTAATTCTTATACCTGTTGTAAACTTAATCCTGATGCTAATCATTGGTTTATTCTTTGTGAATGGATAAATGCTGGTTTTGAAATACTTATACTGAGAAATTGTGATTTTTCACCCCGATTATTTTTTCATGTAAATCCAGGTGGAAGCATATCAAAAGGAAAGAGAAAGGCATTTGAAGACGCATAGTTTAAATGTTCTTCTAGGTTGATGATGCGTGAGGATATAGTGATTAAAATTTAGATAAAAATCAGTTGTCAGGTCCACCAAAAAATAAAAACCTTACAACTAGTTGTAGTTAGTAAGGGTCGATCCACAGAGAACTAATTCAATTAACACTATCAACTAATTCCCAATTTAAACTCTGATTAACAATAAATAGTAAATAGGGGTTTTTGGAGTTTTGATGAACAATGAGCAGCTTCAAAGACAATAACAATAAATGAACTGAAATCAACAATATAAGAAAATTGGTTAAGAGATTGAATCCACCACTAGATTTATATGATGATGTAAATCCACATATCCTTTTATTCCAACATGCTCAATTATGTTTTTATGTAATTGTGAGAGTAAATCTCTATTTTCCTTACGTGTTGGCCAATTCAGCAACCGCTCAAATCAACTCCTAATCACTGATTAGTCATAAAGCAACCGCTCTTACAACTATCCAACAATTACATTAAGATTTAGAAAACCAATCACACTAAGATCTAATCACACACCGGGATTAAATTACTTAGAACATATATTTCTCTAGATCTATTACCGCAACCGCGCATAATAAACCCAGATCTACCACTTTTATAACTGGCTAATAGCACAAGGATAATTATACCCACATGAACATCATATATTCTGCTAGATCTACTACCACAACCGCGCATAATAAACGCAGATCTACCACTTTGAAAGTGGGAACAAGTATAAAAATCTTCATACCAATAATAGATTCAGAAATATATGAATAAAAACATAACTGTATTGAAATAATCAAATATGCAAGATTCACAACATCAATACTAGTGGTTTCATCACCCCCTTAACCAAGGGAGGTTTAGTTACACATAGCTAGAAGGAAATCACAAGAAAAACTGAGAAAGAACAACATAAGAAACAAAGTGCAGAAGAAAAACTAAATAGCAAACGAGTTTCTGAGGATTGAGGACGATGGATCTCCGATTGCTCGAACCTGAGACTCCAATCTTTGATCCAAGACTCCCCTCTCCTTCTCCAAGGGTTTGCAGCTGCTCTCCTAGGTCAGAACTCCCTTCAAAACGTGCCAAGAGTGTCAATATATAGGCCCCCAACACAAACTTCGCGCAGAAGTTTCAATAATTGAGTTTCTGACACAAATACACGGCCGTGTATGACACTACCTGGAGGATCAAAATTTACTATTTTAATTGCAAAAGTCAGAGGAGTACACGGCCTAGGCCGTGTACTCTCACACGGCCATGTATTTTTACGCAGCCTAGGCCCTGTATTCTAACGCAGGCCCTGTATTTTGATGTAGGCCCTGTAATTTAACTTCCAAGCTCAATATGACCCATTAGACCTCCGAATCTGGAAAGGTGTTCAACATGAAAGTTGTAGATTTGATCTTAACTATCAACCATTAAAATTTCAATCTATTTGACAACTTGTAGCTCGAGTTATGTCATGAACAGTATGCATAGGTCAAGCTGTCAGGATCAGCACTCTAGTTCTTACTTCAACTCTAATTTGAGTTATCCAAACGTGTGATTGGGCCTTTGAGATCTTCATGAAAGTAGTAGAGAATTGTCTTAGTTTTCCTACAAGACCAAAATCACATCAATCAGATATTTGAAACTCAAATTATAGCTAGTTTACTGAACATTGTCAAAGAGATAAATTAAGGCTAATTCATGCAATAATTCATTCAATTATCCAATTAGGCTCAATATCATAAAATATGTCAAAACTAACTTAATTAAACCTAATTGAACCTTAAGAAGCCTAGTGACTGAAAAGCATAATTCAATTATGAGTACTAATGAACACATTTAAGCAAAGTTTCACAGTAATGTTTCAATTAGGGTTTGATATCAGAAGCTAAGCTAAATGATGACAATTAAGCACAAATGGAGTCAATTACAAGGCGATTAAAATATAGGAATAATCAACAAATCAGTTGACCTTGTATATATTTTATATTTGTTTAGTTATTTAAAGCTATGTATGACAGTACCCCTTTTTGAGTCAGTGATGTATATATAACTTTTGTTAACGTGACTCTTCATAATTATTTGTATAAATATTATGGGTTTTGTGTGTATGTGATATTGAAGTAGCATGACTAGTATTGGTTATTCTTATATATGTAGATATATCAGGATAACAATATTGGGATGTTACACGAGTAGGTTCATGATCTGGCTCGACTCACTTCCAGACATTATTATAAACCAAGTCATTGTAAAAAAAAAAATAAACAGAAAAATAATAATGAACCAAGTCCATGACTTTGTCTAGTTCAGTTGGTTCATATTGTTCAATCTTGACATTTGGTTGACATTAATTGAGCGCACGAGCCGACAGTTCACGAGCATGGTTCGAACAAAATGGTTTATATCGATCTTGAATTGAGATTCAAGCTAAGCCATTACTTATTGGATCTAGCACAGCTAAACCAAGTTCTGCTCGGTTCAAATTGTTTCCAAGCTCTAGCACTACTAGAACCTGAACCTAAACTAATTAGCTTTCTGGGCTATACCGAGTTAGTAGGACAGATCAACTCCTTAACACAATACCTGTTATATATCCTCTCCAAAATTATTCAATTTGGATGAAAGCAAGTTACATTTCCCAACTGAGCTGCCAAAATGGGCTGACCCATCCCAATCCGATTGGGTCGGGCCAAGTATGGTTCGATGTAACATATTAGTAGACCAACCCAATCTGCTACGGACTGTGGGTTAGGCGGACTGACCTAGCAACCCGATAATTTTATCTTTAAAAAATATTATATTAGTCCAAAATAAGACATTTTGTTTACTTAATTTTGAGCCAATTATCAATTGAGTTTTAATTATTCAAGTAAATAAATAGTAGAATTCTTATAAGTGTACCTCATTAAATAAAAATAAAATAAAATTCAAGCCAACATGGAAACCCGGACCGAAGCGGGTCAATTTGATTTTGGGCTGGCTATATCGAGCCTGCCCATGTGGGACTAAATTAAGTTCAAGTTGTCATTTTTTTTAGCCTAACCCACACGTGTTGTTTGGCTATTCGAGCCATCCCTGTCAGGCTATATTAGCAGCTTTATTTCCCACCTCCCACTTTTCAAACATAACCCCAAATTGGAATAATTCTTACTTTCCATTTGCTTAGGGCTTAATTTCGCACGCTTAAGTGGAGTATGCTTGTTCAAGTACTTGTCTCCTTACTCTTAGACACTCACTAACTGCAAATCAAGTTCAAGGTAGATAGACGACAATTTGTAGGCCTCTGAGGTCCTTCGAACATACACAGTGGTGATTGATCCTCAGCTCTGTCAACAAACACAACTAAGTCGATGATTCTAGCAATATACTTACAAGGCAATTCCATAAATATACTTACAAGATGAGCTCTTTACACACATTGTGTTTTTTAGCATTACTGGACTGGAGGAATGAAAGTCATGTGTAGTTAGATACATATAATGCTTAGTATACTACAAATGTAGCCATAATTGAAGAAATAAAGAGAATTATTGCTCCAATTAATGCATGTGTGATAATCACATATTCTATATATTAATAAACCCTCATGTTTTGTCATTTACACCTTCCATGTCCTTAATTGTTTGAGCTTGGTCATGTTTTATAACTTTGGGCTCAAATTGGGCTTAATTGATAATTCCCAGCATTGTTGAGGTTTTACACTATTTCTGTATTTTGGTCATATCTTGAGTTCTAGATATCTGATAATTATGCATTTTACCTTGTAAGAAAGCTGAGAGGAAGCTCTACAACTTTGATGAGAGATTGAAGTCTCAATCGAATGTCTAGTGGACCGAATTAGGCCTGGAAGTCAAAATACGAGTTTAGTGGCCCTTTGATATTGTTTTGATCATTACTTGAGTTGTAGAACTCCAAATTGCTTGGGGTTTAGGCCCAATTGCTCATAATGGACCCAGCTTTGTATCTAAGTGGATTCTAATCATGTGAGGCCAAAATAGGAAGTAGTTTTAGGAGTTTTAGGTAGAAATCTGAGGCTAAGCAGAAAGATACCTCTCATTCTACATTTTTCTCTTCTTCTCTCTAGAACTTCTTCCTCCTTCTTCTCTCTAGAATTTCATTTTCTCTTATTTTATTTTTCTAAGTTCTCCCCTTCTCATGGAGGGGTAGGTCCTTTAGATTAATCTAAGAGATTGAACAACTTGATGCTTAATCTTGATATTCTGTTTTAATTGTTATATTCATCTATTAATCAAGTTTCTCTTCTTCTTCTTCTCTTTGTTAATTCTGGTTGTTTGATTAGAATTTTCATATGTTAATTTCTTAATTATCATGTGCAAAGAGATGAACTTAGAGATTAAATAAGACATTGAAGGTGTTTGATGAAATGTTTAACTTAGTTGGATCTTGACTTTTAAGTTAATTTCAGTTTGGATCGGTGCTTAATTTGTCCAACCTTAATTAATTGAATCTTGGAAGCGTTTCTAGTAGAAGATCTATGGATCATTGAGAGGCATCTTGAAGTGATCTAAGACCAAGGACTTGATTGATAATTGAATAGACCTATAATAATCAAGGATGGATTAAAATTAAGTTTGGTTTATTCTCTTGGATTGTTGCTTTATTAATTCTGTTTTATTCATTTTTGTTTGAATTCTGTTATTTACATTTCTTGTATACTCAATGCCCCTTCCCAATTTTGACTTGATTTGGTTAAATTTCAACTAAAATCCTTGAGAGACGATCCGGTGTTGATTCCTATACTACAAGCCATAGGTATAACTCGGTTTTAATTTTGATTAAGTTTAGAGCTCATTAATGTGTTTGTTAAATTTATCTTAATTCCATTGCCAATATTTTCAAATTGAAGGTATTCTTACATTTAGTTAGTCGTATCCATTTGACAGAAACATGGCTCTTCAATTACAAGGTGGAGAAAGTGAAATCTAAAAAGTTCAGGTAGAAGTTTCTCATACTGAACAACAACTAGCTAATGCAGCTGTTGCACTTATTGAAAGCCCAGGGACCCTAACCCCAACAAGTATCAATGCACCAACTAGTTCGAAGAGGACTCGTTCCAAGCCCAAGAAGACCTACAGTGTGCCAAAAAAGAAGCCACAACACCTTGCTCCTAAATCAAGTTGCACACCAAGGTAATTGCACAACTTGTGTGCTAAGTTAACTAATGATAAAAAATGGTCTTATCCAAGAGGCTGGCTTGGAGGCCTTCTTGATTTATAGTTTAGCCATATTGACGCGAAATTATGGGATTGGTTTAGACACACAATTGATGTAGAAGCAAAGGAACTAAGAGTCCATATGGCATCAATCCCCTTGTCAGCAGCAAATATTGCGAAGGTCTTTGGGCTTCAGATAAGGGGAGCACAAATATACACCGAGATATATTTAGTGGACATGGATGCTTATCGCACTAGATACCACATAGGAGAGGGGGAGTTCAAAATCAGCACACTAGAAAATGGCATTTTATCAACTGAGATTACATTTGACGAATTTATAGTGAAGTTTGTGTTGTTTGCAATTGGTGCCCTGTGTAACACCCCCTTTAGGGTATCATATTTGCAGATTATAAGTTACCAAATTTTAACCAAGTTATAAAAATAATAATTTTGTGTGTACGTTTTTCAAATATTTCTTCGCGGATAATTAAAAATTAACAAATTAAATAAACTATAGAATATACTAAACCAAAATAATTTACATTATTTACAAATAAGTTTTACTACTTAAACATAGTCAGCTTTGTCCTCAAATATTTATACAAGTACTATAGCCCAAACATAAACTAACCTAGTACCCAACCTCTAACCAGAAGAATCCTTACTCAGATCTTCTTCTGGGTCCTTCTCAGACTCCTCGTCAGACAACAACCCCAGATGGGTCATAGGGCTATGGACTGGAGTCCGCGCCGATGAAACTACCAAGTCCTCTGTAGGAGTGATACGACGAGTACTCCACAGAAACTCCATAGGCATAGTAAAACGTAAATGCACAAAAGCACCAAAGGAAAATATAAGGATCCCATGAAAACTCCTACTAAGGGTAACAGACACCCCCCAATATACACCACACGATCCTCGTCAACATCATAATGCTAAGCATTCGTGCCTCCTCTAAACAGCACCTTCACATATCCCAGAAAACCCCTCGATGCCATTTCAGCTAACAAACAGACTAACACAGACAGAAATGAGGCGATCTTTCCTTCTCCTCTTCCTCTTCACACTTTTTATCAAACATACAAATAAACAGAATAACATAGCAAAGAGGTGAGATCCCCTACATCAATACCATCATGGCAGTATAGAGACAGTAAAACAACATACTATTCATACACAACATTTAACAGATATATTCATAGTATCATATAATTATTGCATTAAATAGCAAATAATTACTACAACACACACACACACACACACACACATATATATATATAGATATCACAACAAAATGATGACTAACTGTGCACATGCACAATAAACCAATTTCTTACTCCATGAAGCTAAACTCAATTTCGGAGAGAATGATCCAGAAGATATGTTTGTATATTGGCCGCCTCAGACCAAGTGCTATAATTTTCAATATGTACATCAGGCATTATACAAGACATTCTACGTCAGATCATGAATAGAATAGTACATTGTCGAGATCGTCGGAGCATTGCTCAGTTACCACGGCTCAGAGGAGCTACCTACTGTCCACTTGTGGAACACCCGTCCTCCTACGCCTCCAAGTTCAACACGTGAACTACACTACGCAATTCACATACGCACTTAGGTGTAATTCAACTCTTAGGCAACAATAACCTTAACAGACACCGTCTGTCAAACAATGCATGTCACATGACTTTATGCATACTATGAGCCACTACCGGCGACAAACACACAGTAACAGTTTCGGGTCCAATATATCGGCAAAACTTGTTGTTCCTTTCAATCGCGCAGCATTTTTATCTCGTTTTCACAATTGTGAAAAACTTCTATTATGTTTTCAAATTGCGTAATGATTTTTCAACGTTTTCTCAATCGTGTAGGGATTTTAAAATATTTTCTCAATCGCGTAGTTAAAAATCACTATTTTTAAATCGCATAAGAGTTTTTCTACGTATTTTCAATCGCGTAAAATATTTTAATCATATTCTAGGCTCAATTTAAAACTTTTCTCATTTAATATTAAAATTGGACTTTATTTCTATTATTTCCCTATTAAATCCCCTTTTAAATAATATTTCCAACATTTTTCTCAAAATCTATATTATTTTAATTTTAAATAAAAATCATTTTCCATTTAATTTATTTAAAATCCATTTAAATATAACACTTGAAATTCCCAAATTACTCCTTAGTCCTAAATTCCTTCTAGTGGCCGAAAATCACTTCTTAATTAGTGATAAAAATATTTTCATTTTCATTTTTATTTTTTAATTCCTTAATTAAGTTTATTACCACTAATCCTCTAAATTATCATTTAATAAAATATTTTTGCATTGGATTCCCCTTTGAAGGGCTTGGAGGCCGTGAGCCTCAATGGCTATTAGAGCCAAGATTTCTTTTCTCACAATCACAATTTATGACATACAATCATACTTTAAGCGTCAAAATTCTATTCTAACAAGTTCATGCATAATATCAAAGCAATAAATCACATAGGATAAATAATTACAAACCACACAAGCACACCAAATTTTCGTGTCCCTCACTACCATGAGTGGTTGATGAGGTTAATCTCTCTCTTACCTTTGATGTAGCTTCCCAAGCTCATTGTATGATCCTCTGTATTAACTTCCTTCACCAAGTAGCTCTTAAAATCAAAGTAAACACAAATATATTAACATCCAAGGCTAGAGTAGGACAACCATAGATCAAATATGGTCTTAGAATTTCAAGAATCAAATAAAAACTCAAGTTTCAAGAACTTTACCTTGAAATCCTAGAACTTGAGATGGAAAATCAAGCTTGAAAATGATTGAATCAAGGCTTGATCACAACACCAAAGATGCTTAGGATGATGTTTGGAATCAATTCGTATAGTTGGTTTGAATTATGAGTGATTGGAAGGTGAATTTGTGTAGTGAGGCCGTGAGCTAGAGAAGAGAAAATGAGAGAAAATGATGTTAAACTTTGAGAGAAAATATGATAGCTTTTAGAAATATGATATTTTGTCTCCTAAACCCTTATGGTCGTGGGCTTCTATGAGAGAAGGAGAGATATTTTATTTCACTATAACTCATCTCATCCATTGATTAAATCAATGATTGATATCCTAAGCTTCTTCACTAAGCTTGCCTTCACAACCATTGATTAGATCAAGGGTGGATATGCAAAGCTTCTCCTCCAAGCTTGTTTCTAAATGGTTGGTCATAAAGGTGTCATAGCCACCTTCTTTGACCAAGCTAGATATTTTCAGAAACTATTACTCAATGGGTAATAGCTACTGCTAATTATTGTCCAATAGATAATAACATTACACAACGGATAATAATTTTATCCAATCGATAATAACTTTATCCAATGGATAATAAAAACTCTGATAAAGAAAATTTTCGTCAACTGTTTCCGATTTTGGGTTTAATAACTTCCCCCAGCCCCGCATCAATAGTCCAAAACTTTCTGGTCCAGGAAAAATTTTTTATTTTTTTGGACCCGCCTCAAACACACATACAACTAAAAATAATATTAAAATAAATTAAAATAAATTAAAAATTCTCAAAAATTCATAAAAATTCACAAATATTATAAAACTCATAAATATTCAGAAAAACAAAAAATCCAGATGTTACACCCTGCTCTATCCTACCACTTCAACAAAAATACCAAGGAAAAGGGTTCAAGTCATAGGGAATCCTGAAGAAATTCTAACAAATGATTGGGCTAGCTATGTTTTTGACAACCACATGATGAGCCTATGGAAGAACGCAGAAGGAGAATCGTCATGGTTGACTGGCTGCCTACTGCTATTGTAGGTATAGTGGCATTTACACTACAAGAAAATTATGAATTAGCGACGGAAATTTGCGAGGAAATAATTCCCTCGCAATTTCCTAGCTAATTAGAGAGGGAATTGCGAGGGATTAGCGAGGAAAATACCATCCCTCGCTAAAATCCAAAACAAAATCCACAACTGGTAAATAGCGAAGCAATAGCGAGTAAATTAATTCCTCTCTAATATTAGCGAGGAAGTGAGAGGATAATATTCCTCGCTAAATTTTGCGAGGAACTACGAGGAATATGTTATCCTCGCTAAAATCACGAGGATTTGCGAGGTATTATTTCCTCTCTAAAATCACGAGAGATTTGCGAGGTATAAAATTCCCTCGCTAAAATCGGCCGAGGAATTGCGAGGAAATTGCGAGGGATTAATTTCCTCGCTAAATTAGAAATCCCGCGGATTTACAAAACGTCTCCTTTAGGTTTAGTGTTCTCGCTCTCCTTCCCCAAATCAAATATCCTTCCCCAAATCAAATATCCTTCCCACCACACACCGTACGATCTTCCCCTCCGCCACCCAAGCCCTTCCCGAGCCGAGCACGGCAGCCCACGCGACGCGAGTGAGTTCCCTCCTTCTCGCAGTAAGCCTTCTTCCATTATTTCTTTCTTCTTTCTTCCATCATTCTCGCGTCTTTCTTCGTTCCCTTCTATTCTATCGTTTTTATCGGTCCATTTGATCCATATTTCCTGCTGTGATGTGCTAGTGATCCCGGTATTCCTCATTTTTGCATCATATTTGTGGCCAAGATCCTATTGATGCTATTTATACTGAAAAGTAAGAATCTACTAGGACTTGTTCCATCTGGAAAATTGTTAGAAGATCTTCTAAAATATGGGGAAAAATAAATTTGGACACTTTTCCAGACTGAATGTGCCCTTGTCATTTGAAGTTATCATATCTTACGTAAGTTTGTTGGGATTTTCGTTTTGCTTTAATTTTACAACAAAATTGACTTGCAGTGTTTTTCCTGGTAAAGAAGTCATACAGTGAAGAGAGGGAGAGAGAGAAATTATCTTCACCGATTGCTAAGATTTGAGAGGTGAAGTTAAATTGAATATTACGTTTGTTTAACATGCTTGAAAGCCAATGGATTCTTTATCAACTTGTCGGTTCCCCCCCCCTCGCCTAAAAATAATGCATTCATCACGATTTGAAGGCATTTTTAATTGTATTTCCTCTATTATCTCATGAGAAGCAAGTTGTCACGATAAATTTATCCCATAAAACTACATTGTTAAAATTTTAAAAATGAGCAAATAGATTTATTGTAATCGAAAAAAAAAAGAAGGAATGACAAAAGCATAGCCACAGATCTTTGAACTTGCTTTGTGGTAGGGCATCCTTGATCATTCTTATAATCAGCATCCGTAATAATTTCTGCATATAGACCATGTATGACATAAGCCCAAACATATAGTTTCTTGAAATAATTTGGAATGCTTGTAAGAGTAAATTTGGAGCTACTTGGGTACTTCATGTTTAGAATTTCTTTTCGACCATATTTTCTCCACAACCATGCCTCACCGAAGAACAAGACTTTTTGTCCACGTTGGTGAATTATTGCTGTGATACAATAATTCAAATTAGAAAGTGCACTACAACTCTCTTTACATTTATTGTACAAAAGCTAGGGAGATAGATTTAGGCTATGCTTGACATATCTACTCAATTTCTTCGTGAATTTTGTTGTTTATTTGACCATTTTAGTTTCGTTTAGTTGGTTAAACAAGTAGATTTGAGTTGAGTACCTCTCGGTTTTGGTTCTTTATGTTCATTTGCTGATTTAATGTTGTTATATGATGTTGTTTGCTATTTGTACAAGTTCGAGGTAGAATATACTATCCGGCCTAAAAAAATCAAACAGAGAAAAGAAAATGGAGAAAAAGAATTATATATATATATATATAGTTCTCAAGAAAAAGATGATTTTGCTTCGCTTATAATTTTCTAGATAAGGTACATTAAGAAAGAGTTTGGGTAAAATGTTTATTATAGTTTGATTGTCACACTTCCAAGTTCTAACGTCATTTGCGAGAAAACATAATGTCCCGAGTAAGATTCTCAAATATGTAAAATGTCAAGTTATGTAAACTACCTTTTGAATCATCCAACTCTAGGTATGCTTCTTCCGTGTTGGCATGCAAATCTTGATTAAGTGCACTTTGCCTAATGATAGATTCTAAATTCTAATAATCAGTTCCTAAAGAAAACGAACTGGGACAAATCCTGATTCTAAGTGCACTTTTCTTTATGTTATGCATCTCATTTCATATTCTTCTCGTGTTCCTCTCCTTTTATCAAATTAAAGGTGGACAAAGAAAAAGTAAATGAATCCTTACAAAGCTTTCTTCCAAAAAAGAAAATGTATTGGGACCGTTAAACCAATCAAGAATAGCAACAATTATAAGTCGATCTCCAACCTTAAGAGGTAACTTTTTCAGGGCCTTTTGGATTGCCTTTGAACTAACATCTCTTGATGCATCTTGGATCACCACCACAAAAATGTTTGAAAGGATTTTATGTGGAGCTTTACATATCCTAGTCTCTTCAAAACAATACTAAATGCATAGCAGTTGCTTTTGCTCTACATTGTAACAATAATTATTGTTTGTATACTTATGTTAATTTGCCTACATATATATTTATATTTCGATATATGATCTAACTATGATATGAAGAAAAGCAAAAGGTACTAAGGGCAAAAATCATATGCCTATTAACTTTGGCGGGCATAAGGGTTTGATATTTATCTTTTTTGGTCTTGGTTTTCGGTTTGCTTTATTTGATTTTGCTGCAAGTGAAACATTATTTTCAAGATGAATAAGAATTATTTTTAGTAAACTCTTATACATGAATTAATCAAGATGTGCATCTAGTACACCTAGTAAATCTCATAGATAACCTTAATATGTTCGTAGTTCCTTGAGCCACTCAGACATAGTTATTGTGTATGCAAAGGGGCTTAATGCTATGATTTTTGTTCTCTTATTTATGTTTAGATTTGAGTTCCTTGCTGAAATGCTCTTATTTAGATCATAACTTTGAACCCGATTTGAAAGAGGTGGATATGTAAAATGTTATTTGATTGTATGCTATGGGTGTGTGTTCTTGTTGCCTTTCTTGTTCTTTCTCGCTATCTAAGCTTGGTAAAGGCATTTTTGTTGCAAGTGCAACATTTGTTCCTGAGTCTTGATTCATCTGGAGTCTTCTTGAGTCAAGGTTAGTTTCATCCTTATTCATTGCATTGCTTCATACGTTAATTATAAAAACACATATATACCTTTATGTTGCAATCAAGAGATGCACGTGTGAAGGTGTTTGTGTCTTTAGGATTATATGTCACTTGCATGACATAATGAGAATGTCTCGCAAAACTTATTGAGAGAGTAAAATATTTACCACAAAACTTGCCTATCTAACTCAACTTTAACTATTAAAGGAGTTACTAGTATTTCTAGGATTGAAACCATCCCAAAATACCTCCAAAACTTGCCTAAAAATGCTGATTTTCAAGATTGCGCCAAATATGCATCTGAACTTAGAAAATTCTGAAATTTTATGTGAAGATAGATCTCTCTTATATCTTTCCAATGCCACAAACCTCACCTCATTTGGATAAGTGTATCTAAAGTTATGCGACATTTTACACAAGCAAAAATAGGGAATTCACTGGTTTACCCATTTCTGCCCTGACTTTAAACTGAAACTGGGAACAAAATACACCCAGGAAAATTATGAAATTTTGCAGGCAAGAAGCCTTACATGTTAGCTTTAAAATGCCTCTGGTTTCATGTGAAACGGACACCGGAGCAGGAAGTTATGCAATCTGGTTTACTGGCTGCCAGAATGCATTTTCTGCAGAATCTGCCTTGGATTCAAACCGAAACTGGTACTGTTTGGCTTGGTGTAAAATTCTGAAATTTTTACCACACGTAGCCCTATGTCTTAGCTTTAAAATGACATAAAAATCATGTCATTCCGATGCCTGTAGCTCAAGTTATGCGACAAACACCACAGGCTGTCAGGGTAGCTCGTTTTTCTGCTTTAAGGGAGTCATTTTGGTTTTCTGCATAATGTTGCATAAAACAACTGAAAACCACATTCCCAAACCTCCCCAAAGGTTTTCCACCTCTAAGCATAATTATCTGTCTAACCGATTACAGCTCTTCAAGAATCAGTTAAAGTCCCTAATAGTCTATTTTCTAAAGATGCCTAACTCTAGGTTCGACCTGTAGGGAACCAACTCTAGGTTCGGCCTCGTTGCTTGAGGGAACCAACTCAATAGGCTCAACCTTACTTACTAGAGATAATCAACTCACTAGGCTCAACCTCACTTACTTGAGAGAACCAACTCACTCGGCTCAACCTCACTTGCTTGAGGGAACCAATCCACTCTTGCTACTACCCTATTTCACTCAACTTATTGAGAGAGTAAAGTATTTACTACAAAACTTGCCTATCTAACTCAACTTTAACTATTAAAGGAGTTACTAGTATTTCTAGGATTGAAACCATCCCAAAATACCTCCAAAACTTGCCTAAAAAGACTGATTTTCAAGATTGCGCCAAATATGCATCTTAACTCAGAAAATTCTGAAATTTTATGGGAAGATAGATCTCTCTTATATCTTTCCAATGCCGCAAACCTCATCTCATTTGGATAAGCGTATCTAAAGTTATGCGACATTTTACACAAGCAAAAATAGGGAATTCACTGGTTTACCCATTTCTGCCCTGACTTTAAACTGAAACTGGGAACAAAATACACCCAGGAAAATTATGAAATTTTGCAGGCAAGAAGCCTTACATGTTAGCTTTAAAATGCCTCTGGTTTCATGTGAAACGGACACCGGAGCAGGAAGTTATGCAATCTGGTTTATTGGCTGCCAGAATGCATTTTCTGCAGAATCTGCCTTGGATTCAAACCGAAACTGGTACTGTTTGGCTTGGTGTAAAATTCTGAAATTTTTACCACACGTAGCCCTATGTCTTAGCTTTAAAATGACATAAAAATCATGTCATTCCGATGCCTGTAGCTCAAGTTATGCGACAAACACCACAGGCTGTCAGGGTGCTATTTTGATTTTACAAATTCGGGTATTGTATAATCTTGGTTTCTAACCTAGTTCTAATCCTCAAATCATGGATTCTAACTGTTTTCCAACCCTAATAATGGTCTCTAATCATGTTAGGATCATCCATTCACTAATTCAACTCATCGATGATGGATTTAAACTCAAACTTCCAACTAAAACCCTACTTTTTCAACTAACCATTAAAAGGAAACTATGAATTGCAAGGGCTCCAATCCATCAACTAACTAGTATCTAACTCATTAAACTTAGATTATGATCAAAGTCAATCAATCACAACCTAATTCTCATTTTTCTCCAATCCATTTCCAAGATTCTCTATCATGAACCAAAATGGTTGGTTTGAGTTATAAATGACTATCTAATACTTATTAGACTAAAATTATCCTAACTTAATTATTGGAAGCAAGAATCAAGCTAAGAGCTAGGATTTTGCTCTCCAAATCCAGTTTTCCATTCCAAATCTCTAACCCCCATTCAAAAGAACAAAGAGAGAAAAAGAATAGAAATCTCCTACCTTTAGGTGATGACCAACCTTTGAGCCTTGCTCTTCTTCTTTTCCTCTTCCCTTCCTTTCTTCTCCTTTATCTCTTTCTCCCCTTCGTTTCTCTGTTTTCGTTCTCGGTTCTATTCTTTTCTTTTGTTTTCGCTAGGGGTCACGGGTTAAGGAAATCGAAATTTAAGTTCTAGTGTTAGAACTTTTATATGCTAAGAACACTTAAGTTATATTAATTCAAGTTTTTCAACTTCCCAACAACTATAAAATAAATATTAGGATTCATTTAAATTGCTGGTTCACTTTTATTCTTATTTTTCATATCTTCTACTAGTCAATCGGTATTAAAATACACAACCAGTATACTTAAAAATACCAAACTGACTCCGATTCTTCTCAAATTTTAATCGTATCTTACTTAACTCATTTGTGACCTAAAATGAATTTCTCTATACTTGTTTCTCTCAACTTAGCCTTTAAAGCTATTTCCTAAGTCATTTTAAGCTACTTTTCAACTTCGTGTTGCAACTAAGTGCCTAAACTAATTCAGTTTGTCACAAAACACCACTGGCATGTTAAGCAAGTATTAGAATACCTTTATAACTCGCTTACAAGCCTAACATGATATCTGTCTCTATCACACACCGCTTCACCACATTCAGAACAACTTGGTTTATTTCTTCATCGTGATCGAAATTCACGAATCGAATGATCATGACTTCCTTACTATAGCAATTTGCATGATAGGGCTTCCAATTCCTTACACACTACTTCACCTTCTCAATCTGTTGCACAATCTTAATCCCAAGCAGTGCCGAGCTTGCCATGATTTCTTACTCTTATAAACGACCTTCAAGAAGGGTAAGAATGCAGTGTATACCAAGAGCAGAGGCAACAACACTGAAAGCTCTAGCAATAGTGTTCCTAACATATTCATCAATGTTGTCTATGTCATTGTGGCCAAAGTGAAAACTTACATTTTATTTATGTTTTTCTCTCCTATGAGGTACATTTAGGACTATCTAAATATGACATCAAATCTTAGATGTTGAAAATAAAAGTTATGAATTTCTAACTAATTATGTGTTAAGAATATTGGTTTGATTTAACTTTTGATTGTGCTTTAACATATGCTTAAAGTTTTATTTTCTTATTCGAGTGAAGATTTGAGCAAAACCTTAGTTTCCGTTTGAGATTCAATATGAATGAGCACATATACTTATTGTTCGTGATTGCTCATTGTATTGAATCTTGAATTGTCCAAGTGGGACAATTTGGTAAGAAATTTTTCCTTCACTTAGTTAATAGTTATTATTTAAATCTCATATCTTATACTTGTTGAAATTTGGTCGCTACATTTCCTTTTGTTCTCTGGGTGTATACTTAAACGTGGTAGATCTCACTGCGTTATAGTCATGCACTTGGAGACCAATGGGAAATGCTGCCGAAATTTCATCAAGTATAAAATATGAGATTTAAGGAATAACTATTAACTAAGTGCTGAAAAAGTTTCTTAGCGAATGGGATAGGGCCATACCATGTTAAGAAGGACCAGTTGATATAAGGATTCGTATTAATGTGCTAAACCAATTTCAGCAATCATGAGACCCGATCGAAGTTGGATGTTACGAAGAAATGATCCTACCGGCTATGTAAGTGAAGAATTCAAGGATGGAGTTGATGATTTCATTAGGGTTGCTCAAGGAGACCCGACGGTTATCGATGCATTAAATCGTGTCCTTTGTCCATGTGCTAGATGTAAGAATCGTGCTTGGAGGGAGGTATTTGGGGTAGAACAACATCCGTATAAGTACTGATTTGTGGATGGTTATGTAAATTGGACCATTCATGGTGAGGACATATATGGGGGATAGCGGCTCAACATCCATTGTCCATGATGATGAAGTGGAGCCTATGAATCCATACGTGGATATGGTTATGGATGCCGCAGGTGATAGATTAAATCCAGAGGCTCAAGATTTAGAAGAGGATCCAAATCCGTTAGCTGCGAAGTTTTATGACTTGCTAAGAGACGCTGACGAACCTTTATGGGATGGTTGCCATAAGCACACGAAATTGTCAGCTGTAACTCAACTTTTGAACTTGAAGTCAGAGTTTAACATGAGTGAGAGTTGTTATGATAGAATGATTGTCATCATTAAGAGCATGCTTCCAAAGCCTGAAAGGTTACCCGAAAACTTCTACAAATCGAAGAGAATGGTTCGTGAGTTGGGATTAGGATATGAGAAGATAGATGCGTGTCTTAATCAGTGCATGTTGTATTACAAAGAATACAGTGACAAGAGACTCTACTCAGCTTGCTTAGTATGTGGACACCCACGATTCAAACCGAAGGCGGGACGTTCATCGAATGAGAAGGATGTGCCGCACTCAAGTGTTGCGATATTTTCCCATTGTGCCAAGACTCCGACGTCCGTTTATGTCCAAAACACACGCACAAGATATGACTTGGCATGCGGATGGAGTGCGTCAAGATGAATCGTTGATCGTGCATCCACCGATGCCGAGGCTTGGAAACGATTTGACGCTACCCATCCTACATTTGCCCTAGATGCTCGAAATGTTAGACTTGGCCCGTGTACGACGGTTTTAATCCATTCAAGTGGTTCAACCACACCATATTCATGTTGGCCTGTTTTTGTCACACCGTACAATCTACCTCCAAGTATGTGTATGAGAAGGGAATACATATTTCTCACTCTTGTGATTCCTGGACCAAAGTCACCTGGTAAAAATTTAGATGTCTATCTTAGACCCCTAATTGATGATCTGAAGATATTGTGGGATGTTGGGGTGCAAACTTATGATGCCTGGAAGAAGCAAAATTTCGATATGAAAGCGGCTTTGTTGTGGACAATAAGTGACTTTCCAGCCTATGGAATGCTATCTGGGTGGAGCACTCATGGAAAACTTTCTTGTCCGCTTTGTACGAATTACAGTAAGTCATTTGTGTTGAAGCACGGTAGGAAATGTTGTTGGTTTGATTGTCATCGTCAATTTTTGCCTTTTGATCATCCATTTCGCCGTGATCGAAACTCTTTTAAGAGATCAACAGTGGAAAAATCTAATCCACCGCAACGGCGGTGAGTGGGATGATGTCTTGAATAGAGTGACTCAACTTAAGGAAATCATATTCGGCTTGAATTCAGGTAAACAAAAACAAGATGGCTTTGGTATACACCACAATTGGGTGAAGAAGAGCATATTCTGGGAATTGCCTTATTGGTCCACTAATCTAATACGACATAATTTAGATGTTATGCATGTCGAGAAGAACGTGTTTGATAATATCTTCAACATGTCATGGACATAAAGGGCAAGACAAAAGATAATGCAAATGCAAGAGAAGATTTGAAGATAATATGCAAACGTCCTACCTTGGAGCTAATAGTTGAGAATGGCAAGTGTAAAAAACCAAAGGCGACGTATGTCTTGGATGCCAACCAAAGAAGGATGGTGTGTGAGTGGATAAAACAGCTTGAAATTTCCGATGGATATGCATCGAATATCGCACGTTGCATCAATGTAGACGGCGGGAAGATATATGGAATGAAAAGTCACGATTGTCATGTTTTTATGCAAAGGTTAATTCCCCGGCATTTCGTGATATCTTGCCAAAACCTATATGGGGACCGTTAACAGAACTATTGTTCTTTAAAGAAGTTTGTGCAATCGAAATTCGTGCTTCCACCATGGAGAATGCAGTAGCTTTCTATCATTGAAACAATTTGCAAGTTAGAGAAGATTTTCCTCCAAAGATTCTTTGACGTGATGGAACATCTAGTCGTGCATCTCCCTTATGAAGCTAAGGTTGGAGGACCAAAGTGCATTACGGTGGATGTACCCCTTTGAGAGGTGTATGCTGTACTTGAAAAGAAAGGTCCGAAATAAGGCGAAAGTTGAAGGATCTATTTGTGAAGCGTATATTTTAGAAGAAATTTCCAATTTTGCTTCCATGTATTTTGATCCCCACCTACAGACCAGGCGCACTCAAGTTCCTCGGAATGACGATGGTGGGGAAGAAACAATTAATGAACGATTTTCTGTTTTTAAACATCCATGTCGTCCTATCGGGAGAGGTCGAAATAGATTCTTGACGGATGTGGAACTTCAAATTGCTGAGACATATGTGCTTGTAAATTGTGGAGAAGTAGAACCTTATCTCCAATAAGTTTACTCTCTATCTAATGAATTTGTTATTAATGTGCTAAATTTATGCTAAATATTAATTATTGTATTGATTAGAAAATTCGAGGATTCGTTAAGGGAAACCAATCCCAATATCACTGATGATCAAATATTGGAAGCTCGAGATAAGGACTTCAGTAGGTGGCTAAAACATCTAGTGAGTCTTTTTATCCATAATAGTGATCTATCATATTAAATTTAATGTTCATTATGCTACATGTTACAACTATCTACCGTCTATATAATGATACAGGTTAATATAGGCCAAGTCGAGGATCAAATGATACGAGAGATAAGTTATGGTCCATCCAAGTCCGTGACTTCTTACTATGGCTTAATAGTTAATGGGTACAGATTTCATACTAAGGTGTACGGACAAAATAAAGCTACCATGAATAGTGGCGTATGTGTTAGAGGTAGTATATATGGTGAGAATGACTTCGACTATTATGGCATCGTTGAAGATATATTGGAATTGTCATATGTAGGAAATCAGAATAGAGTATTTCTTTTACAATGTCATTGGTTTGACCCGATAAATGGAGTCAATGTTGATGAGAGATATGGATTAGTTGACATCAAGCATAAATCAAAACTTCACTCAAATGAGCCATTCGTTTTAGCCGAACAAGCACAACAAGTGTACTATACAAGATACCCACAAAGCGGGAACAGAGCTAATGGTGAATGGTGGGCATCTTGCAAGGTCAGAGCAAAACTCTTCATGGCTGAGACATTGAATGATGAAAGTGATGAATTGAATGACCTAACTGCCACTGATTATTACCAAGATGATGGATCCCTTGGAACACACAATCCTGTCATAGATGATGAAGCGGTCTCCTTGTTTGATGCACATGCCCAAATGGAAGAAGTGAACATACGTGATATACATTATCCAATGGATGATGTGGTTGATGATGAGTTCATTGATGACAACGAAAATAATGAAATTAATGAATTCTCAGATGAAGATGAGGAATCTTTGGCTTCAGACTCAAGTAGTTAAAATTGAAGCTTGTTCAATAAACTTTGTTAATGGTATTTATACTGAAATATCATTATTATATTTTGAAGTTTTTATTGACATATAGTTTCTTAACTCGTCATGTTTCATTATGTTTCCTTATGCAGATATTCATCATGACCATTCGAGGTAGAGGTGCTGGACGCGGTCGTGGGAGAGGCCGTAATGTTTCATCTACCCATGATTCTCCACCACTACAGTATTCTCAGTCCTCTCCAGGTATACCTGTAGGATATATACTTCAATTATTGTTAACTTGTGGTTTATATAAATGTAATATATATGTATTTTTTGTTTATGTATAATTTCACCATCGGCCCATCGACCGGCGTAGGCCTACCGGCTGTCTAGTCCATTGACCATTGGAGGCGCATCACTTCGTCCCACCTCTTACCGACCCGGCCGATTTCTATGCCACCCCCGCCGACCCACCCACTAGCGACCCGAATGTGGTGCCTTCATGTGGAGAATCCAATGTAGAAATAGATAGCAGGAACTTATATATGTGGCATCTGTCCTCGAACCGTAAGTAATAGTGATATATCACCTTTTTATTACATGTATTTACTCTTAAATTACTAACATTATCTTCTTATACTTATAGGAGGAGGTTTCTCCGTCGAAGGTGACACGTGACATTATGTACAATGTCATGACACGGATGCCTGTTCCGGCTAGTACGTGGCGATGTTATCCAGCTGAGATGAAGGAAATTCTATTTAACGACTTCATGGTAAGTAATTGTGTCTATAGAATTATATATTATACATTTATTGAAAAATAAATATACATACATATCATTTGTGTAGGCTAAGCATCGGTTCACATCTGATGCTGATCGCGGCATGGCGAGAACTGTCTGGGAACGAACTATCTTGGACCGTTATCCACCATTTGAACAAAGCACGAGATAAGGCATTTGAGAGGGCAAATTCAAACAACTTGGCCGATGTTAAGGGCCATGGGCCCAGAGGAATGAGGACGGAAGTGTGGGATGGCCCGGTCGACATTTGGCCGACGGATAAATGGATAACTGCAGCTGCCCGAAGGAATAGGGAGCCATGCCTCGATGCCTTGAAGCATACAAAGGGTCGATAAGCTTTGGTCAACACAAGAGCAAGATGGTAACGTAACTTCATCATTTAAAATTTTAATGATAAGCATCCGTGTATTAATATGTTGTAATTACTTGAGTTATTTGCCTATCTTGAGTATGACATAATATTTTAGAGGAGTGCCTTACTTTTGATATGTGTTTATTATATAATATTCTTTCATATGGGATTACAGGAGACAGAGTTAAAGCATCCGGTTTCTTACAGAGATCTTTATGCAAAAGTTCATAAGAAGAAAGACGGAAGCTATGTTTCTGAGCGCTCGAGGAATTTTATTGTAAGTGTCTTGTTCTTATTCAAAAGTCATATATATTTTAGGTTATTTATTTTTTTGTTGATATTTTTCTTGTTTTTTTATTTTTAGGAGTCATATGACACTGCAATGACAGAAAAATATGGAGAAAACTCTTCCTCTCACCCTATGGTTGACCCAGAGGTTTGGATGGATGCGGCGGGTCCCAACAAGAAGGGACGTGTGCATGGCATAGGTAACAGCTTGCATATTGGTAATAACACCATGCAAGCTTCATCCTCCTCGGTTGCGGGTCCTTCCCGCTCTACACCGTTGACACAGGACATATCTGAAGCTGTAAATACAGCAGTGGCAGCAGCGATGACTTCATTTGTTCAGAGTCAACTTGTCCCTATGTTGGCGCCTTTCCAATCATTCCTATCTACGTTCGGATCAACAAATGTTGCTCCACAACCACCATCACAAGGTCTAGGTAGGGAGGGTCGAGAGGAAGAGGAAGAGGAAGAAGAAGACGCAGATGACTTAGACTGATTGCCATTTTTTATTCTTATTGTCTACTTTGTATAACTTTCAACTATATCAATTGATTATTTGTATAGTAACTTTAAACTATATTATTGAATTATTTGTACAAGTTTTTTGTTAAAGCAGTTTACAATTATTAGATTGTTTGTTGTTGGATTTCCTGTTTGTTGGATTTATGCTTCTTTGTGGTTTGATATGCAGTGTTTTGGGGAAGCAATAATATAAATAGGTTATAAAAAAAAAAAACTTACTTATTTACCGACGGATTAGAGAGGGATTAGCGACAGAATATGACATGTTAATTAGCGAGGGATTAGCGACTAAATAGCGAGTTATATTTTAGCGACGGATTAGCGACGCCATAACGAGGGAAAAATAGCGAAGGAATAGAGACCTAATAGCGACGGAATTTATAACGAGGGAATAGCGACGGAATAGCGATGAAAATTGACAAAATTAGTATATTAAGTTACAGACGGATCAGCGAGGTATTAGCGAGGGAATTATTAGCGATGAAATAGTGAGGCAATAGCGAGTAAATTGTCGAGACGGAATAGCGACGGAAAGTCCCTCGCAAAATAGCGACGGAATATTGCGGGATATTAGCGAGGGATTAGAGAGCGATTAGAGAGGGAAATGAATTTTCTTGAGACGGATTAGTGAGGGAAAACTTTCCCTCGCTAATTAGCGATGAAAAAAAAGCGACTAACTAATCCCTCGCTATTCCCTCTCTAATCCCTCGCTAATTTTTTTAGCGAGGGATTAGCGAGGGAATAGCGAGGGAAATTTCCCTCTCTAATTTCCTGATTTCTTGTAGTGTTATTATAATCACTTTGTTGGTTATGCATCTTCAAGTATTTGAACTATTGTGTAGCAATTGATGTTCATAGCCAAATTAGGAATATAATTTACTTAAGTGTCACATCAGGGAGTGACAAATTGTTATATATGAATCAAAGGTTACAATTCAATCACATCAGCCATGGCACAAGGATTATTATATGAATCAAGATTTCACTGAGGAATTCCAAAATGGTTGTAGGTAATATACATGAATAGTATTGAGATTAACGGAGTCAGCCCGCCACTCCAAGATCCTTTAATTACCCACTTGTCATACTGGATAGCCCCCAAAATTGAAGGATGGATAGCACGACTTCGGAAGGTAGGTGATTTCCACAACACCCAGGTGCAAACATTTGACAATTTCAAACTGCCATTTAGTTGTTTTGTTATGTAAGGCCCTTACGAAACTAGTATAATGACTAATACTAGAATTTGTATAAAGTTATTCTGATATTGTTATAGTGTAAATGTAGGTAAAGGTGCCAAAACACGAATGTTGTGAAGCCAATTATCATGCATAGCACCAACTGCCTCCCTTCGTCCAACCTACCCAACAATCAAATGAAAGATCATGGGCTCACGTCCATTCTAGGCTTGATAGGTTGGAGGGAGCTGTGAAGGAGGTCGTAGCAACAATCGCCACACAGGAGGAGCTACAAAAAAACCTAAGTTAAGGCCTTTAATGAGTTCAAGGCCCATATCCTTGATCTTGCGGGCCAATAAACCTAGGCATGGCAAAGAGCCACCACCAAAGGTGACTCATCTGACAATTGGAGCATATCTTCGGTGCCATATACGAAAGTCAGTGTCCAATCCAACCCCTGTCCTGCATCAAGTCCACATATCAGTCCAGTTAGTGGTCGAGAGAACACACTAGACCAAAGCCGCATACACAAGGTATATATACTACCCTCACACTGATACATATTTTGTCAAACCATTTTAACCTTGCATTCTTAAACTGTAACATTCTCAATCAGGATGCAACTTTCCCATCCTCTTCTACACCATCACCTTTTGCTCTGCTGCCACCTGAGCAGGCAATAACCCAGCAAACTCTTAACTTCTCACTATCATTAGCACCTATACTGTAGCATGAATATAATTCTACCTTGGAGGCACAAACACAGGTCACAACACTTTCCTTACGCTCAAACTCGTAGTCGGATACAAATGGATATAGAATCTACAATTGACCTTTTGTCATCTCAGGAGGAAGTAGGAGTCATCCCACAACCTAAACCTCCAAAACCAATGGACACGCGAAGGACATCTGAAAAGAAGAAAAGTCAAAATATCCTTCACCTTTCGAGCCTTTTCTAACCAAAGGCAAAAGAGGATGCAAAATTGCTGCATCGGGTTCAAGAAGATGTGGCAACCTGATATATACAAAACCATTTTTATGACATCTCTCTACTGTCTTCACTCGAAAACAACATGATTTGATGACATATTCTTTCTTTCCATTTATCTATTTGTAGAAGGTAAAAACTCATTTTTCTTTCAACAAGGTCTTCGTTACTCCAACAGAGAAGAAGCTTGTATACTTCATTTATCCAACCACATTGGACAAAAAGTAAGAGACATTGTGTTCAACAAACATTTGCATAAGTTCATCAATCTGGACACTTATAGTTGACTACTTGACATTGTTAATTTCATTTGACTATAGGGAGGTTGTTGCATCAAGCCTGATGTTTGTAGGTTCAAGGCAAACATTTTTATGCTTGTGTTTAGGAAAATGTGTCGATTCAAAGGTTTCGTCCTAAATTGTCTAACCTCATTACTTCAAACCAGTCCTAGTTATTATTTAGAACTAACAATTTACCCAACATAAATGTAGATTATAGGTCTATGGACATGGCACCTTACGATCATGTACAATGACATCTCAGGCTCTAGGAGTTCGTTTCTGCCGCCTTACTTCTCGATAAATACCCAAACCTTTCCCTATCTAACATCTAAGCTCATCTTCAGCATAATTGTTAAACAAAAACAAAGGATGTGTATAACTCAAACGTGACTACATACCTGGATTTGCATCTTAAATGTAACAGGAGTTGGTATTCAATGGAGAAGACACAAGCACATAGGCAACTCAAGCTCGTCTCATGTTTTGGGTCAATAATGAATTCACCAAGTACCTTGACTATTGTGAAAAGGTGAATTTAAGGATTATGCACCTTCAAATGCATCCTACTACATTACTGTATTCGTCAAGATTAATAGTACATAACCATACTATCCTACACCTCTTTATTATGATTAATTAACACTCACTGGATCCACTATGCAATAATGCAAGTTTTTATCCCAATCTGCAAGACACTCACTGGTACCTCATTATTGTGGATAGGGTTGGATCCAGAAAATATATAGTGAATGAGCCGATTAAAAATCATGAATCATATTATTAAATATAAAAAAATTACAGTTAACAAATAAAAATGTATTTACCTTTAAATTATTTAGTGAGTTAAGATTAAAATATATTATTTTAAATTAAGAATAAATATACTCTTATTTACTCACTTTAGAAGAATATTTTTCTTTCATTATATAAGAAGATTTATGAATAAAGTAAAAAAATTAAAAAATATATTATATTAGATATTAAATGCATGACAATAATAGTTGTTCTTTACATCATGATTTATAAGTAAAATAAAATTTATATATATATAGATTTTAAAAAAAAGAAGAGAGTGAAGCTAAAAATAAGAGAAACTAGTAAGTTTATTATATAAAGATTAAAAATTAATAAAAAGATGAGTTTAAATTGTAATATTAATGTATATAAAATAATCATAAATTATATGTCAAATACATATCAAGTATAAATTCTTTTAACTTCATCATTTTTATCTTTAGTATAATTATACCGATATTTCTTGAGGTTAGTGCTTATAATATTGACACCTTTTTTATTTGAGAAATTACTCATACTTCTCTTGCTTTGTATTTTCAATGGGACTTTGTGTAATATTTATACATAGAGTAGGAGAGATATATGTAATTTTATAAATAAAGAAGGATATTGAAGTGTAATAATAATATATAAAATAAAAAATGTAGGTATAATTTTTAAATAAGAGTATTAATATAATAAGTACTAATTTTATAAAAAATCAATATAATTATCTTTTTTAATAAATTAAATTAAATTATAGATACTTTAAAATAAATTAGTGAGAAAAGGGGGGGCCAAGGCCCACACACGCCCCCCTTGGATCTGTCCCTGGTTGTGGATTTGAAGAATCATAATATCATCTATGCTGACAGCTTGAATACTCCACCAATAAACTAGGCCATTAAGCACGATACATAGCATCATAAGATATTTGCGCTGAGTCTTATTGGCCACCACCTTCTTTATGTCACTGTTTCTTTATAAATTGTGGCCTATTAAACTAAAGTTTTAACAACATGTTCAGCTTGCGAAGGGATTTCACAACTATGTTACATAAGATCATGTCCATGGGAAGTTGGCCAATTATTATGCCTCATCCTTGTCCCAAACAGTGCAACCTGTACTCATTAAACTAACCTTAGCTACTAAAAGTTACCTTGGAGTACTATTATTATTTTATAGGTTATTGTTGTGATTGCCATCCTGAGTTTTTTTTTTCCTTTTTCATGCATTTGAGATTATAGGGCTTTTGTTGCATATCAGATGCTGCAGTATCACCTAATCGACTTACTTGACTTTAACCGATTGAGAATATATATTCTTTACGAATTAAATGTTCTCCATTCCATCCTTATAATCCATCTTTAAAATCTGGCTTTTTTATTTTTTTCTTTTTTCTTTTCTTTTCTTTTTTTTTTGCAGGAAATCAATGACAATGCTAGGATGAAATTAGAATTGGAACTAGTTCGTTTCCCTAGGCAATGACATCACAGAGGTAGTATCCAAAAAAGTTGAGGCATTATGGGACATAACAGTCAACCCACAAGTGAGGAAGGATTGCAAGGAAATGCTTGTGCAAGTGATGTTTAGAGTAATAAATACAAAACCAGAAGAAACATAAAGAAAACAGTGGCAGATTCATCTTCAAGCCTGTAAATCAATCCCACTGAAAAATAATGGTCTGTCCTTCCTACTTTTATTTCACTACACCTTTAACATGTGGTTATATTGATAACATCACAAAAGTGACTTATTCTAGCCTTGAACTGGGTAAAAATGTAATTGCATAGTCTAGGATAATCCTTAGTTGTGAGGTATGACAAACTATGCTTAAATTCATTCAATTTTGTCTAACTTGATAATAAGCCAAGTTTACCTTGTTTAATTGCATTCTATGGATTTAATGGATCCATTTTGATATTTTGATCCAAGAGTTATGGTTTAATGTGTATTTGTAGGATTTAATGGGACCAGGAAGACTATGGATAGAGTAATGAAGAAAAAAGACATAGAACTAAGCATGACAAGGGCCAGAGCAAAGCATCGGAAAAAGCAGTTTGGAGTTGGAAAAACCACACCTAGGCATGGTGGAATGACTCAAGTATGCAAAATCCCACGCATCTATGTAGAAAAGCAAATATTAGCATGGGAAGAACAGAATAATACATGCAAACAACAGATAAACCCACGCCTAATGTGTAGCAAGGTAAGCACATGAGTGGATTATGCAGCTGAGAGTTTTAGCAATGATTAGAGAAACACACGCCTATATATGAAAAAGTAAGGACATGCACAGTTGAATGTGAGAAAATGCTTGGAAAACCAGAGACTACCACACATGTGCGTGGGATTTCTATATTTACGTGTGAAATGACATGATCTAATGCTCAATGAATAGTGACTTCTATATATTTGCATGGAAGTTTGACATCTATGCGTGGGAGGTGATTTAAATAATATTGCATGGAAACAAAGAATCCCAAGCATGTGCTAGGGATTGTCACATATATGTGTGGCTTGGAGCGTGTGATTGTCTCCTAATCTCACTAATAAAGAATGTTAGCGACTGTTTTTTCTACTTTTCATATTCCATATCTATCTTACTAGTTCTTCTCACATTTTCTATCATTTCTCACCCATTGCTAGAGAGTAACGACCTTGACCCCAAGAATTCAAGTGAGGATCATCATCATAATCATGAAACTATGGTTTTACTCTTCCTATTTCTTCCTTTTCTCTTTATTTTCTTCCATGAGTAACTAAATCTTCCTTGCTAGGGGGAGACATCCTTTGACCAAAACTTCATGTAATTGGGTCTTGATGTTAATATATGTTTGACTCTTCTTAATTGAGCAAAAATATATGTACTTAATGTTTCTATGACTTGATCACCCTTATCTAGCAATATCTAGCCATGGGGCAAGTGTTGATTGTGTGGTTTTCTTGAGAATCCTATGCTTGTTCCATCTAACTACATCAATTAACTAAGGAATTAGTAACTTGGGTAATTAGGATAGGCTTATCTCATGAATAAATTGGGTTTTAACCAATTAAGTGAGTTTTCACCATCAATTAATAGATTCAAACTAGTTTAACATGGATTCAATGAAATAACCAGTAAGGTCACGTGAAAACCATCTCATTACTGCTCATAAAAAATGCAGAAAACTACCATTTTATACATTTTGCGTTTTATCATTTCCTCATCCAAGCAAATGTATATGTTTCAACATTGCTTTTCTTTAATTGAAAATCATTTTTTCTTGTTTAAAAAAAAAAGCACTAACAAATGCATTATAATTCTATAAGAAAATTCATTCAACAATAATTGGCATAATCTGCTCACCCAATGGTAATCTTTCCTTACATGCACATAAAATTTCCTTGTAAAGGATAATAAAACTCAAAAACCTCATAACTTTATCACTTTATATTTTAGTATAATTACAATAAGTATTGAGTCTTGAGTACAATTATAAATTACATTAGTACAAACAAAATTATGAATGAAATAAAAGCTGCATGAATAATATTAACTACATTAAAATAGGAATTCACATATGGCATATACAGGTTGTCCAACTAAAAATATGAAAATATGTTTCCTAACAAATCCCACAAGTAGCTGGACGCACCTTCGTCTTACCTGTACAATGTACTTGCAATGGTTATAAGAACATTCAATAATAAAACCTGCATATTACTAACTATATTATTGCCCATGTGCACTTCTCACTTTGCTTTATAATACTAAGGAAATGTCTTTCACATTTTTCCTTTGCACTCAACAAATTCATGAACACAACCAATTTCATTAATATAGTTCTTAATAGTATACACTCCAAAACACTATCAACTTACCACAAACGTGTGACCTGAAGCTGATTCATTCCCCATTTTCGGCAGGTGAATTTCTTCTTCAGTCATTCACGGCATCACTTGTGTTGAACTACTAGGCACATTACAATACTGACTATCCATTCTAGTATTCTAATCTTGGTCCAAAACAAAATTATTGTTAGGTTCAACTGCATAGTTCATTCCATTACTCATAATTGTATGTAGTCGGCTACTAATCACTAATCATGAATTATAGACTAAGTCCTTACCATACTAGGGACCGCCACGAATCGAGGACTGTGACATTGCATTTATGCTTTGAAATTCAAACTCGTTGTCACCTTCATCAATCCTACTCATGATCCCACCATATTAAAGTTGCACAATCAACATCAAAGCACCATATACAATTATCTCTACCAGCTGATTAGAAAAAAACATATAAATTAACAATACAAGGTTCCTACACAAAGATTGTTTGGAATGAGTATTAGCCACTAAATACAAGGTTACATGACTCACACAAGAATTCAAAAACTCAAAATCTTCAACTCCTAATGTAGTAATTGTCTTAGTGG
The DNA here is from genome assembly GCA_029884595.1 of Ormosia semicastrata. Taxonomy (NCBI): domain Eukaryota; kingdom Viridiplantae; phylum Streptophyta; class Magnoliopsida; order Fabales; family Fabaceae; genus Ormosia; species Ormosia semicastrata. Next base: position 72,180,303 of record JAQQTO010000061.1, read on the forward strand.
TGCTACTTGTTATCCTCCCAGCCAGGGGGCAACTCGGTTTGGTGTGACTAGATTGGCCACAACAAGAACATTTATAAGTCCTTGGTTTCTGGGTATGCCCACTTGGTCCATATCCTTTGGTTCTAACTGAGTTGAGTTCAATACTAGCTCATTCCCCCTGGAAGTGCCCTTGCGCACCTACCTTACTATACACAACACTTTAAACTGACAAGTCACCTTCACAATGTCCTCTCTGATTTTCTGAAAGGGTATCCCCAAATTGAATCACAAAATACATCATTCTATTACAAAGCTATGATAGAATGACTCCCATTATCATTGCAATGTTCCCACCACTGGCTTTGCTCAACAAATGAGAGTCAGCAAATGGATTACTCTTGGCTTCTTTGGTCCACCGAATAATAATGCAAGTTAAGGGAATTTTTCTTATGTTCAGGAGCCTCATCACACCCAGCATGTGCCTGCATGGAAGTCCAAAGCTCTCAAAGTATTTGTATGAGCACCATACCACCTCCAAGTTTGGCTTAAACCTTACCTCCCACCTCTTTTCAAGGAATGGATACTGCGATAAATGAAAAATATGTTCATCATTTTTGTCATCTGTAGAAACAAAGTTCAACTAGGCAACTGTTTCAAGCTACTCCTTGAATTTCTTGAATATGGATTCTGTGTACATCTCGCTTCCATGTTTCTCCAAGGCCTCATGTTCCTTAATGCACAATCAAAATGATGAACAAATTCAACCAAGTTATGCTTGCTTTGCAAGAAACCCTATAAAAAAGAGTTTATGGCCTCATGCCTAGAGGTGGTTCGAACACCTACAAAGAACTTACCCCTAAGGTAGGCCACACTCCACAATTCTCGCTTCTTACTCAATTCCTCGGTCCATTCTTTGTCATTTGATTTCTATTTACTAATCAAGTTATCTCTTACTTCTTCAAACTTCTCCCTCTCAACAACATTAAGCATTAGGTGGTCAAAGGCGCTAGTGAACTCCAGCTGACCAGACTTGGCTTGCACATTATGTTCCAAGTGCAGTAGCACAATCGATGGTATGCATTAGGGTATATCTCCTTTATAGCTCTCCTCATCACCTTGTCAGCATCTATGACCACAGACATAGGCATCTTGTTCATCATTGCAACCAAGAATTGCCTTAGTAGTCATCTATACGTCCCCATGCTTTCATCCATCGACAAGCCACATCCAATTATCACTGTGTCATTGTGCTAGTTTATACTCGCCAAGATCACTAACAGTTTGTTGTATGCATTAGTTTTGTAGGTTGAATCAAAGACTAACACATCCCCAAAGCACTAGTAATATAATCTTGAACAACCATTTGGCCAAAACAAGTTTTCCAATCAACCTGTGTCATTCTTAGTGAATGTCACAAACAATATTGGGTTAGAACACTTCTTGGCATCCAAGTATGCCAGTGCTGCCTCTGCATCACCTGCATTAATCTTTTCTAACCTCTCTCTAACAAGATGGTTGTACAAGTCAATCGTGCTAAACCTTACACCTTCAAACCCATCAATTTTCTCCACCATAATGTTACCAACTGGCTCAAGTACTCAAAAAGAAGGGTGAATTGAGTATTTAAAAAACTTTTCGCAAACGCTTGTAAAACAAATTTCGTTGAAGCTATTTCTTAAAAGAAGTGAATAAAAAGAGGAGATAAAGAGATTTAAGAACAGAAAATAAGCAAGTAATAATGATAAATAAATTGAAGGAATAATAAAAGAAATAAAGATGAGAATAGCAGACACAGTATTTATCGTGGTTTGGTCACCAACCACTTATGGCCTACGTCCAGTCCTCGAAAAACTATCTGAGATTTTTCACTATCAATGCAAGCTTAAACAGGTTCTTGCTACCGTTACAAACTAGAGCACTTTTCACATGTAGGGAAACTTTACACTTGTGCTAAAGCCTCAACTTTCAGGGATACCTCACCCTTACAAAACTTTTGAGGGATACCTAACCCTTTTACAATAAAGCAGAATATAGTAGAAGAGAAACTCTCAAAAGAGCAAATAGCACACCTTGAAGCTTTAAGAAACTCTTTAAGGATATCTCAAAGTTTTGGCGAAAAAGAACACAGAAAAATATGTGAAAATTATGAAACATGAATTAAAGCAAGAGAAAATTCTTTTAGATTATTGGATGTTTACAAAGATGACCCAAGGTCAGTATTTATAAAGCTCTTGAGAAAATAGTTGTTGTGGGTTTTGAATTCTTATAATAAATGTGAAAATAGACGTTAGTTTCTAAATTTGGAACTCGTGTTTATTCAAATAACATTTGTGTTATTCGAATAACACATTTTAAAAACCCACAAGCAAACTGATTCTATAGCACGTTATTCGAATATTCGAATAACCCAATAGTTATTCAAATATTCGAATAACCCAATAGTTATTCGAATAACAATGATGTTATTCAAATAAACCTTTTTGAAAGTTACGTTCACTAACGCCTCTATTCGAATAGCAAGTTGTAATTGAATATATGTCTTTGAAGAATGTTTTTTATGATAACAAACATGAAGACAAAATAAAGATGATGGGAAGACCAAGTCCAAGATCTTTTAAAAATAGTTTTAGGACTTAGAGTCTTTGTATACGGAGCTCTCTTAGTATCTCACTGTTTTTGCAAGAAAAGAGAGAAATGGTTTTAATAATTTAACAAATAAATCTGAAAGTTTTTAGAAAGTTTAAAACTGTTTTTCAAACATAGTTATTCGAATAAAGGTAACGTTATTCGAATAAAGCAAGCCAAGATCTATTTGTTTGCAACAAAATTATTCGAATAATATTGAGTTATTCGAATAAAGTTTTAAAATCTTTCCTACGCGCCTCTGTTTTTCAAAAGTGCTATTCGAATAGCACATTAGCTATTCGAATAACAAAGTCTTTCAAAAAAGCTTTTATATGAAAGCTATTTGAATAACACAAGGTTATTCAAATAGACCTGTTTTCACAGAACACAGTTTTTATCTGTGTTATTCGAATAACACATATGTTATTCAAATAACCTCTTTTAAAAATGTTTTTCACGAGAACGTGTTATTCGAATAACACGAAGATTATTCGAATAACCCCTGTTTCTGAAATAGAATCAGAAGCTCGTATACGTCTTCATAATGAGCATTTATTACACCAAACGGCTATTTTGATTGAATTTCTCTATAAATACAGACTTTGAGTCATTTCTAAAATTGCCTAACTTTCTTAATAATTTTCTACTTGCTCTAACTCATGAACTATATTTTCTACACTCCTTTTTGATCAAAAACTATGAGATATTTTGTGTGAGCTCCTTTAACACTTCAATTTGCATTATTTGTTCTGAGTGAGAGTTTCTCTTCATTTATTTCTTCTCTTCTGTATCGAGAGTGAGGTATCCCTCAAGGTTTGTATAAGGGTGAGGTATCCCTGCAAGTTGAGGCTTTAGCACAAGGGTAGAGTTTTCCTGTGTATGAAAAGTGCTCTATTTTGTAATGCTAGCAAGCACCTATTGAAACTTGTATACATAGTGAAAAATCTCGAATTGTGTTTCAGGGACTGGACGTAGACCACAAGTGGTTAGTCATCGAACAAGGATAAATATCGTGCCTGCTCTTCTTCTCTTTATCTCTTTATTTAACGCAAATTTAATTTTATTGCATATTTATTTATTTGTGTTTCTTAATTTTCTTCTTCTTCATCTTCCATTTTCTTTTTTTATTTAATAGCTTCTATATTTGTATTTATTTTAAAAGTGTTTGCGAAAAGTTTTTCTACTCAATTCACCCCCCTCTTGAGTACTGGAAGCCACTTGGTAACACAAGTGAGTTATTCAAATAGCTTCTTTTTGGAAAATATTCTGGAATGCCTTTTATTGGAATAGCATGGGTGCTATTCGAATAACATTTTTGAAAACAAAGATGTGCAACTTATTTTAAACCTGTTATTCGAATAACCTTTGATCAAGTGAAATAGTTTATTCAAATAAAGGAAGTTTTATTCGAATAAAGGTGTTCAAAATCATTTTCTAAATATTTTTTAAACTTCCTAGATTGCTTCCAATTTTTCCAAAAACCTTTTAATTATTTTTCAAAAAACCATTTTGTATTTTAAAAAAACTTTTATCTTTTCTTCCAAAATCAATAAGATATCCAGAAGGCTCCGTACAAAAAGACTCTAAGTCCTAAAGCTATTCTTGACGTTCTTGGTCTTGGTCTTCGCATCATCTTCATGTTTATTGTCATCAAAACCAATCTTTAATGTCATATAGTCAATCACATTCTCCTCTTTTTTTATGATGACAAACTAACATAGAGAAAAGAATTAGTCCAGATAAATTGGAATTCAAAAAGTTATTTTGAGAGACTTACTCTCCCTTTTTTTCGTAAGAGTTGATTTATATATTAGAGAAATGTGCAACTCCCCATTACTTTTGGAATCCAACTTTCATTTTATTTTTACTTGTCTTTTCTCAAACAAAGAACCTCATCAAAGATAGCTCAAGCTTTTTTCTCCCCTTTTTGTCATGATAAAAAAGATGGGGCAAGAGAAAGTCAAAGCCTAATCCAATAATGATTATATAGGTGCAATATGTAAAAACAATGTAATAGGCTACAAGATAATGCAAAAACATATTCAAAACAATTAATGAAATAGGCCACAAGATAAGCAATCCATCTTATTCATTAAGAAAATTGTCCAATTACAAGGGAATTAAAAACAGGAGGGCAAAATAAGACTAAACAAAGATCCTAAGAACTAAGGATCCTAGAAATATGCATCTGGTGGCGGAGAAGAAGAGTTAGGTGCTCTGTCAGTCAGCAAAGCTCGGAGGGCTGCTTGTTCATGCTCAACACCTTCTATTCTATCAAACAGAATAGAGAAGGTGGTCTCCATGTAGGCTTTATGGTCCAACAAGTTTTTCGTGATTTGCTCATTTGTAACTGCCCAGCAGGAGCAGGATGAGCAGCAGCTGCAGCAAGGTGGTCTTCTTGATCATTCTCATCATCTTCAAATTCATCCAGGTACACCCAACAATCCATATTTCTGATCATCTTCATTTTGTGCAGAGCGTAAGAACCAAAGATGTTGTGATGAGTCAGCTTTGTTACCCTCTCAGTTTCCAGAAGCTGAGGGTATTTCCCAAGAAGGGCCGTGATGATCAAACCATAAGGCAATTCAGACTTTTCTTTGTCCTTTGCCTTCATCATATGCTTCATGATGAAGTTAGGCCAATTGACTTGGTACCCTTTCTTCAGGACCCACAACATAAAGATGTCATCCTCACTTAGGTAGGCATTGTTTCCACCTCGTGGAGCCAGGATATGTGCGTATGCATAGTTCAAGAGCTATCTTGGTTCTTTAGCATGCCTCCCTTGACACCTTTATCTGGGAAAGCTAGGCCAGGTTTCAACATATCCTCAATGGCCCGTATTTTGTTATACTCCTGAATGAGTTGTCTGCCATCTTTTTCAATGTGAGTGCCAACGGACTGCAAACCAAGTAACACAACCCAATCTTGAGGGGTGATGACCACGTGCTGATCACTAACATCTGAGTGAAGGTCTTGTCCTTCAATCTTCAGGTTGCAATAAAACATCTTGACCAAATCAGGGTGAATATCAGCCTTATGAGAGTAGAGACGAAGCACACCTTGATTATTCAGCAGGTTGAGGAAGTCAAAACCACCTTCTTTCTTGAAGAAGTTTAAGTTAAGGTACTTGGGTTGCACAAGATTGCCCAAAAATGAGAGATGAAACGACCTAGTTCCTCTTTATTGGAGGATAGCCTTCGTAGGTCCATTAGGTTATTGCAAGGAGCAGTCTTCATACGGGGACGTTTTGTACGAGAAGAGGAAGAGGCCATGGCTGGAAAGGTGTTAAGGGGTGAGAAGGAATATGGTGGAGGGTATGGTGATGGTGAACTGTAGGTTGCAAGATGGTGGAGGTATAAAGAACAATGGTGGAGATAGAGAGCAATAATGGTGGAAAGCTAGTGGAGTAGGTGTGGACAAAAATGGTGGAAGGGAGACTTTGGGTTTAGCACGTACAAAGAGTAAGGAGAGGAATGAAACAGAGATGGAAAAGAGAAATGAAGGATGAAAACGCGTTGTGAATTATATAGAGACCAAGGAGTTTATTTTAATAGCATGGGTTTTATTTGAATAAACATGTGTGGAAAACCAAATGACATGGCCTTCTGCCAAAAGTTATTCGAATAACTACAGGGTTATTCGAATAACTACGCCTATAACCTTGGTTTTCTACCAAGGTTTATTCGAATAAGAAGCCTCTTATTCGAATAAGACAAACACAAAGAAATAGATTATGCAGTTTCTGACCTCAGGTTATTCGAATAAATTCATTTTTATTCGAATAACATAGAAACAAAATATAGTTTGTAGTTGTTGGTTTCAGGTTATTCGATAAATTAAGTTTTATTCGAATAACACTGATACACAACACAAATTTTTGAACTGTTGACTTTGTTTATTAAATAGCCACAGGTTTATTCTAATAAACTTATCAGAAATACATTAGTAAACACGTTCAGAGATAAAATCTAAGAGAAGGAAACTTACCCAATGATGGTGTACCTGCAAAAATAGATTTTTGGATATCTCCGATGCTTAATTAGGTCATATTTCAAGAATAATAAATCAATAATAAAGCAATAAATACAAGCATTCATTCATATGTATATTTGATCAATTATGCTCAATTCTCCTCGAATATAAAAGAATGCTTCTTTTGCTAGGGGTTTAGTGAAAATATCTACAAGTTGTTTAGATGTTTCAATAAACTTAAGTATGCAGTCTCCCTTTTGTACATAGTCTCTAATGAAGTGATGCCTTATTTCTATGTGCTTGGTTCTAGAGTGTAAAATGGAATTTTTAGACAAATTTATTACACTAGTGTTATCACATCTTATAGGGATGTGATCAAGCTAAAGACCATAATCTAGAAGTTGTTGCTTTATCCAAAGTATTTGAGCACAACAACTCCTGACTGTAACATATTCAGCTTCAGTAGTAGACAATATCACATTATTTTGCTTCTTGCTATGCTAAGAAACTAAAGAACTTTTGAGCAAGTGGCATGTCCCACTAGTACTCTTCCTATCCATTTTGCATCCCACAAAATTAGAATCGAAAGAGCCAATTAGGCTACATAAGGCACCCTTAGGGTACCACAAACCCATTTGTGAAGTGCTTACTAGGTATTTCATGATGCTTTTTATAGCACAAAGATGTGATTCTTTAGGATCAACTTGATATCTAGCACACATGCATACACTAAACATTATATCTGACCTACTAGCAGTAAGATAAATGAGAGATCCAATCATACCTCTATATTTCATAATTTCTACATATTTACCTCTTTTATCTTTATCCAAACAGTAAGAACTGCCCATTGATGTAGCCATGTGTTTAGCATTCTCCATTCTAAACTTTTTGAGCAGTTCCTTACAGTATTTGGTTTGACTTATAAAAGTTCCTTCTTTTGTTTGCTTTATTTGAAGCCCAAGGAAGAAGTTAAGTTCTCCCATCATCGACATTTCAAACTCATTTTGTATTATTTTAGCAAATTCTTTACAAAGGGATTCATTAGTAGCACCAAAAATAATATCATTCACATAAACTTATACAAGGAGAATATCATGTTTTTTTTTTATTTTTAATAAAAAGGGTAGTATCAACTTTTCCTCTTCTAAAACCATTTTCTAAAAGAAACTTATTCAACATTTCATACTAAGCTCTAGGAGCTTGTTTTAAGCTATACAATGCATTTTTTAGTTTAAAAACATGGTTGGATAGTTCATAATTTTTAAAACCCGGAAGTTGTATGACATATACCTCCTCTTGAATAAAACCATTTAAAAAGACACTTTAACATCTATTTGAAATAATTTAAATTTTATGATGTAAGCAAATGTAAGTAACATTCTAATAGCTTCTAATCTAGTTGCAGGCGCATAGGTTTCTTCATAGTCTATTCCTTCTTCTTGATTATAGCTTTTTGCAACCAACCTAACTTTCTTTCTAGTTATTAGACCTGTTTCATCAAACTTGTTCCTAAAGACCCATTTGGTACCTATGATTGGATGATTATTGGGCCTTGGAACCAATTCCTAAACTTGATTTCTTTCAAATTGGTTCAGCTCTTCTTGCATGACCAAGATCTAATGTTCATCATTAAAGGCTTCATTTATGTCTTTAGGCTCAATTTGTGAAATAAAGGCCATATGGTTACATGCATTTCTAATTGCGTTTCGAGTACTTACATATTTAGATACATCACCTATTATTTGATCAAGAGGATGATGCCTTGAAGTTTGCTATTCTTTGGGAAGGTCCATGACTTGTGAATGCTCTTGTCTTAGGGTGTCTTCTTGACTGTCCTCTTGCTTTTTGACTTCTTTTTCCTTGTCCAAATGTGTTTCCACCAAGATTTTTTCAACATCATCAACAAAGTCCTTTCTCAGTCCATTTAGATTAGTTTCACCAAAAGCAATATGAATAGACTCTTCAATAGTCATAGTTCTTTTATTATAAATGCTAAAAGCATTAATATAATTAGAATAGCCAAGAAAAATACCTTCATCAGACTTAGCATCAAACTTCCTCAAGTTATCCTTTCCATTATTTAAAACAAAATATTTACATCCAAAAATATGAAAATGTGAAACATTTGGCTTCCTTCCTTTGTATAACTCATATGAGGTTTTCTTTAAAATTGGCCTTATCAGGGCCATATTCATTACATAACAAGCGGTATTTACCACATTCGCGTAGAAATACTTAGGAAGTGTGGCTTCATTGAGCATAGTTCTTGTCATTTCTTCTAAAGATCAATTTTTCCTTTCTACAACTCCATTTTGTTGTGGAGTTCTAGGGGCAGAAAAATTATGCTCAATGCCATGTTCATCACAAAAAGTTTCAAAATCATGATTTTCAAACTCACCACATTGGCCACTTCTTACGAATGTAATAGAAAAACCTTTTTCATTTTGGATAACTTTGGCAAGTTTCTTAAAAGCCAGAAATGCATCATTTTTGTGAGAAATGAATAAAGTTCATGTGAACCTATAAAAATCATTCACAATCACTAATACATAGTAATTCCCACCAAAGCTCATAGTACTAGATGGTCCAAAAAGATTCATGTGCAAAAGTTATAAAGGTCTAGAAGTTGAAACTATATTTTTTGCTTTAAAATAAATATTTGTTTTTCCTTTTGACATGCATCACATAATTTATCTTTTATAAAATTGAGTTTGGGTAGTTCAATTACTAGCTCTTTAGAGACCAACCTTTTTAAGTGATCCATGTGAATGTGTGCAATTCTCCTATGCCATTACTATGAATCATCCTCCTTACTTAAAAAGCATTTCGCATCATTTGAAGATATATATCATTAAGGTTGATCATATAAATATTGTTAACTCTATGACCAACAAACTTAACATGCTTATCATTTTTACCTTCAATTATGCAATAATTTGAATCAAATATTACTTTATTTCTTTTATCACATAATTGGCTAATATTAAGCAAGTTATGTTTACGTCCCTCAACAAGCAATACATTATCAATAGAAGAGTTTGGATTTTTATCGACTTTGTCAATTCCAAGAATCTTTCCTTTGTTGATATCTCCATAGGTTACATGTCTATGAGTTTTGGGAACAAAGAATGAAAACTTGGAGTCGTCCCCGGTCATGTTCTTGGAGCATCCACTATTTAGGTACCAATTTGAGCTCTTGACCTTCAAGCACACCTACAACACATTTAAATTTTAATTTTTGGTACCCAAATTTTCTTGGATCCTTGTGTGTTAGTTTTGGGTATAGTACCCTTGGGTACTCAAACCATTTTAGTCTTAATTTTTGTGTTAATATTTTTCCTTACATTACATGTTGAGGTACTATGTCCTTTCTTTCCACAATGAAAACATTTAATAAAGGGACTATTAGAAGTACTTGAATAGACAAAAAAAATTATAAAATTTTTACTGATTTTTGGGGTTATATCCTATTCCCGATTTTTGAAAAGCTACTTTTTGTTTTTCCAACAAAATGTTTAAATTATCTCTTCCAAAAGTTAATTTAGAAAGGGTGTTCTTTAAGTCTTCAATTTCTTTTTCAAAAGCTTGACACGATGAACAAGATGAAGATGTAGAAGCATATGAAGAAGAAGTTGGACAAGTATCAATTAATCCTACTGTCTCATTTTTAATTTTTAATTCTTCAATTTCTTTCTTTAAAATAAGAACTTGATTTTCTAAAGAAGAAATTATTTTCTTAGATGAAGAGATTAATTTTGTGAGCCTTAGTGATTCATCATGCAATTCCTCAAAGGCATCTTGTAATTTATCATAAGAAGGAGATAATTCAAGGTTAGAGGTTGCCTCATTGTTGCTTTCTTCTTTTTCTTCTCCTTTGGCCATAAGACATAGATGGGCTTCCTCGCTATCTGAGCCATCAGTAGAGTCCATATCATTGTCATCTCATGCTATGTAAACTCTTCTTTCTTTTCTTTCCTTGGAGGGTTTCTTGTCAAACTTTTCCATCTTCTTTTGGTAAATTGGACACTCCATCTTCATGTGTCCCAGTTTGCTACACTCATAGCAAGTTGGAGTTGAAGTTGTTCCTTCCCCTTTGTGATGGGTTTTCTTTGGAGGAAAAAATGGTCTTCTTTGAGTTCTCTTTTTCCTGAGAAAATTTTCAAGATTTTCTTACCAAAAGACTGAGATTTTCTTCATTTAGCTCAAGGTTCTATGTGCCTTCTCCATTCTCTTCATCATCATCATCAATTGCTGAGGAGGTGGCTTTGAGTGCTATCCCATTTTTCTTCTTATCATGCTCTTCATTTTGGCTTAGTCTGTTTAGCTCCAATTCGTGCTCTTGAAGTTTTCCAAATAGGATAACTAGTGTCATTGTTGACAAATCTCTTGATTCTGATATAGCTGTCACCTTGGGTTGCCAAATCCTGCTAAGGCATCTCAAAACTTTGTTAATAAGATCTTCATTAGAAAATTTATTTCCTAGTGATGCAAGATGATTTACAATGTGAGTGAACCTCTTTTACATTTCTTGAATACTTTCTCCTTGGTTCATTTTAAATAATTCATACTCACGAGGTAGAGAATTGATTCTCGACCTCTTAACTTCACTAGTACCCCCATGGGTAGCTTATAAAGTGTCCCACATTTCTTTAGTAGTTTTGCAATTTGAAATTCTGAAAAATTCATCATACCCCAAAGTAGTGGTAATAATGTTTTTAGCTCTTAAATTATGCTGAACTTTTTTATTATCATCATCTGACCATTCACTTCTTGGTGTTTCAACCTTTACATCGCGGACCTCACGCATGGGAACAAAAGTGTCATTTTCAATAGCATCCCACACATCTAGATCAATAGTTTCGATAAAAAAATTCATTCTTTCCTTCCAATATGCATAACCATCCCCATTGAAAAAAGGTGATCGGTTTATGGAAGATTCTTTTGAAAAATCATTTGAAGAAATCATGTTCTCTTGAAGCTGCTAAGCTCTTTATACAAGAGTTTAGCTCTGATACCACTTGTTACCAAGTGTCTCCAATACTCAAGAGGGGAGGTGAATTGAATATTTAAAAAACTTTTCGCAAACACTTGTAAAATAAATTTTGTTGAAGCTATTTCTTAAAAGAAGTGAATAAAAAAAGAAGATAAAGAGACTTAAGAATAGAAAATAAGCAGGTAATAATGATAAATAAATTGCAGGAATAATAAAAGAAATAAAGATGAGAAAAGCAGGCACAATATTTATCATGATTTGGCCATCAACCACTTGTGGCCTACGTCCAGTTCTCGAAAAACTATCCAAGATTTTTCACTATCAATGCGAGCTTGAACAGGTACTTGCTACTGTTACAAACTAGAGCACTTTTCATACGTAAGGAAACTTTACCCTTGTACTAAAGTCTCAACTTTCAAGGATACCTCACCCTTACAAAACTTTTGAGTGATACCCCACCCTCTTTATAATAAAGCAAAATATAGTAGAAGTGAAACTCTCAAAAGAGCAAATAGCACAACTTGAAGCTCTAAGAAGCTCTTTAAGGATATCTCAAAGATTTGGCAAAAAAGAGCACAGAAAAATATGTGAAATTATGAAACACGAATTAAAGCAAGAGAAAATTCTTCTAGATTGTTGGATGTTTACAAAGATGACCCAAGGTCAGTATTTATAGAGCTCTTGAGAAAATAGTCATTGTGGGTTTTGAATTCTCGTAATAAATGTGAAAATAGACGTTAGTTTCTAAATCTAGAACCTATGTTTATTCGAATAATAACATTTATGTTATTCAAATAACACATTTTAAAAACCCACAAGCAAAATGATTATGTAACACGTTATTTTAATAACCTAACGGTTATTCGAATAACTCTTTCAAATAGAGTTTTTTGAAAAACATGGTTATTCAAATAACAAAAATGTTATTAGAATAAACCTTTTTGAAAGTTACATTCACTAATGCCTCTATTCAAATAGCAAGTGAGTTATTCAAATAGCTTCTTTTTGGAAAACAAAGACGTGCAACTTATTTTAAACCTATTATTTAGATAGCTCCACTATTATTCGAATAACCTTTGATCAAGTGAAATAGTTTATTCGAATAAAGAAAGTTTTATTCGAATAAAGCTATTCAAAATGATTTTTTAAATCTTTTTGAAACTTCCCAGATTACTTCTAATTTCTCTAAAGATCTTTTAATTATTTTTCAAAAAACCATTTTGTAGTTTAAAAACAATTTTATCTTTTCTTCCAAAATCAATGAGATATCCAGAAGACTCCGTACAAAAAGACTCTAAGTCCTAAAGTTATTCTTGAAATTCTTTGTCTTGGTTTTTCCATCATCTTCATGTTTATTATCATCAAAACCAATCTTCAATGTCGCATAGTCAATCACACATAAAATTCATCTTGTGGTTCATCCTCATCCTTGCATCTTGCATCACCGTCAATTGGACCTTATTAGTTTCAAACAACTTCCTAAATGTTGGAATAAAATGCACATACTTTTGAGGGACAAATTGGTGATTATGCCTTAGCTCAACACCTGACACATAATACTTCTCTTCACCCTTTCCAACATGAGCTATTAGAAAAATAGGACATTTGTTTTGGAAATCACATTTGGGTTCCTTTTTCCTCTCCTTAAGGTTGTCATATTTGGGCGCCCGAACACCACCACACCGACACACCCATTTTCAATAAGTTACAACACCATTCTTTGTACAACCAACATGATCCTTCTTGATACCAACCCCCATTGCTCTGCCATATTCCAAATACCATTGCTCAGCCTCCTCAAAATTGTCAAACTTTAGCTACAATGCATCTCCTTCATTAAGATATCTATATGATTCCTTAAAAGCATTCTTAACTCTACCTTCTCTTCTACCCCCTCAAGACTTTGTTCTGCTTCAAAATCACTATTTTCTTCTCCATCTTCTTCGTTGTTCCCATCATCATCACCATTATCATCAGGTCCAAATTCATACTCAAAATCACATCCTATGACTGACAACTCATCAAAATCATATTCTTCCATATACTTTAAGTCATTACTTCCTTGCTCGTCAAATATTCAGACTCCCCAGGATCAAAATCGTATTCTTTTGTGTAGTTTAAGTCAATTATCTTCCCTTTGTTGCCATCATATGAATGGCAACTCACCACACCTGCAATGTATTAGATTACAAACATTAAAACAGTGCTTGAATTCATAAACATTCATTACCAAAACTTTATTCACTTGGATTCCACTACTACTACGGGTAACTTCAATTATACATGTTAATGAATTACAAAAATCATGCAAACATTACTCAATCAACTAATACAAAGCCTGCTCTTGTAGTCAACAACGTTTTGTTTTGGTCCAATTAATCCTTAACCACGCACATGTAGTCTACTACATCTTATTTTGGTCAAGTTGTTCTTGTTTCCATTGCCTGGGAACCTTGAACCCATGCCCTATCAACATTTATTAAACTAAGGTAGTACTAAAAATGTCCCAAGCAAGATGACCTTCACCTTCTTTTGCCACACCTAGCTCCTCAGGATCCACTTTGTACTTGAAGAATACCTCTAAGACAGTTTCACTACTTCTTTATCATATGTGTCAATATTTGTTACTTACCAAGCTCCCCTAAAAAATATAAAACATAATTTTTATTGATATTTTTTAAAAATTCTTCTAAATCAACTTTTTCTAATAAAATAACAATGTATAAGTACATGTGCATAACAAAAACTAGAGGGAACAATGATGTGAGGCAAGTTTCAGTGACGACAAAGTGGATGACTTGGTACGAAAAGAGGTAGAAGGAGCAGATGAAAATAGTGGTGTGTGAAAAGATAAAACTTAAATACTGATATATGAAAATAGTAACTTGAAACGTCAGTCATATGATTGAACTTGGATAAGTTACAGACTTATTAATTGAATGTTAGTCATGAAAACTAATATTTTTTAAAAAAAAGTATTAATAAGTTATGTTTAAGCTATGTTCTAGATGTGTCTAAGTGTGTTCAAGACGTATTTAAGCGTGTCTGAGATGTATCCAAACTAAATTTTTTTAATTAAATATATTCAGACACACAAAATACGTATCATAGAAATATCTTTATATATCTAATATAGATACATATTTAATACGTAAACATACCTTAAAAACGATGTGTCGCTTCAGAAGTATCAGGTGTAGTTGATTTTATTATTTCTTAACAAACAAGAAATGACTCCGTCTCTGTCCCGTGTGCTTCCTAACCTTCCAGTGGGCCAAGGTGATGCCTTGACCCAACTTAGCAGCCTTTTTGAGCTACCATCTTATTTCATTAATTAAATATTTTAAAAAATTAATTTTAGATGAATAGACGCTTTAATGAGCTATTCTAGGAATCCTGACTAACCATATATTGAGGAGTTCGAGTTTTTTTTTTTGGTGCAATTGAAAATAAAAAATCAAAAAAAGACACAAACTAAGCTCTAAATAAAGGGATGCTGATGGCATCAGTGAGAAACAAAGGACTTATCTCTCGAAGAGACAGCGACTAGATCTTGAAGCTATCATCATTCTTTAACTCATCTTTAGTAAACCAATTAGTGTAGGAATCACCCTCCCTCAAACTATGTTCCAATGTGACAAGTCAATCCTTAAATAATAAGAACTTAATATTCTTAATTATGCAAGTATACTTGTGGAATACAGAAGTTTGATTAACAATCAAATTGAGAGCCTCTTGAGAATCAGAGTGACATATGAGCATTCTACATTCTTATTCCCAAGCTAGACAGAGACTTGTGAAGATACCGAAAAGCTCAACATAAAGATTAGTCGTGATCCCAATATAGGAAGAGAACGCAAATCCACTCATCATTACTATCTCGGATAAGCCCACCGCACCCAGCCCTCCCAGTATTACCTAACGAACTCCCATCAACATTCAGTCCAACTTTCTTTAAATGTATTATAAGTTTTATTAATTAAATAAAATAAAAATTCAGACCAAAATATAAAATAAAATATAAAACTTATTACCAAAAACGGTAGTACGTACTAGCTAGGCATTTAAAAACTATGGATGAATACCATTTTCCTATTTTAATTAGTTTTAATAGTAGAACAACATCACTTAATTGACAAATTAATTATTTAAGAACATATTAAAAACACATTAAAAATAATAGACCCATGACAATCTGAGAACATATATATATATATATATATATATATATATATATATATATATATATATATGTGTGTGTGTGTGTGTGGGGGGGGGTGGGGAGGAAACAGTCATATTATATTTGCACATTATATAATTATTATGCATGCGTGTAATTAGTATGCATGGCTCTATTCGGAATTAATAAAAACTTAATTTAAATTATTTATACTCATATAGAACCATGTGTATCAATTGTAAGCAGTTCTATATAAAAGTATTATAAAAATAGTATCTTTTTATCGTAAACTAGTTTTGAAATCTCAATTTTAGAGTAATGTAACGCATTATTGGCAGCAAAATACAAAGTTTCAGCTTTGATATATTTTTTAGAAAAAATAATTGATTCTTTTTTAATTTGTTTGTGTGTGCATTATATATACATAATTAAATAAGTTAATTTTTTAACGTTCGTTTGAGCAAGTAATTTGATATATGAGGTTAGAAAAAAATTATTTATTTAAATCATGAACCGTGATACTACTTTCTTAGTAAGAAAAAGTATGTTCATATGAGGGAATGTTTGTAGAGATAAAGCTGAAGATCCTAACCGTGCATGTATATATATACTAGTTAGATAACCCTTGCAATGCACTCGTAAACAATGATCCAATGAAACATATAAAATATAAAAGTATGGTTGATTGATCGAGTTATGTATAAACTTTTCAGATAAAATGGTTTAAAAAGAATTTGTTAATATAGAAAAGTGTAAACAATCACTCTAATTTTAGAATTTTTTTTTTAAAATACACTAACCCACTCATTACGTACCTAAAAGAAAAAGTTTATATCATTAACAACTTATTATTTGATAAATTAATATAAATGATATAAACATTACAACTTATTTTTTGCGATAAGAAAAGAATTTTACAACAATAAAAACTTTTTGTATAAAAAAGATATATCCACAAATTAGAAATGCAAAGGATGATAAGGGAAAATTATATTTTTAAGATATAAATAAAAAATTATTTATTAGTTTTAAAGTATCAATATGAAAAAAAAAAAAAAAAGATGAAACGTATAACAAAATAATTTAAAAATTTAAAACAGTTGTTGTTATATAAACATGCCATATATTTTAACATAATTTTTACATATTATTAGTGTTGTTATGATTTTCGTTCTTAATTTATTTATAATTAACCCGATCCCATTACACATTACTATCGCATGATTAATATCTAAAACTAACATTAAAACCTTAAATGCTTGAGCATGTAACATACTTTATTAAAATATTTTTTTAACAATAAATGCATAATTGATTTAGCTCATTTTATATTCAAAATCATTTATAATTAATCTCTTTTTAAGAGAACTTTTGGAAAAAAAAAAACTTGATTATTTTCTCAAAAATAATCACACCCCAAACAAACTTGCACTAAGAAAGAGATGTATCAAACACATATCGTGTCTACCTAGAAAATTAATAGATGATTTATTTTGCATATCATATTCAATGACTCTAGAGAATTTGATTGTAACATAGATCACTATTGTGTACAGTTGACAAACAAAAACATAATATGTTAAGTATATATATAGAAAATTTTATTGCAGCAATAGATACAAAATTAGCAAAAAATCATAACAATGGATACAATGCATTTGCAAAGTCTTTACCACCAATTCAAGTGAGCAAAATCTTTATTACACAATTGTATTACAACAAAAAATATAATACTTTAGTTAATAAACCATTTCTAAATAAAATAAAACTAACCAATATACAAAAGTGTAAAAGATTGAAAAAAAAAATGTAGAAAGAAAGCCCAATCATAACAATGTTACAAAGCAGGTGGGCTAGTTAATAAAAGATGGCATAGAAAACGCTCCATCATTACGTGCAAAGTCAACCATGTCTCTTACAGCTCTAATATACAATCCAATAATGAAGATAATTAAGTACAAAAGCACCTCTTATGGAATTTGAGATATAGATTGATGATAAAATAGATCCTACTGACTATGAGAAACAATTCTAAAATGTTTAGCCAACTTGAATGAAAAGGGAGGGATGTGCTGACAGAAGATTTGAATGTTCACTGGTTCAAGTTGTAAGGCCTTCTTGAGCACAAAGGCCGTTGTGAAGCTATTGGATTATTTAACTCCAAGGACTTTTAGCTTTAGGTCAATGTTCTCAAGCTGAAATAGAAAACGTAACAAAATCAATGTGTGAACCCGGACCTGAAACTTGTCACAATCAAGCATTACAATGCATAATTTTTAATCCCGAACAAACAACCCGTGAAATTCTAAGTACCTAAGGTCAGATGGTTGTCTAGTAATTTCAAAACTGTAGTTGTAACACCCCGAAAGTTATTTATTTTATCATGAATCATCATTTTATAATATTTATAATTTTTGAGAATTTTTGTGGATTTTTCTAGAAACGTTGAATATTTTAATATATTCCTCATTTTGCGTTCACACTGAGCAGAGTCAGTGTAACACCCCAGAAATGATTTGTTTCATCATGAATAGTCATTTCCCAATATTTATGATTTTTTGAGATTTTTTTGGAATTTTATGAAAATGTCAAATATTTTAATATATTCTTCGTTTTACGTGCGCACTGAGCAAAGTCAGTGAAACGCCCTGGAAAATTGTTTATTTCGTGACGAATATCCATTTTCTAATATTTGTGATTTTTAAGAATTTTTGTGCATTTTTCTGAAAATGTTGAATATTTTAGTATATTTCTCGTTTTGCATGCGCACTGAGCGGAACCGGGATAACGAAATGTTTTCCCTAAGGCTGGTAAACCTTGAACTGTCAACGTGTCGACGGGGGATCTTACTAAACTTGAGGTTGGGCACAGTTTGCGAGGTTTGCGTTTTCCAAGGTTTTATCTGATAAATAAAATTGCTGTATCATAAAATTATTCGATGAATAATAAAATATTATTTTCATCAACTGTAACTTTTATTCACTGGGAAAATAGTTCTAACAGTGTAATTAATCATCTGTTCAAGAGTATTTAATTTAAGAGACAAGCTTACTATGCACTTTATTGAGAAATATGCAAAGCTTCTCAAGAAAGCTTCTGGGAAATTTCCTCCAAGCTTCCTAAGGAAGCTAACCATCTTTGTCTCTCCTCCCTCACACTCCACTCACGGCTGCAGCAGCCCAAATTGGAGCCAAAATTTTGCTCCACTTTGTTAATTCATTTATTCCAAATTCAAACACCCAAAAGCTACCACCTTTATTTCCTATGCACTTTCTCTCTCTACCTTCTTCTTCTTCCTTTGAAATTTTTTTCTCCTCCTTCTCTCTAAGAGCTCACGGCCAGCAGCCCTTCCACACCTCATCCATCACAAAATTTTCATCCAACCCCATTTTCTTAATCCTCTTCATCTCATAAACACTTTTCTAGATAGTGGTTCTTTGAAAATCCTTCATTTTCAACATTTTCTTCAAGTTTCAAGCTTAGGGTTTTTGGGTAAGCTTCTTGATTCTTCACTTCCTTTTACTCATTTTCATTTCTATGGTCTTCTTGGTGACCACCTAAGCCTTATTTTTCAAGCATTGGTGCTATTTTAATGAGATTGAAATTTTAGGGTTCTTGGTGGTGTCCAATCCGAAAATTGCAAGGAAATTTTAGGAGGCTTCTCTTGTTTTCTTCACTTTGGTAAGAGGAAGACACTCCTCCTCAACCTCTATTAGCAATAAGAAACCTTGTTTGTGATTGATTGTGAGAAAACCCTATTGAGGGTTATTCTTTGTTTGCATGATTAGTATGTTTACATGTTGTTTGCAATTTGTTTATGCTATTGGATTGATTGTTTGTGTATATTGATATATTGGAATGGATTGGAAGGCATGAAATGGAAGAAAATGATGTTGGATTTTCTCTTGGATGGCCATGGTTTTGGGGGGCCAAAATTGGGGTTCTTTGTGAACAATTGTAACAAGTGAAAGACTTAATTAATCAAGTGTGTAATGTGTAATTAATGGAATGGAAAAATTGGGAACTTAATTCCCTAGGGAGGCCACGACCTCTAGGGCCTTTTTGGGGCTTAATTATACAACTTTGGTAACCTTGGAACTTAAATAATCAAGTGATTAAATTATTGGTAATAGGGTAGAGAATTAGCAAAATTAGGAGATTAGAAAATAAATTAGGATTCATAAATTTGAAAGAACCAAGAATGAAATTTATCATAAAACTTAGGGTAATTTTAATTAGGGCAAGAACAAGAGAGTGTGAAACTTTGAGAATCTTAGAGTAACTTTCTAAGTGTATGAGAATAAATTACAACAGAGAATTTAATTGATTAAGAGAATTCCTCTAGAGAAGAAATTTGGTAAGAAAGGCTAAATCTAAGTAAGAATGTATAATAAACTTTAAAAATGTATTAATTCATTTAATTCCAATATTACGATGTTGTGGGTCCATGTGAGTGACCAATGATGTGTTGATACTTAGTTTGGCCAATTGTGGCATATTGTGTAATAGTATGTAATGATGATCATACATGATTATGCATAAAGTCTTTATGCATTGTGAAAGTCCTTTGGACTGTTGTTAAAGCCATGTTGCCTAGGAGATTGAACACACCTTAATGCGGGTGTGAGTAGACTAGTGTAGGTCATATTATTGACCATGGGAGCGTCGGGGTGCGGGTACCCCGCAATGGACAGTTGGTAGCTCTTCTGTCCATGGGGCAAACCGATGCAAATGCACCGACGATCCTGACCGGGCACTGTCCTATGTCGTGATCTAGTGTAGACTGTCTGTATAATGCCATGATGTGCACGTGGATAAACTGGTGAATTATAGCACTTTGGCCGCGGCAGCCGAGTTGCAGACGTGTCTTCTGATCTTTCTCTCCGACTGTTTGTGTCTAGCTCCATGGAGTAGGATTTTGACTTTGTATGCATGTGCATAGTGGGTCCATATATATTATCTGGCATCTGTTTATTATTATTATAATTGGAACTATTGTGTTACTATTATATATTTGTTGCAACTGCTTATTTGTCTATTTCTGCTATTTAATACTTATGATTATTATTTGATATGCTGTGTGGGCGCTTTGCACTGTTTTGTTTCTTGCTGCTATAATTGGTAATGATGGTAGGATGTCTTACCTCTTTCTTGTATTTCTGTTATTTTTTATTTGTATATTGTGTCCCATCGAAGATGACGGCAAGGAAGTTGGAGCTCCCGATTTCCCCAGCTTTTGGCCCGATCGCGATTAGCATCTAGTGTCGGATCATGGCGGCGCGCCCGAGTGGATTTCTGGGTTATGTACGCCTGACCTTCCTCGGAGGGCCAGACTATTGGTACATTAACCTGAATTCTGAGCGGTTCATCTACGAGGGAGAGGTGTCGATTTCACTAGCTTGGAGGCGTCATGATCCACCCATCTTCACGGGCAGCATCAGCGTATGTTTGGAGTTCTACTTGCCCATCTGGGAGATGTGGGGTGACCGCTACTACACCCCATAGGAGGATACTTTTGTTTCCACTGCTCGGTCCCCGACCCGTCATTCAGTGGCTCCTATGGAGGTTTCCTCATATGAGGAAGACCCCGAGGAGGTTCCCAAGGAGGACCTCGCGGAGGATCCTGAAGAGGATCCTGATACGATTCCTCCTCATCTGAGGGACTGATATTACTGGTAGCTACTGATGGCTACCGGTGTTTTATTTTGGGGGCCTGATGTCCTAATTGTAGTGGGCTGTATATTTCTGATATCTTAGGGATGTATATGTATGATCCTTTGGGCAGGTATAGTTTTGCTTTTTGGTATATCGGGCTTGTAATCAAACAAATTTGATATAATTATATATATATATATATATATGAATATGCAATGTTGATCAAATGTATGCTTTACTTACTTGTCTTGCTCTTTAATTGCTATTTACGGTAATCATCATTATTACGCCTTATCACTAAATTTTATTAATTATAAACAAAAAAAATATTCACCAATTTAATTACATGACTATAATCAAATAAATTTATATTATATTATAAAGAACTTGGTCTTAATTTACGTAATTATATTTTCCGCATTGTAATTGACAATGTGACGTTTCCTTCCAAAAAAAGGCGTTACATTAAGTTGGTATCAGAGCCCCGATTTATATTTCTTTGGGTCTTGTGATTGAGTCTGTCTTGCTTGTGTTGTGTGTTTCTCTGAAAACTAAACGCAGTGATGTATTGTTTGGTGTTCCTAGTGGATGCAACTTACTTTCCTTGTGTCTTTTAGTTACTCTGACTTGAGATAGTAAGATAGCACGACGCGAAGACATGGCAGCTGCTATAGCGGCGATGCAGAGGATGACTGAGGTCATCGCACAACAAACTGAGGAAACTACTCAACGACAAGAGAGAGTTGCTCAACAACAAGAACGAGCTGCTCAACAGCTCGAGGCTACTGCAGATGCTCAGAACTTGGCAGAGTTTCGTCGCCACAATCCTCCTCAATTTAAAGGAGAATTCGGTCCGGACAAAGCTAGTCTGTGGATCAAGGAGTTAGAAAAGGTCTTTCGAGGCATGAATGCGCTGAGAACAAGAAGGTGACCTATGCAACCTTCATGCTGGTGGGTAATGCTGAAAACTGGTGGAATGGAGTGCAGAGAATGCTGGAAGCTACAAACCGCGAGATTACTTAGGACTTATTCAAGGACAAATTCTTGGATAAGTATTTTTCTACGATCGCAAGACATGCGAAGGAGTCAGAGTTCCTCAACTTACGACAAGGGAATATGATCTTTAGTGAATACGCAGCCAGATTCGAAAACTTGTCCCAGTTTTTGATGTACTTTCAGCATCAACCAAATGAAGCCTGGAAGTGTCGGAGATTCACGAAAAGACTGAGGTATGAGGTGAAGAAGGCTGTGATCACCCTGAAGATCAATGAATTCTCAAAGCTGCTAGACACATGCTGTGAAGTAGAAGCTCTGGAGCAATCTAGAGATACGAGGAACAGAAACTTTGGGCCTACAAGGTTCCAAAGAGGCAGCGGTAACAGTTCTAACCTCTTCTAGAAGAAGCCCTATTCCTGACCAACGGGAAATCAGCAACAAACCACGGGTGGAGGCTCTGGTGGAGGTTCTGCAGGGAATCGGACTGGCCAGAACATGGCGTATCCTTCGAAATGCCTGAAGTGCAGGAAGGATCATCTTACAAGGGATTGCACCATAAAAGGGATTATCTGCTTCAGATGTGGCAAACCTGGCCACGTATCCCGAGACTGCAATCAAGCAAAGGTTGAACCTTTGATCAATGCTGCAAGAGCTAAGAAACCACAAGTAGGAGGGTGAGTTTACACCATGAGCGGAGCTAAAGCCTTTGAGTCTGAAGACTTAATTCATAACTGTACTATATGACTCTGGGGTAACCCATCTTTCATATCGTATGACTGTGTGCTACGACTTGGCTTACCAATGTCTACCTTACCTTTTGACTTAACTGTTTCTACCCCCACTGATAAACCAGTAGTTACTACCAAAGTCTATTTAAATTGTCCATTGATTATTGAAGGTCGAACCTTTTCTGTCGATCTGATCTGTTTATCCCTTTCCTAACTAGATATAATTTTAGGGATGGACTGGTTGTCTTCCAACCATGTTCTATTAGATTGTTCAATAAAAATCATAATTTTTCCCATAGATGAGGATTCTAGATTTCTGACGGCCAATCGAGTTCAAGCTCTCTTGAAAGAAGGAGCTCACAGATACATGCTACTGTCTTCTTTGAAAGTCGAGAGCGAGGTTGATGTGAATATAATTCCAGTGGTGAATGAGTTTCCCGAAGTCTTTCTTGAGGATGTACCTGGTTTACCACCAGCGTGAGAAATAGAATTTGTTATTGACCTTGTACCGGGAGCTGGTCCCATGTCTATAGCACTTTATAGAATGGCACCGACAGAATTAGCTGAGCTCAAGAAACAGCTAGAGGAGCTTTTGGAAAAGTAATTCGTCAGACAGAGTGTGTCACCATGGGGAGCACCAGTATTGTTAGTTCGCAAGAAGGATGTTTCATCAAGATTGTGTGTGGACTACCGGTAGCTGAACAAAGTGATGATCAAGAACAAATATCCACTCCCAAGAATTGATGACTTAATGGACTAACTGAAGGGAGCAGCGGTGTTTTCAAAGATCGATTTACGATCTGGGTATCATCAGATACGAGTGAAAACAGAGGATGTACCCAAGACTGCTTTTCGTACTCGATACGGCCATTAAGAATACCTCGTGATGCCATTTGGCGTGATGAATGCACTAGCTATTTTTATGGACTACATGAACTGAATCTTTCATCTTTACTTGGACAGATTCGTTGTGGTCTTCATTGATGACATTCTGTTATACTCTCAAAATCAGGAGGACCATGCTGAATACCTCAATATAGTTCTCCAGATTCTGAATAAGAAAGAATTGTATGCCAAACTGTCAAAATATGAATTTTGGCTAGAAGAAGTTAAGTTTCTAGGTCATGTAATCTCGAAGGATGGGATTGTGGTGGATCCATCAAAAGTGGAAGCAGTGCTACAATGGGAAAGGCCTAAGTCAATGACGGAGATTCGTAGCTTTGTGGGATTGGCCAGATATTACTGGAGGTTCATCGAGGAATTCTCCAAAATTGCTGGACCTCTTACTCAACTCACGAGAAAGAACCAAGCTTTTGAGTGGACTGACAACTGTGAACAGAGTTTCCAA
Organism: Ormosia semicastrata; assembly: GCA_029884595.1. Taxonomy (NCBI): domain Eukaryota; kingdom Viridiplantae; phylum Streptophyta; class Magnoliopsida; order Fabales; family Fabaceae; genus Ormosia; species Ormosia semicastrata. The sequence continues at coordinate 72,204,782 of JAQQTO010000061.1, forward strand.
GAGTTGAAGAATCAGCTGACTACCTCGCCAGTGTTAGTGCTACCCGATTCGAATGAACAGTTTGAAGTGTATTGTGACACTGCATACCAAGGACTAGGATCTGTACTTATGCAGCATGGAAGAGTAGTGGCTTATGCTTCAAGGCAATTGCGAGTGCACGAGAAGAATTACCCGACACACGACTTGGAGTTAGCGGCTATAGTTTTTGCTCTGAAGATATAGAGGCATTTTCTCTATGGGGCAACGTTCAATATCTTTAGTGATCACAAAAGCCTGAAGTATTTGTACGATCAGAAAGAGTTGAACATAAGGTAGCGAAGGTGGCTGGAGTTCCTGAAGGACTATGATTTCCAACTTCTGTATCACCCTGGCAAGGCAAACGTCGTGGCAGATGCCTTGAGTAGGAAGATTATCAGCGTCTTAGCCCTGATGATCAAGGAAAAGGACCTGATAGAGCAGTTCAGAGATGTGTAGTCATTTGTGGAGTTAGAACCAAGAAAGATCTGTATGAATATGGTTACCATCTCAAGCGAGCTGATGGATGACATACGGGAAAAGCAGAAGGTTGACAAGTTCTTTCAAGAAGTGAGGGAGCAAATGAAGCATGACAACGAAACAGCATTTGCGGAAGGAACAGACGGAATTCTGAGATTCCGAGGTAGAGTCTGTATTCCCTGTGACCAAGAGCTTAGAGAATATATCATCAACCATGCTCACACAAGCCAGCTGAGTATGCATCCATGCATAACAAAAATGTATCAAGACTTGAAGAAGTTGTTCTGGTGGCATGAAATGAAGAGTGACGTCACTAGACGTGTATCGACTTGTCTGGTTTGTCAGAAAGCTAAAGTAGAACATCAAAGACCGGCGGGATTACTGCAACCATTGTCTATTCCTGAATGAAAGTGGGACAGCATTGCAATGGATTTTGTAGTGGGTTTGCCAAGGACAAGAAAAGGTCATGACTTGATTTGGGTAATCGTGGATCGACTCACGAAATCAGCACATTTTCTCCTGATCAACATAAGATACAAACTGGAGAGACTGACCCAAATCTATATTGGAGAGATTGTTAGACTGCACGGTGTGCCTACAAGTATTGTTTCGGATAGGGATCCGAGATTTACTTCATAGTTCTGGAAGAGTTTGCAAGAAGCGTTAGGGACAAAGTTACGTCTGAGTTCTGCTTATCACCCATAGACCGATGGTCAATCAGAAAGGATGATCCAATCTTTGGAAGATTTGTTTAGAGCTTGCACCATAGAACAGACTGGAAGTTGGGATGACGTTCTACCGTTGATAGAATTCACCTACAACAATAGTTACCATTCAAGCATTGGGATGACACCCTACGAGGCTCTGTATGGACGGCGGTGTCAGACGCCCTTATGTTGGTACCAAGACGGCGAGTGCCTTACTATTGGATCAGATGTTATACAGCAGATAACTGAGAAGGTTAAGATGATTCAGGAGAAGATGAGGACGGCTCAGAGCCGACAAAAGAGTTATGCAGACCAAAGGAGAAAGCCTCTTGAGTTTGAGGAAGGCGAGCATGTATTCCTGAAAGTCACACCTACGACTAGGGTAGGCCGGGCCTTGAAATCTAGAAAGCTCACTCTAAAATTTCTTGGACCATACCAAATTATTCGCTGAATAGGTCCTGTAGCCTATCAAATAGCCTTACCTCATTTCCTCTCAAACATTCATAATGTCTTCCATGTGTCACAACTGCGAAAATACCTTCCTGACCCAAGTCATGTCATAGCACCAGATACAGTACAATTAAAAGAGAACTTAACTTATGAGGCACCACCGTAAGAATTGAAGAAAAAAAGATAAAACAACTAAGAGGCAAGGAGATCTCATTGGTGAAGGTAATCTAGAACGAGATGACTGAAGATGCAACCTGGGAGCTAGAAGACAAAATGAAGGAGCAACACCCACAATTATTCTAAGGTATGTAAATTTCGAGGACAAAATTTCTTTTGAGAAGAGGAGAGTTGTAGCACCCGAAAATTATTTATTTTATCATTAATCATCATTTTATAATATTTATAATTTTTGAAAATTTTTGTGAATTTTTACGGAAACGTCGAATATTTTAATATGAGCGAGTCAGTGTAACACCCCGAAAAGTATTTGTTTCATCATGAATAGTCATTTCTCAATATTCATGATTTTTGGAGATTTTTCTGGAATATTTTGAAAATATTAAATATTTTAATATATTCTTCGTTTTACGTGCGCACTGAGCAGAGTCAGTGAAACGCCCTGGAAAATTGTTTATTTCGTGACGAATATCCATTTTCTAATATTTGTGATTTTTAGGAATTTTGTGGATTTTTCTGAAAAAGTTGAATATTTTAGTATATTTCTCGTTTTACGTGCACACTGAGTAGGGTTGGGATAACGAAATGTTTTCCCTGAGGGTGGTAAACCTTGAATTGTCAACGTGTCGATGAGGGATTTTACTAAATTCGAGGTTAGGCACAGTTTGCGAGGTTTTACGTTTTCCAAGGATTATCTAATAAATAAAATCGTTGTATCATAAAATTATCCGATGAATAATAAAATATTATTTTCATCAACTGTAACTTTTATTTACTGGAAAAATAATTTTAACAGTGTAATTAATCATCTGTTCAAGAGTATTTAATTTAGGAGACTAGCTTACTTGCATTTTATTGAGAAATGTGCAAAGCTTCTCAAGGAAGCTAACCATCTTTCTCTCTCCTCCCTCACACTCCACTCACGGCTGCAATAGCCCAAATTGGAGCCAAAATTTTGCTCCACTTTGTTAATTCATTTATTCCAAATTCAAACACCCAAAAGCTACCACATTTATTTTCTATGCACTTTCTCTCTCTACCTTCTTCTTCTTCCTTTGAAATTTTTTTCTCCTCCTTCTCTCTAAGAGCTCACGGCCAGCAGCCCTTCCACACCTCATCCATCACAAAATTTTCATCCAACCCCATTTTCTTAATCCTCTCCATCTCCTAAACACTTTTCTAGTTGGTGGTTCTTTGAAAATCCTTCATTTTCACCATTTTCTTCAAGCTTCAAGCTTAGGGTTTTTGGGTAAGCTTCTTGATTCTTCACTTCCTTTTACTCATTTTCATTTCTATGGTCTTCTTGGTGACCACCTATGCCTTATTTTTCAAGCATTGGTGCTATTTTAATGAGATTGAAATTTTAGGGTTCTTGGTGGTGTCCAATCCGAAAATTGCAAGGAAATTTTAGGAGGCTTCTCTTGTTTTTTTCACTTTGGTAAAAGGAAGACACTCCTCCTCAACCTCTATTACCAAAAAGAAACCTTGTTTGTGATTGATTGTGAGAAAACCCTATTGAGGGTTATTCTTTGTTTGCATGATTAGTATGTTTACATGTTGTTTGTAATTTGTTTATGCTATTGGATTGATTGTTTGTGTATATTGATATATTGGAATGGATTGGAAGGCATGAAGTGGAAGAAAATGATGTTGGATTTTCTCTTGGATGGCCATGGTTTTGGGGGCCCAAAATTGGGGTTCTTTGTAAACAATTGTAACAAGTGAAAACTTAATTAATCAAGTGTGTAATGTGTAATTAATGGAATGGGAAAATTGGGAACTTAATTCCCTAGGGAGGCCACGGCCTCTAGGGCCTTTTTGGGGCTTAATTATACAACTTTGGTAACCTTGGAACTTAAATAATCAAGTGATTAAATTATTAGTAATAGGGTAGAGAATCAGCAAAATTGGAAGATTAGAAAATAAATTAGGATTCATAAATTTGAAAGAACCAAGAATAAAATTTATCATAAAACTTAGGGTAATTTTAATTAGGACAAGAACAAGAGAGTGTGAGACTTTGAGAATCTTAGAGTAACTTTCTAAGTGTATGATAATAAATTACAATAGAGAATTTAATTGATTAAGAGAATTCCTCTAGAGAAGAAATTTGGTAAGAAAAGCTAAATCTAAGTAAGAATGTATAATAAACTTTAAAAATGTATTAATTCATTTAATTCCAATATTACGATGTTGTGGGTCCATGTGAGTGACCAATGATGTGTTGATACTTAGTTTGGCCAATTGTGGCATATTGTGGAATAGTATGTAATGATGATCATACATGATTATGCATAAAGTCTTTATGCATTATGAAAGTCCTTTGGACTGTTGTTTAGGCCATGTTGCCTAGGGATTGAACACACCTTAGTGCGGGTGCGAGTAGACTAGGGTAGGTCATATTGTTGACCATGGGGGCGTCGGGGTGTGGGTACCCCACAATGGACAGTTAGTAGCTCTTATGTCTGTGGGGCAAACCGATGCAAACGCACCGACGATCCTGACCGGGTACTGTCCTATGTCGTGATCTAGTGTAAATTGTCTGTACAATGCCATGATATGCACGTGGATAAACTGATGAATTATAACACTTTGGCCGCGGCAGCCGAGTTGCAGACGTGTCTCCTGATCTTTCTCTCCGACTATTTGTGTCTAGCTCCATGGAGTAGGATTTTGACTTTGTATGCATGTGCATAGTGGGTCCATATATATTATCTGGCATCTGTTTATTATTATTATTATAATTGGAACTGTTGTGTTACTGTTATATATTTTCTTGCAACTGCTTATTTGTCTATTTCTGCTATTTAATACTTATGATTATTAATTGATATGTTCTGTGGGTGCTTTGCGCCGTTTTGTTTCTTGCTGCTATAATTGGTAATGATGGTAGGATGTCTTATCTCTTTCTTGTATTTCTATTATTTTTTATCTGTATATTGTGTCCCACCAAAGACGACGGCAAGGAAGTTGGAGCTCCCGATTTCCCCGGCTTTTGGCCCGATCGCGATTAGTGTCTAGTGTCGGATCATGGTGGCGCGCCAGAGTGGATTTCTGGGTTATGTACATCTGACCTTCCTCGGAGGGCCAGACTATTGGTACATTAACCTGAATTTCGAGCGGTTCATCTACGAGGGAAAGGTGTCGATCTCACTAGCTTGGAGGCGTCATGATCCGCCCATCTTCACGGGCAGCATCAGCGTGTGTTTGGAGTTCTACTTGCCCATCCAGGAGATGTGGGGTGACCGCTACTACACCCCACAGGAGGATACTTTTGTTTCCACTGCTCGGGCCCGGACTCCTCATTCAGTGGCTCCTATGGAGGTTTCCTCAGATGAGGAAGACCCCGAGGAGGTTCCTGAGGAGGACCTCGCGGAGAATCCTGATACGATTCCTCCTGATCTGAGGGACTGATATTGTTGGTAGCTACTGATGGCTGCCAGTGTTTTATTTTGGGGGCCTGATGTCTTAATTGTAGTGGGCTATATATTTCTGATATATTGGGGATGTATATGTATGATCCTTTGGGCAGGTATAGTTTTACTTTTTGGTATATCGGGCTTGTAATAAAACAGATTTGATATAATTATATATATATATGAATATGCAATGTTGATCAAATGTATGCTTTACTTCTGTCTTGCTCTTTTATTACTATTTACGGTAATCATCGTTATTACGCCTTATCACTAAATTTTATTAATTATAAACAAAAAAGAATATTCGCCAATTTAATTACATGACTATAATCAAGTAAATTTATATTATATTATAAAGAACCGGGTCTTAATTTACGTAATTGTATTTTTCGCATTGTGATCGACAATGTGACGTTCTCTTCCAAAAAGGGGCGTTACAGTAGTAGTAGAAGAAGAATGGTGGGAAAGAAAGAAATACATTATGAGAAGGTATTGTTTAGGAAGCAAGGTTAGTAGTAGTTAAAAATTATTGAAATCATATGACAATCTGCAATAGTTGTGCTTCTTTAAAAATTAGAGTCAATAAAGTTTTTTCCTATGCCAGATTAAACTTAAAACAGAACATGCATCACAATATAAAGGTAAGAGAGGGAGGAAGCTTACTTTTTATATTTATTTTTTGGAGGAAATAATTCATTAGAAAGGAAAGTGAATACGGAGAAAAAAAATAAGGCATCCTTTAAGAAGCAGCCAACCAAGAATACTAATAGATAGCAAAAAAGAAAACTCTTATGAGATTTTCAATCCCTTTGCATATCTAACAAATACACCCGCACGCCCCTTAAAAATATATTAGAAGAAAGATATAATGCATAGAATTCATCAACACCAAGAAAGCTATTAAAAAACAATAAAAAATAAAATAAAATTAAAGAATTAGGGGAAATGCAATATATGGATTTTAAAGATCATATAAGCCAATATAAGCAATATATATCAAGCAAATGCATCACAGGAATATGAAAACACACACACTACAGAGCTTCGAGGAACTGCATCAATTGTCTTTTTTAAAGTGTCTCTGTATTAGTCGTCAAGTTATAGTTATCAACTATAAGGCTTGGAGGAAATTGCATCATTAAGAGTCCCAGCAGCACCAGCATCATTAAGAGTCCCAGCAGCACCTGCATCATTAAAAGTCCCAGCAGCACCTACACCTGAAAGCTTATTTCCTAATGTCAGCACATGGCTAACAGTTTTGGAATAACCCAGCCCTAAAGAAAATCTATATTACAGGGAAATCTACAAATTCATGTGAACTGTCCCCTGTATATCTATGGAGAAATTAGGAAATTAGACTATATATTATTTATACACATAGTGGATGACATAAACTATGGTTCTAGTTCATTTGTTTTGATGCGTGATAATGGTTGTCCAAGTTATATAAATAATGTTGCAGGAATAGAGTGTTATTCCTAGGAAAATTATACAAATAATGTTGTAGGGATAGAGTCATGGAGATGAATGTTTCCAAGTCAATTAACAGCATTCTCATAACAAAAGAAACAATTAGGACTACATGCTAGCGTACTTTTGCCATTGGTAAGGCAAAGAAAAGATCCAAAGGGGGTGTGGCATTGATGCGCCAAAAGCATCATTACTTACCAAAGAAGCGAAGTCAACTACTGTGGTTGGTGCCAACATCCTCAAATATGGAGCAGATCCAAAGCTACTACCTGGTTCTAAATAGCTTGATAGACATTAAGTGAACTAATTAAGAAGGAAAAATATCGAAACACTCCTTTATGAAGATCTATAATGTTTTGTTAAGCTGGACAACCGAGCAAGATTCAAAGAGAATAACTCTATCAAGGCCAAGAATTGATTTCGCAAATGGGAAAACAAAAATCTATAGGAGATATTATATCTTTGTGTTTTATTTATTGCTGTCTGCTTAGATTTTATTTTTCTTCTCTATAATGTACTTATATTTTTTGTGATCATTATACTTTTCTTTTCTTATTTATTGTCTCATTTTCTCATGATGTTTCAATCCCTCTCTCTCCCGTGTGGTCTTGGTCATGAAGTGGTATCATATCAAAGCATGAGCACATGTACCAAAAAATGAAAGCATGAATATACTATTATCTGTGAGTTTGTGTGTTATGCATCTCTGTATGCTGAGATTTTATTTTTCTTTTCTATGATGTACTTTCATTTTTGGATATTGATGATCACATATTTGATACATTAATAAGCCTTCATTTTTAGTCATTTACACTCTCCATGTACTTAATTGATTGATTTTGATTATGTTTTGTCAGTTTGGACTCAAATTGGACTTAATTGAATTTTTTAGCATAATTTACGTCTTACATTATTTCTGTATTTAGGATATATCTTGGGATGTAGGTGGTCTTTGCAAGTGATTCTAGTGGCATTTGAAAGATAAGAGAGAGTTCTATAACTTTCATGAAGACCTCAAAGGCCTAATCACACGAGTAGATAACTCAAATTGGGGTTAAAGCAAGAACCAGAGTGCTTTTCCTGATAGCTTAACCTATGTATACTATTCATCACAATTTTTGGCCTAGAAGTTGTCAAATGGGTTGAAATTTAGATTATGAATAGCTAAGGTCCATATCTACAACTTTCATGTTGAACACGTTTCCAGAATCGGACTCCTTGAAGGTGATATTGGGCTTGGAAGTCAGAACGGAGGAGCTATGACTGGGCCTGAGTAGTGTGTAGTGATTTGAACGTATATGGAGTTATAGAAATGATATTAGACTCAAACTAAAGCCATTTGAAATCTAAGATTCAGGTCTACAACTTTCATGAAGACTACTTAGTTCAAAAATGACGAATGCAAAGACTTCAGAGCTGCATGATTTCGGAGACAAGGAATCTCCATAATTTTCCACTCACCAAAAGTCATTTGACATTTTCCACTCATTTTTCACTCATCCAACCACTAATGACTCACCCCCTTGTCATTTTATATCTCTAATCTTTTATAAAATGGGGCCTTGGCATATCATTGAGTGTGTTAGGTGTTAGTTACCAAAATGATGCCATTTTGTTACTAGGTTTTCTTGTAGTAATTTTCCTTTGTTCTAAATTAAAGTTATGTTCTTCTTCTTCTTCTTCTCTCTTTATTTCTTCTTATCTATGAGTAACTAAGTTTCATTTTACTTGGGTAAAAGGGTGAAGCGCTTGGTAATAAAGTAAGGTTAGATTTATTCTTCTCTTGTGCTTAAATGATTTATATTTTTCTAGTAACCATTATACGTATTATAATTTGTTTCTTATAATTTAGAAACCATCTTTGTAAAGAGGAGTTCTTGATTTGTTGTAGACAAAATATTGGCACAATGAATGCTTTAACCCATTTATAAGTAGTGGTAATATTTTTAGGAAACATAATATAATTACGTATATTATTTTAAATGGACTTTTAATGTTGTATTTTTCGATTGGAACCTCCATGTTGCGAGGATTCTAATTGAGTTATAAAAGAAATTAATCTTACCTTTATTTTATTTACCAAGAGTGAATCTTTTTACCCAAGTAAATCATTTTAATCGTAGTAACAAAATATTTACTTCACCTTAATCTTCAACAATTCTCTGTGGATCGACCTCGGACTCCCGAGAAATTTATTCCTTGAGACAACCTGCACTTGGGTTCGCAATGCAACAATTAATCCCGCATCAAGTTTGTAAACTTATTTGAAACTAAAAATTGTGCATCAAGTTTTTGGCGCCGTTGCCGGAGACTTGATTTGATGAACAAATTTCTGGTGTAAATATTTTGTATATATTTTCTACTCTTTTAATTTTTTTTTCTTTTGTACATACTAACTTACTAACTTTGTGGGAGAAATCTCTCCCTTTTATTTTTTTGTACATACTAACAGTGGGGGAAACTCTCCCTTTTATTTTACATATTAACTTAGTGGGGGAACCTCTCCCTTTTATTTTTTTTTCTGTACTTTACTAATTTAGTGGGGGAAACTCTCCCTAATTTCTCTATAATCTTTAATCATTAATAAAATAATCTTTTTCTTCTTCTTCTCTCTCGGAGCAAAAAATCAGCTTGCCGATTCTCTGGTTTTTATATTTTAAATTTACTTTTTGCACTTTTTTTTTGTATTTTATTTTCTGTAATTTTTTTTTTTTGTTACTTAATTTTTTGTCATTTATTTTTGTCATTTATTTTTGTTATTTTTTTGTCATTTATTTGTGTTTACTAACTTACTAACTATCTAACTTTTTACTTTATCTCGCTTCTAACATTTTAATTTATCTCGCATACTAACTTTTTAATTTTTCTCGCTTATTAATTTTTTTTTTTGGTGGTTGGTTTATACCACACCTTTGTTAATATTTAATGGACGGTTTATACTACTAGTTTGTATATTTTATTTTATATTTTAAGTTACTTATTTATGCTTAATTGGTATCGTGATTTAAATTATGATCGTTTGGTTAAAGTTAATCCTAGTACTGTATATATTGATATGTCTGAATTGTTGGTGTATGCCCTAGAGGCTAATACATTTTCTGTATTTGCATATATTCTATTATGCTATTTTATATATATGAGGCATTTCATTTATTGTGTTCTTTTTGATAAACATAATAAAGTCCTTAGAATAGTAAGATTGATGCCATAGGACATCAAGTGGATGACTTGATCGTGAGATCCTTTTGGTTACAACACTATTCTTAAATGTCCCTAGTCAAGTATTATTGTTAATTAGGACAACAATAATGCATTGAGACTAGTATGTGCGTAGACTGATGACCACATCTCACGGGTCATGGATATGAGATATCAAGTCTACACATGGATACATATTAGAGTAATGATGTATTGGACGGATTCCGCCATGAGAACGCTACGTGGATCGTTACGTGAGTGTCATGCAAGCGATTCTCATAGTGATAATGGTGTTTGTGGTCCTTTGACCTGAAATCACTACGATTCCTACATGAGGAGTTGTGTGTTTTAATGCCATCAAACGTCATCGTAACAAGGTGATTATAAAGTTGGTTGTTGGACATACCGCAAATCATGCAGAGGGATGTGAGTGACCTAGATGGAATTTGTCACTCCTACATAACAGAGCGATATCTTCTGCCCCCCGATTGAGTAGGACCGCAAAATGCATGGCCATGCTCAAATGAGTCAATATGAGATATTGATCTCATTTATTGTTACAAAGTCTACTCGAGTATCGGAAACGAATGATTGGACTATACAAGGGTGACGTATTCCATGCCTTGTGTTCAATCTAGATATCTTGACAAAGGGACTAAATTACACGGAAACATTGATCACGGATAGGTTATGTCAAATCACTGACATTCTCATTACTTGGGTAGCTAAAAAGTTGATGTGTTGCTAGATACCGTCACATCGTTTGTAATATTAAAATGAGATTTTAATATTACTACCAACGTCATGAGAACTGCAGGTCGCACACTTAGAACAGACTAAATTGGAGCAATAAGGATCCAAGTTGGACTCGGATTCAATTGTGGGCCTAACTCATGACATGCGGAGATGGGTTTTAGGGTTGCACTGACTTACCTTGCTACTGCTCACACTCACTTAAGGCACCACTATTATAAATAGTACCGTTAAGGGGTCTGCTATACATGTTACATCACAACCCTAGCCGCACCTAAGAAAGTGAGTATTGAAAGGTTCTTTCTTCTATTCGCAGCCTAGCACCGCGAAACAGAGGCGTGACTCCTTTTGCAAGTCTGTTCGTGTGGATACCGCAGAAACATCGTCGCTATTACGGTGTTGGTGATTCACCTCGCTTGTGTTTATCACACTTCAAGAGGTAATTTTAAAAACTCGGATTATGGACTTTTCGCATGGATCCTGTGTGGGAATCCTATTATTCCGCTGCGAGATATTTTGATCCGCAATTCCCGACATGAATCATAATCACACACATCAAATACAATGGCTGAAAATGAAAGTGTGCATGATGAACATGAAAATCAACCGTTGCGAACCATGCGTGAGTATTTGCAACCATCTCGAAATTCTAGTCCATCGTGTTTTATCTTTCCACTTAATACTAATAATTTTAGATTCAAGTCAGGTATGATTTCTTTACTTCCTAATTTCCATGGTTTAGAATCTGAAAGCCCATATTTACATTTAAAAGAATTTGAGGAAGTATGTATTACTTTTCATGATCAAACTTGCATTGAAGAGGTTGTTAAGTTTAAATTATTTCCTTTTTCTTTGAAAGATAAAGCAAAAACTTGGCTTAACACTTTGAAACCAAGATCAATTAGCACATGACAAGAAATGCAATGTGAGTTTTTGAAGAAATTTTTTCCAACACATAAAACCAATACTTTGAAAAGACAAATCTAAAATTTTTCGCAAAATTCAAATGAAGCATATTTTCAAAGTTGGGAACGTTTTAAAGATTTATTGAATTCTTGCCCACATCATGGTTTTGAAAAATGGCGCACTATAAGCTTCTTTTATGAAGGGTTAACACCCGAAACCAAATAATTTGTGGAAACAATGTGCAATGGTGAATTTCTTGATAAAGAACCTGAAGAAACTTTAGACTATTTAGACCATTTGACTGAAAATTCTCAATCTTGGCATGGTACTAATCCTTCTAAAAATTCAATTAGATTTAACCTTGCAAATGCTAGTAAAGGAAAATATCATCTTAGTTAAGAAGAAGATCTAAATGCAAGGTTTGCTAGTTTGGCTAGAAAGATTGAAGCTATGGAATCAGAGAAAGTAAAAAAAATTAAATTTGTGCAAAATGAAGAAATTTGTAGCATTTGTGATGAATTGGGACACTCAACAAATGAATGTTCAAAAATTTCTATTTTTAAAGAAGTTGTGCATGAGCAAGTAAATGCAATGAATAATTTTAAAAAGTCATTCACTTCTTCTTTTTCAGATACATACAATCCGGGATGGAGAAATCACCCGAACTTCAGTTGGAGGACCAACAATCAGGCATAATTCATGTAACCACCACCTCCTCAGGCACAGCAAGATTCTCAAAATTTTCAAGGATATGCACCTTTTGTCCCACCATACAGGAATAACCTTGAAGAAACATTGCATGCATTCATGAAAAAGTAAGATGCCATTTTTAATCAAAACACTCAAATCATGATTGACATAAAAGACACTCTTGCTAAACTTTCTTCTGCACTCACCATTCACGAGAAAGAAAAATTTCCTTCTCAACATCAACTAAATCCCAAGGGTTAATATAATCTAAATGATGGTAATTCAGAAAACCAACAAATAGATCAAGTCAAGTTAGTGACAACCCTTAGGAATGGAAAGGTTGTTGAAGAAAGTAAGGAGATAAAGAGTCAAGTGTCCAAAGTGATGAACTCCTTGAGTGTGAATGAGCTAGAGGATGTGGAAAAGAATCAAGATAGTAGTGATGCTGAGCTGCCCAAGAAACCTGAGGTGACAAAAAGTCTTATTAAGCCAAAAAATGATGACAAGGGCCACCAGACATACATGATTGACTCAATCATGGATAGGGGAGTTTCTACAACCTATGATTTTGATCCCCTTGAGAATTTTCTTGTCAATTCTGAGTTTGATTCTATCAGTAATCCCTCTGATGTAATTGATATTTTTACTTTTTTTTATAAAACTCAAGATCATGACACTCAGGCATGGCAACCAAAGTTTAAGGAGTTTTCTAAGAAAGCTTGGAGTATTGCTGATAAAAAAGGTGTTCGTCCCTTGGTCTGTTCTTATAAAATTAATTTGGTAGAAGGTAAATGGTCAACGGTTGAAGCTATAACTTGAGTTAAAGGATCCAGATGTAGCAGAGACTTTGGTAGACGATCCTGTCACCAAAGCTGAGGTAAGTTTTTAGTATTTCGTGTTTTTATTGAGTTTGCTTAAGTGCCTCCCAAATTTTGGAACCTTTATATGGGGATGTAAATAGTGTCGGCCAACAAAAAAAATTATAAAACAAAAGAACCCAAAAAAATATATATATATATATTTACATGCTTGTTTATTTCATTTTATTTCATTTTTTTGGTCATTACTAACCATTGTCAAGATGTAGTTATTCTCTTCTCATTTAAGCATTTCGGGTATGTGACTTTTCCCCATTACTTTGTTTAATTTTGTCCCAATAATTTCTTTGATGTATATTGATGATTATTTCTTCAGTCTGGATTTAATTGTTAACATTGAGGACAATGTTGTGATTTGGTTAGGGGGAATGATAGTTGTGTAAAAAAAAACTAATTTTTTTTTTAGAAAGTGTGTATATTAATATATTTGTTGTGTTTATGTGTTTGTCAGTAACTTACTAAACCAGTTAATGATGGCAGAGTAAGGAGTAAATTTTACTCTTGAGATGCATCTTAGTTGGGGTAGTAACTAGTTTGTGTGGAAGTAGCAATTCAAATTCAGGAAAATTTGCATGATTGAGTAAATTGTCTTCTTTCTTAAACATCACATGCTTAGTTATGGATGTTAAAATTTTTGTGGATTGAGAATGATGGATATATGCCTTGTGAGATTTTGAGTTTATCGATGAATGGATTGAACATCTGTACCATTCTCTTCTTTCTTGAGTGATTTTTTCTCATGGAATTGTTACTCTAGAACTTGCTTTGATTCTTTTTGAAGCTACATTTTCACATGCATACATAAACATGATTGAGGCAAATTTTCTTGAATTAACCACTTTGACCAAATAGCTAACCTTACATATTTTCCTTTACTTAACCCCTTTGAGCTTATTTGTCCATTCTTTGTTTTTAACTCATTACGTACCTTAAATGAAAAAACCATGTTCTAACCCAACCTTAGGAAATAAAAGAGCATTGACTTTGTTATTTGATGAGTTCTTGAACAAGTGTGGGGGTGCATGTGCAGATTGGTTATATAAAAAAAGAAAAAAAAGGAAAAAATGTGTCTATATAAAAAAAGAGAGCTTATTATTGCTACAATCAAAAGAATACACCATGTGATATATTCATGCCTAGACTGAGGGTGGATGATTGGAAATAACAGGAATAGAAGGAGAATGTTCAAGCCTAACAATGAATTCAACCTACCAATTGATCTTCAACAAAACATTAGTCAGATATTGGTCATTGTCCTGTATGAGGAAGAACTAAGAAATTCTTGAGAAATTTAGACTGAATGTTCTCAAACATCCTCTCCATTCTAACTGTATCATAATGCTCTTTCATTCTCTTTGGTATTTAATTTGTCTTATCTATATTACTTTCACCTTTACCTTGACCCCATTATAACCTTGAATAAAGTCCTCTTGATTTGTGTATATATGTTGTTTTTGAGTAGCTGAAAAGTAGAAGATAAGCAAGCTTATGGTAGTGCAATTTTCATGGGTTGAATTGAGTAAAATACCTACCTTTTAAACACTCGAGGGATTGAGAGTGAATCTTGTGAAAATCTATCATTCTTGACTCATGCTTTTCAATTGAAAGATCATTGCTTGTTGATTTGAGATGTGAAGATATGTTACCTCATGAATGTTTTGATTACTTGAATGATTGGTTGCTCTTCATTTTTAAATATGATTAGAAATTAAGTCTTATAGAGTGTTTAACGTTTGAGTCTGTTTCGTTTTTTTTTAGTTTTGGTCTTGTGTTTTTCCTAGGAGTGCAAAAAACTAAGTGTGAGAGAATTTAATGATCACATATTTGATACATTAATAAGCCTTTATTTTTAGTTATTTACACTCTCCATGTACTTAATTGATTGATTTTGATTATGTTTTGTAAGTTTGGACTTAAATTGGACTTAATTGAATTTTTCAGCATAATTTATATCTTACATTATTTCTGTATTTGGGCTATATCTTGGGATGTAGGTGGTCTTTGGAGGTGATTCTAATGGAATTTGAAAGATAAGAGAGAGTTCTATAACTTTCATGAAGACCTCAAAGGCCCAATCACACGAATAGATAACTCAAATTGGGGTTGAAGCAAGAACCAGAGTACTTTTCCTGACAGCTTAACCTATGTGTACTGTTCATCACAATTTTCAGACTAAATGTTGTCAAATGGGCTTAAATTTGGATTCTAAATAGATAAAACCCATATCTACAACTTTCATGTTGAACACTTTTCCAGAATCGGACTCCTTGAAGGTGATATTGGGCTTGGAAGTCAGAACAGAGGAGCTGTAACTGGGCCTGAGCAGTGTGCAGTGATTTAAACGTATATGGAGTTATAGAAATGATATTGGACTCAAACTAAAGCCATTTGAAATCTAAGATCTAGGCCTACAACTTTCATGAAGACAACTTGGTTTAAAAATGATGAATGCAAAGACTTCAGAGCTACATGATTTCGGAGACAAGGAATCTCCATAATTTTTCACTCACCAAAAGTCATTTGACATTTTCCACTCATCCACCCACTAATGACTCACCCCCCTTGTCATTTTGTATCTCTAATCTTTTATAAAAGGGGGCCTTGGCATATCATTGAGTGTGTTAGGTGTTAGTTACCAAAATGATGTCATTTTGTTACTAGGTTTTCTTGTAGTAATTTTCCTTTGTTCTAAATTAAAGTCATGTTCTTCTTCTTCTTCTTCTTCTTCTTCTTCTTCTTCTTCTTCTTCTTCTTCTTCTTCTTCTTCTTCTTCTTCTTCTTATCTATGAGTAACTAAGTTTCATTTTACTTGAGTGAAAGGGTGAAGCTCTTGGTAATAAAGTACGGTTAGATTTATTCTTCTCTTGTGTTTAAATGATTTATATTTTTCTAGTAACCATTATACGTATTATAATTTGTTTCTTATAATTTAGAAACCATCTTTGTAAAGAGGAGTTCTTGATTTGTTGTAGACAAAATATTAGCACAATGAATGCTTTAACCTATTTATAAGTGGTGGTAATATTTTTAGGAAACATAATATAATTACATATATTATTTTAAATGGACTTTTAATACTGTATTTTCCGATTGGAACCTCCATGTTGCGAGGATTCTAATTGAGTTATAAAAGGAATTAATCTTACCTTTATTTTATTTACCAAGAGTGAATATTTTTACCTAAGTAAATAATTTTAATCATAGTAACAAAATATTTACTTCACCTTAATCTTCAACAATTCCCTGTGGATCGACCTCGGACTCCTGAGAAATTTATTACTTGAGACAACCTGCACTTGGTTCGCAATGCAACAATTAATCCTGCATCAAGTTTGTAAACTTGTTTGAAACTAAAAATTGTGCATCAGATATCATTAGCTAACCCTTCGAAAAATCTCACAGGAATTAAAGGTATAAGCAAAGAGGTGAGTTTCCATTTTTACATACCTAAAAATTACACCTTGCAGCCACATGTTTGCATTCTTCCTTTTTAAAAAACAAAGTCCAAAGTCAATCACAAAATGCTAATAAATGACTATAAAAGATACAATTTCATGTCTCATAAATGAAGCAATGAACACAACATTTGATATAGATTCTACCCAGAATAACAATCAGGGCCTTCAATAACCATGAACATTAGTGAAGATAAATTAACAACTATACTTATTTTTCAAAAAAGGGAAGGATATTTTGTTTACAGTACAGATGAAAATATAAAAATAAGAAAAAAAACAAATCTACTATATGAAGAAATTATTAAAGGCAAGGAAAATGAACCTAAATGTTTGAGAGGATGCATTAAGGAATTTCTGAAAACACAGATAAGGAAGGGTCAACAATTAGTAATAAAATAATAAGCTATTTCTAGGCGTAACACACAGGAATGGGGAGCAAGCATAGGAATTTCACAAGACACAGGAAAATACACATTAAGACAACTAACCAAGCAACAAAGGAATTATTCATTGCTACTTCCATTGAGTTTCAAGGAAAATACGCAATAAGACAAGACATAGGAATTATTCATCGCTACTTCCACAAAACAAAATTGGCTATAATAATATGTTTGGGAAATTATCTAATTATGAATCAATAAAATTATGCTTAGGAAATCCACCAATTGGTTATTGAAATCAGTTCAACAAGGTAGTTTGTAGCGCTAAAGATATTAGATTCAGACATCTCTATATTTGATTATTTAGAATTGGAAGTCAAAGAGTAACAATTAATTGCATATATATATATATATATATATATATATATATATATATATATATATATATATATATATGTAGCGAGTTAGTGATACTAACTAAAAACACAAGTAGCACTAAAGACCAACACTTGCATTAGTTTACCATAAAAAAAAAAACACTTTTCTCAAACACATTGACTCAGATAGCACTTGCATCATGCCAGGGGCATTAGTGATACTAACTAAAAACAAAAAGTTTACCATACTTTTGTTAGAACTCAAAGTTTACCATCCAATCAATTTAACATACACTTGGGACATTAACATAAAAAATATCCTTGGTCTCTAGCTTGTACTATTTGTATATTGCATAAACTTCTTTAGTGTACTCACCAAATCCAAGAACTAATAAAAAAATGTGCAAATCAATAAATGTAATGCCCCCTTTTTTGGGAGGAGGACGTCACACCAAACATATGAAACTCTTTTAAAAAACATACACTAAGACCTGGTTTACATACATATAGTCATTAATCTATTCATTTATAAATCACATAGCAACTTGACAATTTCTCCTTTAATTATATATATATATATATTTATATATTTTTTCTATTCTTTTTTTTTTTTTAATTTTCTTCAACAAGCAGAAAACAAAAACTTAATGGAAATTAATGTGAACATCAAACCATACTTTTATACAGAGGATACATAACATAAGTATCTAGATACACCAACAGTTTTAGCAAAAGAAAACAGAAGCTTTACATGCCCAAAAAGATATATATACAGACAGCCACCAATGCTACAAAAAGTATCATGCCTCCAACAACTACTGAGAAGGAGCCTCTGAGGGGTCCTCCTCAGGTTCCTCCTCAGGATCCTCCTCAGAAGAGGAAATCCTTACAATAGCTCATGTAGAGGATAGGAACAAATCTTCCTGTGGAGTATACTCGCGGTTACCCCACACCTTATGTATCGGCATGTAGAACTCCAGCGATACAACCACATCAAAAAAGAAAACAGGTGGATCATAACGACCCTAAGCCAAAGATATAGTCACATCTCCCACATAGATGAAACGCTCGGTGATCAAGTCAACGTGCCAAGAGTCACCGCCTCCATGGAACCTCAGTCTGCCATACCCAAGAAAACCTTGCCGAGATGCTATAGCCAAACAGAAGACCAACTCGCCCCAAAACTAGGAAACTCAGGCTCTTCCTTGTCTCGATTTTTTAAGAAGCATAGATATAAACAAAATAGCATAATACAGAAAAGAGGTGAGATATCCAACATCAATACTAGTTATGGCAGTAAAGAACCAGAAACGGCACAGGACGCCATATAGCATGACAAACATAATAAACAGCATCAAGATTCAGATGATAAACAATTTGATAATACAGATAGTCATAACATCATTAAAAGAAATAGTTCCATAATCATATATTTTTATGCCAAATAAATATGTTGACAGACTATGCACATGCACAAGGTACCAAAATCCTACTCCATGGAGCTAAATACAACATCGAAGAAAATGATTAAGGAGACATGTCTGTATCTCATCAGCCTCAAATCAAGTACTTTCAATATCAACAAATTGCACAACATGGATTATACAAGACATTCTTCACAAGATCGCAATATATGACAGTGTCTCGATCCGGATCGTCGGTGCGTTTGCCTCAGTCTGTCCCACAGCACAGAGGAGCTACCAACTATCCATTGTGAGATACCTGCACCCCGACGCCCCCAAGGTCAACAAGTGACCTACACTAATCTATTCGCACCCGCACGTGGGTGTGATTCATCTCCTAAGCATACAGTTTTACAAACAGAGTCAATTAGACTTTCACAATGCATGATGACTCGATGCACATATATATAGATATTCAATAATAGTATGACTTGTCCATGATTACATGCCACATTAGGCCCAATCAATTATCAACAATCCTTGGTCCCACTTATGGACCCACAACAAGTTATTATCTAAATCTCAAGGGTGGAAACATACTTTTTAAAGTTTTATATGAAAGTTACGCCTCAATTTCATTATTTTTTTTCTATTAACCTCTCTAGGGGAATTCTCTAGTATTTCTCATTCAATCTTTATTACTTTTAATTAAATAAGTTTTTTTCCTTTATTTTAGACCAAACTCATTTAGAATAATCATTTTAAGTTTCTCAAAACCTAACTCACACTCATGTTCTTTCTTTGGCCTAAAAATCACGCTAGGTTATAGGATAAAGTTTTGTTCTTTATTCTTTCCATATTATGAATTCCTAATTAAGTGTCTACTCATTTAATTAACTAAGTTTTAACTTCATACAGAAGTCTCACATTAAGTGCCCAATGAGGCTGTGAGCCTCCAAGGGACTAGGAATCCAACATTTTTCATTACCTCACTAAACACTCATCATTTAATTGCTTAAGTCCCAAATTAGCACAAAAGTTTCATCTTGGACCCATCAAAGGGCCTCTTGGCCATGAGCCTCCAAACCAAAGGGGCAAAAATCCTTTGCTTTTCATACATACATCTAAGCATCCAATGCATTCCAAATCCATCAAGTTACACAATAGCAAGTATTAAAGTCATACAACACAACCAATCACAACATTACCAAAAATCACACAACAAAGTGAGCAACCCACACATGGATTCCTCACCATCAACATAAAAACGTATTCCTCATCACCATGATAGGTTGAAGAGGATAATCTCCCTCTTACCTAAAGAGACAACAAAAGAAAGCAAGCTCCTTGATGCTTCCTTACAATTTTCATCCACCACCACCAACGAAACCCTAGGATAGTCAAACTCACAAAATCAACAATCAAAGCTTGAAAAGAGGAGTCCTTGATCACAAAGGTGACCAAGGATCATGAAAACGAGAAGAGAAAAGATGAAAATCAAGAACTTTACCTCAAAGCTTCAAGTTTTAGGGCTTGGTAGAAAGTGATGAAGATGGAAGAATCAAGAGATGATCACCAAAGAGAAAAGCTTCTATGTGACAAGGAGATTCAAGAACCAAGGTTGGTTGGAAGGAACAAAAATGGATGGCCAAAATGGTGTATATGGCCGTGAGAATGGAGAGGAAGAATGGAGAAGAGGAAGTGTGAGAGAGAAAGGAGAAAAGTGAGAGTGAAAAGTGATGAAACTTTTTTTTTTGAAATGGTAAAGTGAAAAGTGAATGTGTGGTAAAGTGAAAAGATGACAATTGGTGTCATCTTTCCCTCCAATTACCGTGGAGTCTAAGGAGGAGAGAGGAAATGTGAAGCTTCCTTGAGAAGCTTGGTATAAAGCTTCATTGAGAAGTTTCACACACTTTTTGAAAAAGTCAAGGGTGATGTCATGGTGATGATGTCATCTTGGTGATGTCATTAAAGTGCTCTCTAGAAAAGATGACTAACACTCTACTAAAGCTATTATCCAGTGGACAAAGGTTACAGTTAGCAAAAATAGTATTTATCGTTCAACGAATAATAAAATGTTATCGCGATTTTATTTATCAGATAAAATTTTTAAAAAAAATTTTCATAAACTGTGTCCGGCCTCGGGTTTAGTAAGATTCCCGTCGATGTTTCCATAGTCCAAAGTTTTCTGGCCTCGGGAAAAATATTTTACTTTTCCGGCCCGCTCAACACGTATGCAAAATGAAAAATATATTAAAATAATCAAAATCACCAAAATAATTCACAAAAATTCTAAAAAATTACAAATATTATAAAAAGCATATAATAGAAAATAAGAAATTTTTGGCGTGTTACAATAAACAAACATGCAGACATGTATTAAAGCATCCAATTTACTCATTCTTGACAATCTCACTCCCGTAAATGCATATAATAAGAAAACAAATCTATGCTGCGTTTAGAACAATTTAACTTTAGAATTGAAAAGAATTCATTTTAGAATAGATACATACTGCTATAATCAATTATCAACAATTTGCAGGAAACCAAAGTAGACATTCTTATAACAGAAGGCCACCAATGACTTTTGCTTCAGGAGGAGGTAATATCTTATGAGTTCATACTATGAATGCTTATGTCCCTAAAGCATGTCAAATAGTTTTTGATGATAACGAAAGCCAAAGTGAAGATCAAGTGCAAAAGAGAAGATCAAGCGCAAAAGGAAAAATCAAGATCAAAGAAAGAAGTCAAGAGGTTTATTTAGTTATAAGACTTAGAACATTAATGTTAAATGCTCTCAAGATTTTTCAAATGGTTTTTCAATATATGATTTCAAAATAAGTGAGAAATTTCAAAGTTAAACATGGCTTTCAAGAAAACTTGAGTTTTAATCTTAAAGCTAACACTCTTAAAAGGATTTATGTTTAATCAAGTGTCTTGAGGTGTTAGAAATGACTTACAAGCTTTATTGGACTTGAAAAATGTGTTTAAAGGCCAATGTAATCGATTACATGATGTTTGTAATCGATTACACAGCAAACAGAGGCCTTGTAATCAATTACATGAGTAATGTAATCGATTACAAGCAAGTCAGAGGCCATGTAATTGATTACACAGTATATGTAATCGATTACAATAAGCCCAGAAAGGCAAGAACACGTTCAAAGAGTCATGTAATCGATTACATGGATATTGTAATCGATTACACAGCAAGTCAGAAGTCATGTAATCGATTACATGGATATTGTAATCGATTACAAGCAAGTCAGAAGCCATGTAATCGATTACACTAATAATATAATCGATTACACAGAGCCCAGAAAGCCAAGAACACGTTGGAACAACAATATAATCGATTACATAAGTTGTGTAATCGATTACACGAACCCTGACAACGTCCAACGGCTATATTAAATGCATGCCTAAACCACCCCAACGACTTTATTAATTGAGAAACTTATAAATACCAAAGTTGGGTCTTCATTTGAGGTTAACCTTGAACCAAAAACTGATCACCAATACTTCCAAACGTGAATCAATCCTCAAATCCACTTCTTGCTCTGTTTTCTTGTAAAAACGTGAAAAATCTTTAAGAGCATATTAGAGCTTCAATTTGTAATCATCTGCTCTAGTGAAAGCTTCATTCAATCTATCATTATTGCTTTGCAAAGAGGGTGAGGCATCCCTCCAAAAGTGTAAAGGGTGAGGTATCCTTTAGTTAAAGAGACTCAAGCTCCAAGGGTGAGGTATCCTAAAGTGTTGAGTGCTCAAGGTTGCAGTGGTTGTCAAGCACCCATTGAAACTTGAAGATATAGTGGAAAATCTCAAGTTGTTGCTTGGGGACTGGACGTAGATCACAAGTGGATTGGTGATCGAACTAGGATAAATCATTGTGTTTGTTTTCTCTAAACCCTTCTCTTTACATTAAGTACTGTTTTATTGATTTGCTTAAATATTGGTACATTTGGCTATTGCATTTATAAGTGAAAGTGTTTATCTTTTATATCCAATTATCTCTAATCATCAATTAGCTTCAACAAAAATTATTTATCAAACGATTTGCTAAAGATTTGCGAACTTAGTTTTCATACTCAATTCACCCCCCTCTTAAGTATTGAGGCCACTTGGTAATAAGTGGTATCAGAGCTAGACTCTTGTATAAAGAACTTAACAGCTTCAAGAGAAGTGATGACTTCAAATGATTTTTCAAATGAAAGTTCTTCTATAAACAGACCTCCTTATTTCAATGGGGATGGTTATGCCTATTGGAAAGAAAGGATGAAAATTTTCATTGAAGCTATTGATTTAGATGTGTGGGATGCCATTGAAAATGGTGCTTTTGTTCCTACATAAACTAAAGATGATGTGAAAATCAATACACTTAGAAATGAATGGACCGATGATGATAAAAAGAAGGTTCAATACAATTTGAGAGCCAAGAACATCATCACCACATCTTTGGGGTATGATGAATTCTTTAGGGTGTCAAATTACAAAACCGCAAAGGAAATGTGGGATACCCTACAAGTAATTCATGAATGTACTAGTGAGGTAAAACAATCTCGAATAAACACTCTTACTCATGAATACGAATTGTTTAGAATGAACCAAGGTGAAAGTATTCAAGATATGCAAAAGAGGTTTACTCATATTGTTAATCATCTTATCTCATTGGGAAAGACATTTCCTAATGAGGATCTTATTAACAAAGTCTTGAGATGTCTAAGCAGGAATTAGCAACCCAAAGTAACGGTGATTGCGGAATCAAGAGATTTATCAACAATGTCTCTTGCCACCCTATTCGGAAAACTTCAAGAACATGAGCTAGAACTAAATAGGCTTAATCAAAATGAAGAGCATGACAAAAAGAAGAAGGAAATCGCACTCAAAGCCACCACCTCTACATTTGAAGATGATGATGAAGATGGTGAAGAGGATGCTGAAAGTGTTGAGCTAAGTGAAGAGAATCTTAATTTCCTTGTGAGAAAATTTGGAAGATTTCTAAAGAAAAAAGGATTTCAAAGAAGACCACCCTTTCCTCAAAAGAAAGTATATCACAAAGAAGAAGGATCCTCTACTCCTCCAAAATGCTATGAATGTGGAAAACCGGGGCACATGAAAATGGAGTGCCCTATGTATCTCAAGAAGATGGAAAAGTTTGAGAAAAGGCCCTCCAAAGAAAAGAAAGGAAGGAGAGCATACATAGCTTGGGAGGACAATGACTTAAGCTCCTCCGACAATTCAGAGGATGAAGAAGCTCATCTTTGTCTCATGGCTCAAGGAGAAGAAAGTGAAGAGAGCGACACCGAGGTGTGCTTGAAGACCAAGAGCTCAAGTTGGTATCTTGATAGTAGTTGCTCTAAGCACATGACCGGTGATGGCTCCAAGTTCTCCTCCCTTACACCCAAGAAACATGATCATGTCATATATGGTGATAACAACAAAGGGAAGATTCTTGGAATTGGCAAAGTTAGTAAGGTCCCTTCATCATCTATTGATAATGTGTTGCTTGTTGAAGGACTTAAACATAATTTGCTTAGTATTAGTCAATTGTGTGATAAAGGCAATAGAGTTATATTTGATTCTTCTTATTGCATAATTGAGGGAAAGGATGATAAGCAAGTTAAGTTTGTTGGTCATAGAGTCAATAATATATATATGATTAGTCTCGATGATATCTCCTCAAATGATGCTAAATGCTTTATGAGTAAAGAAAATGATCCATGGTTATGGCATAGAAGAATTACTCACATTCACATGGATCACTTAAACAAATTGGTTTCTAAAGAACTAGTAATTGGTCTTCCAAAGCTCATATTTGAAAAAGACAAACTTTGTGATGCATGTCAAAAGAGGAAACAAGTAAAGGTCTCTTTTAAAGCTAAAAACATGATTTCAACTTCTAGACCTTTACAACTTTTGCACATGGATCTTTTTGGTCCCTCTAGAACTATGAGCTTTGGTGGAAATTACTATGCATTAATGATTGTGGATGATTTTTCTAGGTTTACATGGACATTATTCTTGGCCCACAAAAATGATGCTTTTCAATCATTTAGAAAAATTGCCAAAGTTATCCAAAACGAAAAAGGTTTTTGTATTGCATCCATAAGAAGTGACCATGGTGGTGAATTTGAAAATCATGAATTTGAAACTTTTTGTGATGAACATGGCATTGAGCATAATTTTTCTGCCCCTAGAACACCACAACAAAATGGTGTTGTAGAAAGGAAAAATCGATCTTTAGAAGAAATGGCAAGAACTATGCTCAATGAGGCCAACATTCCTAAGTACTTTTGGGCGGATGCAGTTAACACCACTTGTTATGTTATGAATAGAGCCCTAATAAGGCTAATTTTAAAGAAAACCCCATATGAATTGTACAAAAGAAGGAAACCTAATGTGTCACATTTTCATGTCTTTGGATGTAAATGCTTTGTTTTGAATAATAGAAAGGATAACTTGGGAAAGTTTGATGCAAAATCTGATGAGGGAATATTCATTGGTTATTCTATTCATAGTAAGGCCTTTAGAGTCTATAATAAACGAACTATGACCATAGAAGAGTCCATACATGTTGCATTTGATGAAACTAACCCAAATGAGTCGAGAAAGGAGCTTGTTGATGATGTTGCAGAAATCTTGGCAAAAACGCACTTGGAAAATCAAGAGAAAGAGTCCAAGAAGTAAGAAGAGAGACTCCTTGATCACTCATGGCAAAAAGATTCAGAAATCTTGGATCTACCCAAGGAATGGAGGACTTCAAGATATCATCCTCTCGACAAGGTGATAGGTGATGTATCAAAAGGGGTAATCACTCGAAACTCACTTAGAGATGCATGTAATCACCTAGCCTTTGTCTCTCAAGTTGAACCTAAAGGCATAAATGAGGCCATTAATGATGAGCATTGGATCTTGGCCATGCAAGAAGAGCTAAACCAATTTGAGAGAAATCAAGTTTGGGAATTAGTTCCAAGGCCCAATGATCATCCTATAATTGGCACCAAATGGGTCTTTAGGAACAAACTTGATGAAACGGGCTTAATAATAAGAAACAAAGCTAGGCTTGTAGCTAAGGGATATAATCAAGAAAAAGGCATAGACTATGAAGAAACTTATGCTCCCGTAGCTAGATTAGAGGCCATTAGAATGCTACTTGCATATGCTTGCATCATGGATTTCAAACTCTATCAAATGAATGTCAAAAGTGCTTTTTTAAATGGTTTTATACAAGAAGAGGTGTATGTAGAACAACCTCCTGGTTTTGAGGATTTTGAAATGCCCAACCATGTTTTTAAATTGAAAAAGGCATTGTATGGCTTGAAACAAGCTCCTAGAGCTTGGTATGAAAGGTCGAGTAAATTCCTTTTAGAAAAAGGTTTTTCTAGAGGCAAAGTTGACACTACCCTTTTCATAAAACATAAAATACATGACATACTTCTAGTTCAAATCTATGTTGATGACATTATATTTGGAGCTACTAATAACTCTCTTTGTAAAGAATTTTCAAATATTATGCAAAGTGAGTTTGAAATGTCCATGATGGGTGAGCTCAACTTCTTCCTTGGTCTCCAAATTAAGCAAACAAGAGAAGGAATGTTCATAAGGTAATCCAAGTATTGCAAGGAGCTGCTCAAGAAGTTTGGAATGGACAATACCAAGCATATGGCTACTCCTATGGGCACCTCTTGCTATTTGGACAAGGATGAAGGAGGTAAATCAGTAGAAATTATGAAATATAGAGGTATGATTGGCTCACTCCTTTACCTCACTGCAAGTAGGCCTGATATAATATTTAGTGTATGCATGTGTGCTAGATATCAAGCTAATCCTAAAGAATCACACCTAATTCTTGCTGTTAAAAGAATAATGAAATATCTAATAGGCACGTCACAAATGGGTTTATGGTACCCTAAAGGTGCCTCATGTAGTCTTATTGGGTATTCTGATTCTGATTTTGCTGGGTGCAAAATGGATAGAAAGAGCACTAGTGGGACATGCCACTTGCTTGGAAGCTCACTAGTTTCTTGGCATAGCAAGAAACAAAATAGTGTGACATTGTCTACAGCTGAAACTAAATATGTTGCAGTTGGGAGTTGTTGTTCTCAAATCCTTTGGATGAAACAACAACTCTTGGACTATGGTCTTGAGCTTGATCACATCCCCATAAGATGTGATAATACTAGTGCAATCAATTTGTCCAAAAATCCCATCTTGCATTCTAGGACTAAACATATTGAAATAAGACATCATTTCATTAGAGACCATGTTCAAAAGGGGGATTGTATGCTTGAGTTTGTAGAAACCACTAAGCAACTAGCTGACATTTTCACTAAACCCCTAGCAAAAGAAGCAATTTTCTATATAAGAAATGAACTTGGTATATTGGATAAATCATGCACAAATTAACTAATTGCTGCATAATCTTAAAACTAATGCATAAACTTGTGTTTTTCTGCATAATTATGCCACATTGCTGCATAATCTCTGAACTTTTCATCATATTTGAATCCAATACTGACTTGAGCTTCGGAGATTTCCCCTAAGTTGTTTTGTAGGTGCTCCTCCATGCCCAAGACTCCCAAGCAACTCAACATCCTCAAAATTTCACCAAAAATGGTGAAATTCTTGGTAAAAATGGTAATTTTGATCAATTATGTGAGTTGAATCATAATATGATTAGTTTATATGTTTGCATGATGATTTGAATTGATCTAAGTAGCTTTGGAACTATTTTGAATGGATTAAAATTGATTATATGCTGTTTGGAATACAAAATCTGAGTTAAAAAGTGCTGATAATCGATTACAATGCCTTTGTAATCGATTACACAGGTTCTGTCATGCATGTAATTGATTACACACCTTTTGTAATCGATTACAATTAACTCAGAACTCAGGTAATCTATTATATACAAATGCAAAAACTCTTTCTTTTTCCTATGATCAGTTTGTCATCATCAAAAAGGGGGAGAATGTGAATGCTTATGTCCCTAAAGCATGTCAAATAGTTTTTTATGATAACAAAGGCCAAAGTAAAGATCAAGTGCAAAAGAGAAGATCAAGCGCAAAAGGAAAAATCAAGATCAAAGAAAGAAGTCAAGAGGTTTATTTAGTTATAAGACTTAGAACATTAATGTTAAATGCTCTCAAGATTTCTCAAATGGTATTCAAATATATGATTTCAAAATAAGTGGAAAATTTCAAAGTTAAACATAGCTTTCAAGAAAACTTGAGTTTTAATCTTAAATCTAACACTCTTAAAAGGATTTATGTTTAATCAAGTGTCTTGAGGTGCTAGAAATGACTTACAAGCTTTATTGGACTTGAAAAATGTGTTCAAAGGCCAATGTAATCGATTACATGATGTTTGTAATCGATTACACAGCAAACAGAGGCCTTGTAATCGATTACATGAGTAATGTAATCGATTACAAGCAAGTCAGAGGCCATGTAATCGATTACACAGTATATGTAATCGATTACAATAAGCCTAGAAAGGCAAAAACACATTCAAAGAGTCATGTAATCGATTACATGGATATTGTAATCGATTACACAGCAAGTCAGAAGTCATGTAATCGATTACATGGATATTGTAATCGATTACAAGCAAGTCAGAAGCCATGTAATCGATTACACTAATAATGTAATCGATTTCACAGAGCCCAGAAAGCCAAGAACACGTTGGAACAACAATGTAATCGATTACATAAGTTGTGTAATCGATTACACGAACCCTGACAACGTCCAACGGCTATATTAAATGCATGCCCAAACCACCCCAACGGCTCTATTAATTGAAAAACTTATAAATACCAAAGTTGGGTCTTCATTTGAGGTTGACCTTGAACCAAAAACTTATCACCAATACTTCCAAACGTGAATCAATCCTCAAATCCACTTCTTGCTCTGTTTTCTTGTAAAAACGTGAAAAATCTTTAAGAGCATATTAGAGCTTCAATTTGTAATCATCTACTCTAGTGAGAGCTTTATTCAATCTATCATTATTGCTTTGTAAAGAGGGTGAGGCATCCCTCCAAAAGTGTAAAGGGTGAGGTATCCCTTAGTTGAAGAGACTCAAGCTCCAAGGGTGAGGTATCCCAAAGTGTTGAGTGCTCAATGTTGTAGTGGTTGTCAAGCACCCATTGAAACTTGAAGATATAGTGGAAAATCTCAAGTTGTTGCTTGGGGACTGGACATAGATCACAAGTAGATTGGTGATCGAACCAGGATAAATCATTGTGTTTGTTTTCTCTAAACCTTTCTCTTTACATTAAGTATTGTTTCATTGATTTGCTTGAATATTGGTACCTTTGGCTATTGTATTTATAAGTGAAAGTGTTTATCTTTTATATCCAATCATCTCTAATCATCAATTAGCTTCAACGAAAATTGTTTATCAAATGATTTGCGAAAGATTTGCGAACTTAGTTTTCATACTCAATTCACCCCCCTCTTGAGTATTGAGGCCACTTGGTAACACATACATTTTATTGTCAGATAAGCAAGAGACCACATTTAGTAAGGACAAGTAATAAATCTGTAAGCAATAAAGGACAGCCAAATCAGGTACAAAGTATTTCAACTTCAGGTATTGCAAAGTGGTGCTCAAGTCTCATTACAGATAAGAATACAATGTCTAATTAATATCTTAATATGGCATTAAGGAAGACATCCTAATAGCAGTTAATGATACTAACAAAAAACACAAATAGCACTAAAGACCAGTACTTGCATTAGTTTACCAGCCAATAAAAAAAACACTTTTCTCAAACTCCATTTTGCAAGAGTTAACTTTCCACCAGAACAATCACTGACAGAACCATAGGCAATATTAAACCATTCATAATAAATACCACAGTAGGAATATTATGGAGTGATTGATCTATGGTATTCCTGGGAACCCCAGGAAATATTAAACCATTCATAATGGATACCCAACACAAGTAAATATGATTCAACTATTAATGTAATGGAGACCTTTGGAAATATCTCACATTCTTCAAAAGCACAATTGAGAAATTGAAATTGAGTGAGAGAGTGTCTGTGAGAGAGATGAAACTTTTATAGAAGGAAAAACTTTAAAGGCCAGCTTCACTTCAACATTGTATTACTCAATTTTCTCTAATGTTAGATTTATTCATATAATAGTCCTAAACAATTGCTTGAAAAAATTCTGACAAAGATTCATGGGGGGAGGGGTGGAACTTTCAGTCTATTTTGAACCCTTTATGACCTCCAAATCATTGAAACCTCCATGGAAAAAAACCTCATATTCACAGCAAGGCTTTTTCACCACCCAAATAAAAAATAACCAAAATAGAGAGAAAATTGAAAGAGGTAAAGATTCGTTTAAGGAGAAGGAAGGATTGAAGAAAGAAAGAAAATAAAATAATAATGTCCCACAATGAAGGAAAACATCTCACCTGATAACAAAGTGGTTTAGAGAAAACTGAAAACGGATTGAAAATATTATTAAAATAAAACAAAACCTTCTAACTCTTACCATCTAACTCCTGCCCTTATCCGTTGCAGTGGTAGAGAAGGAGAAAGGTTTAAAATTTTCAAAAATGATAAGGATAGCATTGCCAATTAACAAAGCGATTCATCGCAGTGGTAACATGAACAAAAAGTTATAGTCACACACCATAGATCATTTCAAATGTCACCATAAGTAGCTTTGTAGATGTATCCGCCTTCCAATGTATAGGCTAATCTTTTTTTCCAAGTAGGAGTATTCTTCCTATTTCATTTCATATTTTATTAATGCATAAGCCACATAAAAACATTAGCTATACTAAATTTAAATGGAAACAAAAAGGCCTATAGTAACAGGGCCTATGCTGTCCAGAAGATTTAAGGTAAAATAAGATAATTCTGTCACTTAAACTAAGTAGGCAAGTATGATATAAGATATGATACTTAGATAATTTAAAGTATTGTGCTTGCATTTTATTTGCTTATTTTTTTACCCCCATTATAATTATTCCTTTTTATTTGCTGCATGGTATCAATGTTTTTAGTGAAAAACTCAGATAGTTCTAGAAGACCAGTTACTCGAGCAACAAATACCATGCCACAATGGGTTAGTTAATGTTGGTAATGCATTGAGGATGACCTTGAGTGGAATTATAGATATATTAGTAAGCACCAAGCAGTGTATGGGGGATGACCATTTTCTAATGCTTGTTTGTCAAGTGTGTGGGGGAAATAAAGTGTTCATTGTAATTCATATAATCATAAAAGGAAATCAAATAATCATTTTAGTGATTAAAGACATAAATAGTGACATGGTTGAGAGAAGGACTGGAAAATCTACTAATTATTTATTGAAATCATTTTAATAAGGCAATTTGCAGTTCTAAAGACAATAGATTCAGACAGCTCTATATCTGATTATTTAGAATTGGAAGTCAAAGACTAATGATCAATTGTAAAAAATAAAATAAAATTCTAGCAGTTAGTGGTACTAACTAAAAACACAAATAGCGCTAAAGACCAGCACTTGCATTAGTTTACCATAAAAAAAAACACTTTTCTCAAAGCTTGACTTAGATAGCACTTGCATCATGCTAGGGGCATTAGTAATACTAACTAAAAGAACAAACTTTACTATACTTTTGTTAGAACTCATAAAGTTTACTATCCAAGCAATTCAACATGCACATGGGGCATTAACATTAAAAATTACATTTGTCTCCAGCTTATGTTGTGTGTATGTTGCATAAACTTCTTCAATGTACTCACCAAATCCAAGAACCTGATATAAAACAACATGTGCAAATCAATAAAGAAACATGTAGACATGTATAAAAAAACATCCAATCTATGAAGTTGGTAGTTTGGCAATTTACATGGTTGTGATAAAGGGAAATGAACTGGCCAACAGGATTGGATGCTCAAAAATTGTGTGTGCCAACATTTGATAACATATCCAACACCAAAAGAATGAAGGATTGGAAAAGAAGAATGCATACCTACCTATGAATACTCTCAAGATTGTTTTCTTCATGTGTTAGATTCTCATTTCTTTCTCTTTGTTTCTCACCACCCCATCATCCTGAAACAAAAATTAACTGAAGTTGTGAAAGCCATCCAAACACAGAAGATAGCAGGGTAAAAATTAAGACAATACATGGTAAGATCTAATAATAAGGGTAATCGGATGAGGCTAAGAAAGAGAGACAAATAGCTCAATTATGAGAAATATGAAAATCAACATTACTTCCCTAGTGTTTGTCAAAATATGAAGTTTGTTTTCTTGCATGTGTTTTTTTTTTTATAATTTACCCAAACATTAAGTGTTGCTTTCCTTATTTTAAAAGGTGTTGTTTTTTACACACCTTGGACACATTAGATATGTACGTTCTGCTGTCACAACGCAGGTCACATCAACCAATCCTTGTAAAACTCTGGTAAAACTTGTATATAATATACAAATATTAAAATGACAGAGCTATCATTAGACAAAGAGAACAAATTTTGCACTATTATTTGATGTTTGAGATTGTAGGATATGTAGACAACTTATCATTTTAGTTGTATCACAAGCCTCTGTAGCTGATTGTAGAAGGCCTAGATTAAATTAGCGGGGAAAAGAGAGAAAAAAATAGTGGATAGGTAAAGGCAAACTAGCAAATAGAGAGGCACTTTTCTAGTTATTGGCTGTACTCATTGGCATTGTTTTCAACTTATCTAGACTGTGTCATATTCAACTACAATACAAACTCTTATTTATCACTATAAAATACTCAATGCGCCAAAAAATATGCTTACTCCTTTCAAGTAAAATTTCCTCATATGTTGGTACTACTCTCCAAGTTAATTTGCCATGATCCCGTGACTATGGTTGCATCTACCTTCATGAGTGAGTTTAGTATATTAGTCATAATTGAAGCAAAACCTTAGAAAAAAAGAGACTTCTACAAATCTTTGCCTAATCATGGATGGAGAAATAGGTGTTCTTCACAAATGTTGCAAAAAGTTACAGTCAAGAATGTTTCATTCCAATACAAAAAAGTTTGTCATTCCAATACAAAAGAGTGCCTCAAACTCATATACACATATGAGATGCAGTTGACATGAATATGTATATCCATCACAAAAGATGTGCCCAACCAATAGAAAGTAAAGGAGAAACATTAAAATATGTAAGCTTATAAGTACATTTTTATGAGCAGATATTGATAACAATATATTTTATACATTTTATAATTCTCTCACTGGGCTTCTTAAGGTTCAATTAGGTTTAATTAAGTTGATTTTGACACATTTTATGATATTGGACCTTATTGGATCATTGAAAGAATTATTACATGAATTAGCCTTAATTTATCTTTTTGGTAGTGTTCAGTAAACTGGCTATAACTTGAGTTTCAAATATCTGGTTGATGTGATTCTAATCTTGTAGGAAACCTAAGACAATTCCCTATAACTTTCACGAAGACCTCAAAGGCCAAATCATACGTTTGGATAATTCAAATTGGAGTTGAAGCAAGAACTAGGGTGTTGATCCTGACAGCTTGACCTATGCGTACTGTTCATGATATCGCTTGGGCTGTAGATGTCAAATGGGCTGAAATTTTAATGGTTGATAGTTAAGACTCAAATCTACAACTTTCATGTTGAATACTTTTCCAGATTCTGAGGTCTACTGGGTCATATTGGGCTTTGAAGTCAGAACAGAGGAACTGAAACTGGGCCTGAATAATATGTAGTAATTGGGTTATATCTCAGGTTATAGTTGGTCTTTGGAACTAAAATGTTACGAGAAGATAGTTAAGATCTATATCTACAATTTTCATGAAGGCTACTTGGTGAAAAAAATGACGTATTCAATGACTTCAGAACTGAATGATTTCGGAGACAAAGAATCTCCATAATTTTCCACTCATCAAAAGTCATTTGGCATTTTCTACTCATCCACTCACCGTGAATCAGTTCCCTTGTCATTTTGTATCCATAATCCTCTATAAAAGGCACCATTGGCAGATCATTGGGGGAGTCTTGGTCTTAGAGGCCAAGATCATGTTATTGTGTTGTTTGTTTATCTTGTTGTAATTTTTTTTTGTTCTCAATTGAAGTTATGTTCTTCTTCTTCTTCTTCTTCTTCTCTCTTTCTTTCTTCTTTTCTATGAGTAATTAAGTTTCATTTTACTTGGGTGAAAGGGTGAAGCTTGTAACATCTCGAAAATTCTTTATTTCATTATAAATAATCATTTTATAATATTTATGATTTTTAGAAATTTTTGTGAATTTTTTTGGAAATGATGAATATTTTAATATATTTCTCGTTTTACGTGTGCACTGAGCGGAGCAGGGAAAATAGAATATTTTCCCTGAGGCTGGTAAACTTGGACTGTGGAAACGTCGATGGGGGATCTTACTAAACCCGAGACCGAGCACAGTTTACGAAGTTAATGTTTTACGAGATTTTATCTGATGAATAAAATCACTGTATCATAAAATCATCTGATGAATAATAAAATATTATTTTCATCAATTGTAAATTTTATTCACTAAGAAAATAATTCTAACAGTGTAATTAATCATCTGTCGGATGTATTTAATTAAGGAGACAAGCTTACTATGCACTTTATCGAGAAGAGCGCGAAGCTTCTCAAGGAAGCTTCTAGGAAGCTTCTAGGAAGCTTCCTCCAACCACTTTTCTCTCTCCTCCCTTTTTGGTGCTGCACGGTTGGCCAATAGGGCATATTACATTTTCATTCTGCCATTTTCACTCATTCACGCTGGTCACTCTATTCCTCATACGCAGCTCTCTTCTTCCCTCTCTTCTTCTCTCTTCTCCATACTGCTACACACCCACAAACACCTTTGTTGATTTTCAAGCTTCCCTTGCTCAAGCCAAACTTAGACCATTGTTTTCCCTCACCATCTTCAAGCTTTCTTCTTTGCGGAACTCTCATTGACTCCTCCATTTTCGTGGTTGTCAGCCCAACATCAAAGCTTGGAGCTTTAAGGTAAAGCTCTCAACTTTCTTCTCCTTTCTCCCCATTTTCGTATTCCATGGTCACATTGGTGACTATGGATCCCATTTTCACTCTTTGATTTTGATTTTTCGAATTTGAACACCAAGGTTTTTGGTGGTGGTGAAGAATCAGATTTCAAGGACAGAAAGAGCTTGCTTTCTTTGTTCTTCACTAAGGTAAGAGGAATACACTCCTCCTCAACCTCTATTAGCATTTAGAAACCTTGTCTATGATGGATTGAGAGGAAACCCTATTAAGGGTCATCCTTTATTTGTATGTTGTTTGTAAGGCATTTATGCTATTAAAATGCCTGTCTGTGTATATTGATATATTGGATTGGATTAAAATGCCTGAAATGGAAGAAATGATGTCGAATTGGTTCTCGGATGGCCACGGTTTTGAGACCAAAATTTGGGGATTCTTTGTGAAAAACTGTAACAAATTGAACCTAAGACCATTTAGTGGAATGTCAATGTTCGTCGAGTTTGGACTTCTGACCATATAGTATAATGTCAATATCCATCAAGTTCAGATTTCTGACCATATCGTATAATGTCAATATCCGTCGAGTTCAGATTTCTGACTATATCGTGTAATGTCAATATTCATCGAATTTGATCTTCTGACCATATCCGTCGAATTTGATCTTCTGACCATTTAGTACAATGTCAATATCCGTCGAGTTAGAATGTCATATCCGTCGAGATTAGACTTCTGACTATATCTGTCGAATTTGATCTTCTGACCATTCCGTCGATTTTGATCTTCTGACCAATTAGTGCAATGTCAATATTCGTCGAATTAGGATGTAAACATCCATCGAGTTAGAATGCCAATCTCCATCGAATTAGAGTTTTTGACCTTTTAGTAGGGAAAATTCTCCAATGTGAATATCTGTCGGGTTAGAATGCCAATATCCGTCGAGTTAGACTTCTGACCATTTAGTACAATGTCAATATCCGTCGAGTTTAGACTTCTGACCATTTAGTACAATGTCAATATCCGTCGAGTTTAGACTTCTGACCATTTAGTACAATGTCAATATCCGTCGAATTTGATCTTCTGACCATTTAGCGCAATGTCAATATCCGTTGAATTAGAATTTTTGACCACATAGTACTTTCATCGGTTCAACACTTGGGAGATTTCTCCAACGTCAACACTCATCCGTCGAATTAGGATTTTTGCTGACCTTCTAGTATATTCGACAGTTTTTGATCTTCATCCGACAGAACCTTCGTTCGACAGAAATTGATTTTTAGCCATTCTTGTCAAAATTGTAACACAGCCATGTCCATCGGATCCAGAATTATAAATTATCACCCAACACCCAGTGAGTAAATTAAGGGTAATAGGATGCAAGAATTAGCAGATTGGAAATTAAATTATACTTTGAGATTCATAAATTTTAAAGAACCAAGAAAGGAATTTTCATAAGATTTAGGATAATTTTAATTAAGGTAAGAACAAGAGAGTGTGAGACTTTGAGATCTTAGAATAACCTTCTAAGTGTATGTGAATAAATTACCTAAGAGGATTTAATTAATTAAGAGAATTTCTTTAGAGACAAACTTTGTGAGAAAAACTAAACCTAAGCAAGAATTCATAATATACCTTAAAAATGCATTAATTCATTTAATTCTAATATTATGATATTGTGGGTCCATGTGAGTGACCAATGATTATGTTAATTCTCACTTTGGCAAATTGTGGCATATGGTGAAATTGTATGTAACAATGATCATACATATTTATGCATAGAGTCTGTATGCATTGTGAATGTCCGTTGGACTTTGTTAAGGCCTTTAGCCTAGGAGTTGAATTACACCTATGTGCGGGTGCGAATAGATAAGTGAAGGTCACATTGTTGACCAGGGGGCGTCAGGGCGCGGGGACCTCGTAATGGGTAGTTGGTAGCTCTTCTGTCTGTGGGGTAGACCGATACACACGCACTGATGATCCCGACTGGCCACTGTCCTATATCGTGATCTGTGTAGAATGTCTTGTAAAATGCCATGATGTGCACGTTGATAAATTGAGAATTATAGCACTTGAGGGCCTCGGCATCCAAGAATACAGGTATACCTCCTGATCGTTCTCTCTGACTGTTTTGTGTCTAGCTCCATGGAGTAGGATTTTGACTATCATATGCATGTGCATAGTGAGTCCATGAATTATCTGGCATTTATTGTTATTATAATTGGAACTGTTGTATTACTGACATATATATAACTGCCTAGAACTGCTTGGTTGATTATTACTACTGCTTAATGTTTATTATCATTACTGCTGTCAATAAATGCTATGTGGGCGCTTTGCGCCGTTTGGTTTCTTGTTGCTATAATTGGTAATGATGGTAGGATGTATTACCTTTTTCTTGTACTTTTCTTGTTCTATGTAAATTCTTGGTTAAAGACTGTAATTGGGGACAAGGTTGGATTCTTTTGGACTTTCTTGGTTTGACCTACTGTATTTGGTGATGTCGTTGCGAATGGGGTTTTATTGGGTTCGTTCGAGTTGTGTTCACTGGTGGTGCCGAGACCTGGCAAGTCGACTGGACTGACAAGTGTATGCCACATGTTGGGGATCTGACCTTGGCCATGAAGAGGACTGCGATTAAAGACCTTATTTTATATTTCTCACTACACCAGTGAGCCCGGAGTTGCCTCATGCATTCGGGATCCGATGGAGTGCCCAACTCCTTAGTTGTGAATATGTTGTGGATAGTTTATACTTTTATTTTGCATTACCTATATAAAGTGTATTTTGGGGGTATGTGTATGTTTTTAAGGTGATTATCCAGACTTAAATGTTGTAAATTGAGTACATCTTATAATTCATATTTTAATTGGTGTTATATGTAACTATTCATTCGTGCTCCTATTTTCCTCATATGAGAAATAATTAATATTTTTGTAAAGTTTGTTATTTGACAATGTTAGCACGCTGAAATTTAGTGACCGTGAC